>VWZO01016696.1:109201-134430 GCA_013396975.1 Bucco capensis | reverse complement strand
AACTCAGGATGATCTGCTCCATCAGCTTCCCTGGGACTGAAATTAAACTGACAGGCCTGTAATTTCCCAGATCTTCCTTCCTTCCCTTCTTATAGATGGGAGTTATATTTGCTTTCTTCCAATCAGCTGGAACCTCTCCAGTCAGCCAGGACTGCTGATAAATGATGGAGAGTGGCCTGGTGAGCACCCCAGCCAGCTCTCTCAGGACTCTAGAATGAATTCTGTCTGGCCCCATAGATTTCTGGATGTTGATGTGGAGAAGTAGGTCCCTGACCATCTCCTCATGAATTGTGGGGTGGGACATTTTGCTCCTGGTCCCATTCTCTTGGCTTGGGGGGCTGGCTTCTCTCAGTACAGGTGTTACTTTTATTAAAGACTGAGGCAAAGAAGGCATTAAGCACCTCAGCCTTATCCTTGTCTTTTGTTACTGTATTTCCTTCTGGGTCTAGCAGAGGATGTAGGCTGTCTTTGTTCTTTCTTTTGTTATGAATGTATTTATAAAAGCTTTTCTTGCAATCTCTTACTTTAGAAGCCAGATTAATTTCTAGCTGGGCCTTGGAATTGTTAGCTAAAGCAAAAATCCTCAAGAGAATTGTTGCTTTAGTGATAAAGCAAGACTTCGAGTATTTAAACTTTTTATTCAAAACATTGTGCTTCATAAGAGTTGACTTTTTCTTAAACTCTGTGTGACTCAAATGAGTTTTGGCTAAGTGCACCTCTCGCATCCCGATGTTAACTGATTTGTCTTTGTATACTAAAAGGCAAAATCATCTTGGTATATTTCCAAAGAAGAGTTACGACTAGGAAATTGAGGCATATCAACGTGTTTTAGAGTGATGTGTTTGTTGCTTTTTTGTGCATTGCCTGTGCTTATAAAGTGAATAATTTCTCTTTTTTTACCCCCTTTAGATTACTGGGGCTACCCAGAGTTAAAATGCTGCATGCCTACAACCCTAGTAGAGATAGAGAAGTTGTAGTGAATTCAGTGTTTACAGCTACTAGACAGTTTCATGTGTCTCCTGCTCATAGCCGGGTGAGTGTTGATGTACTTTTGGAAACTATGCAATGGCCAGGTGCCAAGCCTTCATGCTTCCTTTGGCCTAGGCTTTTCGCTCTGTGTTTTCTCTTCATGCTTTTTTGTAGGACCTCCAACACTTTTTCTTCTTTGCTAGCATTTATTTGCTCACTTCTACTTAGACTGGTAAGAGAGAAGACATCTAAAACCTACAGTACAAAATGTGTTTTACAGTAACAGAAATGAGAATTTTTCAGTGTTCAAGAGGCTATTTAAATCTCATTCTGCTCTGTGCAGCATTATGCAGTAATCCACAGATGAGTGGATGTTTTACAGTCTTGAATTTTCAGTCTTTTGAATGGTCTTGCGTATTGCTCAAAACAACCTGCAGTGAAATGTTTTCTGCATTGAGTTGCAATTATGAGCATAATCGTCGTATGATCTAAGACCATTGTTTTAACTCTGAATTTTTTTAACAATGTATAACAATATAATGCATTTTAAGCATGAATCACTGTGATCTCAGTTTGGTGAAGCCCGGATTTTATCCTCTGCTGATGTGCAGAGGGCTTTTATTATGCTTTCATCTGATTTGTGCTTTTACTGTGGCTGAATGGGTATTACTGTGCAGACATAAACGTCATTATTCTTTCAGTTAGTTGTATTTGGTTACTAATTGTGTTGCCCAAGTTCAGCTTTGACTCGTTTGCCTGTGTATCACAGGGGGCATTGATGTACTTTGTTACGCGTATCTGTGTGTGGGAAAGCATTTTTCTGCATGCTGAGGCTGCATGATTAACTTGTCATGCAAAAAGGATCCTTGACTAAAAGGCCCAAGCTAGCTGAGAAACTGCAGCCAATAACATGATGAGTTGCTGCGTAGTCTCCATTGTAAGAGTCAAGAATTGTGGACAGATGAAGCTTCTCAGGAGGTTCTGCTTAGTGGGACTTACAGATAAGGGTGTATGTGTGGGAGTGTCTCTTGGACCATGACACTGAATGATGGATGTCATATCACTGGAACCAAGCAAGCAAGCTGCTTTGTGGTCTCTGCAGGTGATTCCAGCGATGGGAAAAATTTCTTTCAGAGTACTCTTCCTGCCAACAGAAGAAGGCAGTATTGAAAGCTCATTATTTATAAATACCTCATCTCACGGAGTACTTTCATATCAGGTAGCTACTCTTGTTTTTTAGCTTGGGCTTTGGATTTACTTGTGTTTTAATAAGTGCATTTTGATCATAGAGACTTTCAAAGTTCATTGAATTCCTGATACAAATCAGGTAGGGTAATGTTTACAATTTATCTCTCATACATTTATAAGGATAAATTATTACTGTTAGTGGGGCTACTTACCTAGTAGTAAAACTAAGTGTATATGTATATATGTGCTTGAAAGATCATGGTCCTGTCACTACTAGCTGGTTTCATGTAATACTGTAGCCTAGGCTGCACTGTGCTGGAATGCATTTGTCATGAAAGACCTATTTAGGAAATCTTTTAGGTGGTTTTCAGCTACTCTGCAGGATTTTATGTAAACGCATTTGGGATGTTACCTAGGGTGAGAGGTTTAAACCGTTAAAGCATTGAAGTTGAAGTAGTGGTTGTTCATTTAAGATGTCTATTATAGTCTGATTAACTAATGAATTCAAGCAAGCCTTGAGCTTTTTTATTTTTCTAAGAGACAGCATATACTCCGAATTATTTGCTTTTGTTAATTTGTTAAAGAAAAATCTGAATCTTGAGTGCAGTGATTTAAAAACAGTTCCCGTTTTAATCAACCATCCAGCTATTCCATGTTCATACTTTGATATTGTGCTGGAAAACAAAGTTCCTTAAGTTTAAGTGTAGGTAAGCTCAATTGAAATAGACGTTTTGTTTTTAGTACAAACATTGCATTTACCTAGTATGTATTAGAGGTAATGGCAGGAACATTTCATCAAGGGTGGGGGAAGAGTACATTATAGACTGACTGACGTTTTCTTTTTGACATCTTTCCTTTCCTTGCATACACTCCTGACCCCTTGGTTTATTGCCCAGTCAGGTCCTTTTATCAGTAAGTCATGGAGAAGCAGTTCTCAGTGTTCTCAAAAAAATCAGTTTGTCTTCTGTTCAACTGCTGTTAAAATCAGTAACAGGCTGGTTTTCATGGAGTAAAAACATTCAACTTGAAAATCTTACAGTGCTCTGAAAACTACAGACTTGAAAAATCAAAATTGATCAAAACTTATTTTACATAATTTTTAAGGCAAAGACATTGAATTCAGTATGCAAGTGCGCTAGTAATGAAGTTCTAGAAATTACTACACTACCAAATGGTTATATATGTATTATAATTGCCTGAGGAATAGCAAGAAAGTTTAGGTACTTACTGTTTGAGAACACCTGATGCTGGTGAGTGCTTTTGGTTTGGTTTCGCATAGTGCTTGAATGAGTGAAGATGCTTAAGAGCCATTTATGTGTATAGTTACTTTCAACATTGGAACTTTATATATATATATGTGTGTGTGTATGTATATTTATGTATACATGTAAAATGTCTTTGAAAAGAACCTAGTGTGAAGAAACAATCTGCTTTTTGGGAAGATTGTTACTATTAGAAAAATGGTTTTGTATGATACTGTGATAAGTGAAATACTAGATATTGATGTAATGACCTTTTTTTAACACCAGGTTTTTGGAATGGGAACTCTGACGTCTTCTCCAGAAGAACCTAGTGTGCAGCTAGCAAACGCCTACTTACTTCTTCCACAGATTCAAGACATCCAGGCATCACATACACTGGTACAGTATGCATTTCAAATGGAGATGAAATATAAATCTTGGATGTAAAAGATTTTTGTCCTCGCGTTGCTGAGATGCAAGGAACATTAACGCAATGTCCAGTTACTGGTGACAGTAGGAGAGAGGTTGCATGATATGGAGCTACTGTGATGAGCTGGTGTTCTGGTTTTATGAGACAATCTGTGGCATTTAAACTGATCCCACTTGTTCTCGTTCATCCTCCTGTGGTGTGCTGTCCTCAGTTTTGCTGTAGTATAAAGTTGGAAGGGAGGCTGTTTTGGTTTGTTCTGTTTTTCACTTCAGATCTATTTCCCATGCTGGTTCACAGCAGGGCCGCACCAACAGTTTGCTGCAGTTAAAAAGCAAGGCATGTTTCGTGGATGAGAATGAGAACTGTGAGTCAGGCTGGAGTGTTCCCTCCTGCCTGAATCACTGCTGAAGATAACAGCTTTGCTTACCTCAGCTTGACGAAAGCAGGGAGCTGTGGAGAATACAGCAAGGTGGATTTACAAAGCATAACTATTTCAACTGAAAGAAGCTTTAACAATTTCTGTCATTTGCAGGCATCTTCATAGTCATCCAGGCCATACAGAACCTTTCAAGTGAATAATGAACTGGAAAAATTGATCTTTCAAATTTCCTTTTGTATCATACACAGGTTTAGTTTTTTTTTTTTAAACATATTTAGAATATCTTGGGGTGTAACAGAATTTAATCTTTTATCTGAATGTAAGCTTCATTGATTGCCTTCATGATGTCTTCTGTTCTACCTTAGAAAAATTCTCAACTCAGATCTTCTTTTTCAATCTGCTGTGTATACG
Organism: Bucco capensis; assembly: GCA_013396975.1. NCBI lineage: Eukaryota > Metazoa > Chordata > Aves > Piciformes > Bucconidae > Bucco > Bucco capensis. The sequence continues at coordinate 129,812 of VWZO01016696.1, read as the reverse complement.
TCAAACTAATCTTACCTTTACCTGAGGGTAATGCACAATTCCTTCTCGTCCTTTCTTTTTGTCTGGGCTAGTGTCTTTCCAGTAATCACACAGATGTAGGCGTACACAGACTTTTGTGAAGGAACCAAGAATCTTTAGGTTTTGTAACTTAGGCTGCTAGGGTAGAACTGAGAAGGATTTTTTGGATGCTCTTCGCGGCCTGTCTGCATCTTGACATCTAGCTTAATGCATTGTTGTCGAGTACTGTCTGAAGTCTGGATGCATACTCTGCTGGCTTGTGGTTCTCTTTGAGTTCCTTAGTAGAGGAATTTTGGGGAGCATTTGACATTTTCTTTACTGTATCCTGTAATGTGAGGAGGACTTTCTTATGCTTTATTTCTCTAGAGTACGGGCATGAGGTCATGTTTGGCAGTGCAGCATGGTACCACTTGCCACCAGTTTTGTTGCAGGACATGAGTTGTGAGGGAGTATTGACTCAGTAGTTCTAGCGGTGGATGTAATTTTCCTGTGCTGGGCTATAATTGAGGAATTACTTTTCCATTCATTGAATATTACTAATTTGGACACATTCTGCAGCAGTGAGATGGGCTCCTTAGCTGTCGAAGGTGGTAGACAAGATCTAAATACTGAAAAGGAGTTTATGGCTCAAGTTTGGGTTTCTTTTAGAAAAATACTGCTCTACAGATCCTCTCAAGAAGTGCCTCCCTCAATTCAACCTACTAATATACTGATCTATATCCCATATGAATTGGCATGATTCTGTCTTGTCCGGTTTATATTTTAGGCTCAGAAGCTGTAGAAGGAAGAGAAGTTGGAGATCTATGAGGGAGGGATCTGGGAGTATTAATAGACAGTAAAATGAAGATGAGTCAGCAGTGTGCCTCAGCAGTCAAGAGGGCCAACCANCTTCCAACTCAGGTTGTTCTATGATTCTATACAGGTGCAAACTTAAGGATATATAACTGTTAAACATACAGCGGGGATTTGTACTGAAAAAAAGCATTTAAAACAGAACAGTCATGCTAACTGAACTGTACATATTTGCTTTCCCCTGTTTTTAATTTTACCTGAAGTAAAACATCGGTGTAAGTTCAGGATAGTGTAAGCTACATTTGCACATCCCTTGTCATATTGGGATGAATAAGTTGTAACCTTGGGTGAAAATGTTGATACGCTAAAGGTATCCTTACTTCTGAAGTCTAATATACTGCTTGGAAACCTGTGAGAAGTGTCACCTAGTCTTGAATGGTGTGTGTTTTTTGCCTCAATTGTCTTCTGTTTTAAAGGTGGTTGTGTTTAAGCTGTTTGGTAATACTGACATCCTTGATTGTCAAGGCCAGAAAGGTAGTGTCTTTTAGTCCCGTCACATGCTTGGTAAAATGACTTCTTATAACTGCTGGAGGCAGCTCTTACTCCTTTGATGGTTGGAAACCTACACCTGACTTCTAATCTGAGTTGCTTTTTGGCCAGTTTATTTTTTTTTTTAAGGTATACTTTTAGTTTATATAACTCCTCCTGCTTCTGACACTTACTCCCAGAAGCATTTGTAGGTGGCATCACATATTTCAGCTTTTGCTTTGCAAAGCTGAACAGTCTGTGCTCTGTAGTGTATTCTTCCCTGACGGGGTGCCCGTTTCTTCACCAAACTGACAACCCCTTTTGCAGCTTCTCCAATTTGTAAAAATTTCTTTTGAAGGTGAATGGCCAGATATGGATGAAATTTTGCCTCTACAGAGTATTTATGTGGAAAACGTTACATATCTCTGGGGATTACAGATGAAAGTTTACAGTAATATTTCCATTGGAAATAAAATATGCAACAGGTTTGTGTTTACATTTTTTGTGAAAAATGAACTTCTGTTGATTTTTGTGGGTTGATTTTATCCTTTAATAGCCAAAAGTGTGCATGCCTTTCTTTTTTCTTCATCATTTTCCTGGGTTTTTTTCGCAGAAACTCTTTTGATTAATGAGAAAACAAAAAGAAAGACAAAGTTACCTGTTCTACTGTTGAATTTCATCTTCTTTCTGTTACTCTTTTCAAAGTTCAGCATTTTAGTAAGGGTTTCAAGATTGGCATGCTCTGGCTGTAGTTCTGGATTCCAGGGTTTCTGGGCTTCTGGCTCACCCATCAGGAGGAAATGAGCTGTGTCCAACAGTGAATTCATAGTATGTCCACGTGGCCATTCAACAGTAGCTAGTTACCACTAAGCCGTAACAGATGGTGGAACTCATATAGGTCATTTTTGTTTATCCAGCTTCTGGATGTAGTCTTTGCTCCAGTTGCCTGTTTTGGGGCATTGTTTGATATTTGGATGGCACTAACAAAGCAGGTACATCATTGCTTTGTTGTGTTTGAAGTGCTGTACAAACACACTGGAAATGTCAATAGAGGAGTGACCTGCAGGGCAGAAAGTCTTATTGTAGGAGACATGGGTGTTGCTTTGCTGACTTCCAGAGGAGTTTAGAGAACCAGCGACATGGGAAATAACTGCAAGTACTGACAGGAACCAAGGCTCCTTAAGCAATGTTTTGTGCTGGTGGACCGAGGATCAGAGAAGCAAATGTGTGAAGATGTGATGCTTGGGTGTAGAGAAGGAAGGTATTACAATGGTAGAGTTTTCTTACTGCTGGATCATTATTACAGGGGCAACTTATTAACGCAGTTCAGGGTAGAAATAGCTCTTCAATTCCTGAGACTGTCCAAGACAGAAATTTTGAAGTATCAGCCTGCAGAAAGAGTGAGAGGGTTGTTCAGTGTTTTTTCTTTTTTAATTATACTGTAGCTAAACTCCAGGAAGTGGTTTGAACTCTACAGTCCTGATAATGTTGCAAGAATATCTTCATGAAAATCTTATGTAGAGCCATGTCCGATTGAGAGAGTACCTAAGGCAGAATAAGGAATCCTTCCCCTAAAAGCGACTTCAGGTCTATGGTTGCTTGGTGGCTGTTGAGCTGTGCTATGTCAGCCATCCTGTTGATGCTTTGTCTCTCTCTTAATGGATGAGTTATTTCTGAAGTAATTGCTTACTGTGCTGCCCCCTGTGACAATCTTAGAACATGTCTCCAGGAGAGCAGGGCTCCATAAAGATCAGGTCATTCAGGTTTTTAGGAGTTTTTTGAGAGAGGCCTCTGTTTCTTTTAAAAATTAGATGTAAGAACTCACCAAAAGTGGTAAGAATGTTATTTGCATGCCTTCTGTCAGGCTTATGTATTCATTTTGTGTACGATTTATGGATCCTGGATGTGTATGTGCAAGTATGTATCCATGCATACCTAATACAAAATAGGGGCTCCAGGTAATGAACTGGCAGTGGTTGCACTGCTCTGCAGAGCTCTCTCTAACTTTATCCTTTGTGCCATGCCTCTCCTTTTCAGTTTGCCTCTGGTACAAACATTCACTGAATAACTCAACTGCCTGCTCTGATTCATAGGTAGTAATATTTACAATGTAAACTGAGTGCTTGCATTGCTGGGAGTTGTGGATGTGGTCCTGCGTTTGCCTTCTTGGAAGCTATGCTTCTGACAGTATTTTCTTTTCAGTTTATGTTCTCTTTATGGTTAACACAGCTGTCCTACTAGTGCTCTAAGACAGTAGGCATGACAGTTGTGTGTATTTTCTGCTTTAGATAAATGAAGACCCTTTCTTCATTTTCTGAAGATAGCTTCACAAAGAGGAAAAAAAAGTCCAGTAAAGACAGATCAACATCAAATACACTCCAGTAACATTTGTTTCCCCTCTGTGTGTGTTATATTAGCAGTTTCAGTTTTGAGATGATAGGTCAAGAAAAGAGATTTTAAAAAAACCAAACATGTAAAAATATGATCTTATTTTTTAACATTTTTATAGGAGTGTGGTGCTTTAAACTCCTTTAAACTACCAAGGCATTGAATAAGGGTGAACAACTCCTTACTGCTGAAACTGTAGTACCCATGAAAAATGTAGTATTTTCTCAAGAACCACTGAGAAGCGAAGTCAAAGCACCAAGGTGTACATGACTAGAAAAGCAATCCTTGAAGTTGCTCTATATATAATCATACTGCCTTGTTAAAACTCCACTAGCAGTCATGACTGTGAGAGGTTAGTGAGTGGTGCATATTTTGGAATCAAATGAGTGTTTTTGTTCTCAAAATTTGATGAGGACAAAAACGTCTCTAGAATAGAAAGGAGGTGGTGAGTGCATCCCTGGAGAGCTGCACTGGGGACAGGGCTTAGGTCGCCACTAAGCACCTTTGCAGAGGTTACATCGCCCTCTTGTGTGAAGGTCCAGTCATTTTGGTATGAAATCCTATTGAATTGGAAATCTTTTTGGCTATGTCTTTTTTAAATCTGGTCCTAATGAAATGCCACGTGTGGTGAATCTAGTCTTTGCTCAGGTGCATCCTGCCCCCTTCTGCCTGTTGCAGAGAGATACAAAATAGGGTGTTGGATACTTTAAACACTTTCCTTCATGGTTTCACTTTTCAGCATTGAATTTCTAAAATTCTTTCAAGTTATTTGCATCAAAACCTTCAGAAACTTGAGCCTACAGTTACTCCACTTGGATATTGAGTTCAGTATTTCTGGAGAAACTGGAAGTAAGGGTGGGAGATGGGGGGAATGCTGTCCACATCAGTCTCAAAATCACCAGGTACTTTTGCTGTAATTAAGGCACTGATAGAGTGACTGGTCTCTTATTCTGAATTTGTTTAATTTATAATCAAGACATACTGGCTGAGCAGTTTCTGCAAGTAATTTGGCAGTCCAGGTGCAAGTAACATGGCAGCTTTCATGGACCATGCTTGGCTTTGTTGGTGCTATTGCCCTGGTAGATTTATGAGTGCTTTACAGGCTGGCACAATCAGTATCATCTTTACTTTTCCCTTTTCAGTCAGTAAAAAGGTGAAACGGGTATTTTCTGTCTGTCCATTTTGATATGAAGCTATACCAAGAAGCTTTATATTCTTGGCCTGGAAACTGTATTTCAGTATCCAATCAGCAAAGAAAATACACAGAAAACAAGGAAAGAAGCTTTTACAGTATATGAAAAAGGCTTTATTAAATACAGTGTATTGATATGTGACAGTTTAAAGGGTTGTTCATGTTGATGCTCTGTAAATATTTAATAATAATGTATAATAATAGTTTGATATGTAAGTGGCTATTGATGGAGTTTGAGAATTGGAGATTGATTGGCCTACTGTACAGAGTAATTGTTTCTATTTTAAAGTATTTCCTTACATTGCTGTGGCATGCATATGTAGAGGCAGTCCTGTTGTATTTATGAATTGTAGTATGTGAATTAGATTTATGTGATAACATCTTTTGAAGCAATGTGCTTGATGTTTTAATCACTTTTCTTACAGGCAGAAACTACAAATGCCAGTCTCTTACGTGTTCACCTTGAATGCAGTTTATCCCACGATACCTATCACCAAGTTAAGGTATGTTTTATTATCATGCTATATTTATTTAAGTCATCCTATTTCAACCCAAGTTTAAAGGGGTACCTTCCAGAGCTCTAGAAGTTCTAGTAACAATACAATTTCCAGTGTTTCAGTTTAAAGGGGAAGCGTGCTTTTAGAAAAGAGCACTGTGTTGGTACAAATTTAATGTAACGCACATCCCCCTTTAGGAGAGGAGGAGATGGAAAAAGACAACCCAAACCCAACCCAACAGACTAAGCATTTTAATTTGTAGGTGTTGTATTACTTACATGGAGTACAAAAGTTATTAGGTTCTTGTAATTTCCTTTCTCAAGAAACGTTTCGCAAATTTCTCCTTCGCACTGACAAGACATCAGTGAGCTGAGAGGCTGATGTCTGGGCTGCATGCTCAAGAGGCTTGGAAGGTGGCCTTGGCATTGGGTAGAGCTGAGGAGAGGCAAGNCTTGGCCACCTGGGCACACTGCTGGCTCATGTTCATCCAGCTGTCAATCAGCACCCCTAGATCCCTCTCTGCCTGGCAGCTCTCCAGTCACTCCTCCCCAAGCCTGTAGCGCTGCTGGGGGTTGTTATGGCCAAGGTGCAGTACCCAGCATTTGGTAGCTTGGTAGCAGAAAAGCCCTATCCAAGAGGTCTGAGCGTTCAGGACAGTAGTTCTCCCCTCCTCTTCGTTAGTGTCATCCGAATCTCCTCTTCCACTCTCTCTTCAAATGTTCTTACCCAGTAAGTGGGTGTTGGTTCACAGCAGTGATGGTACTTGATGGAGTATTTTGTTGCATCGGATAACCAGACCTGTGGTCTGCAGCACCTTTGATCAAGTGTGACGTGGCCCAGACTCCATAGCTGTTTATCTGTACGTTACAGATCACAATTAACCTGTGCTGTTTTACTCTTGTGTTTGATTCTTGCACCATATTGGTGAATAAGATAGGCTTGAGATGTAACTGCACCTGCACATTCGAGATGGCATGTAGTGCAGCTGCCTGCTCTTTGATGTAAGCTTCCCAAGGGCACACTATCCTTGTGCTTCAGTCTCCACAGCAGCCTCCTCTTCTGCCCTGGGAGCTGTTTCAAGTGCTGAGGGTTTCTTTGATGCTGTGTGAGTGGTGAACTGGCATCCCATTCCCATAGATGCCTCCTTTCTGTACCTCCTTTATGGCACTACAGATTAGCTGAAGGTGTTTTGCTGCTGTTTCTCAAGAGCACTTCACATGCCATGGTGGAAGTTTTCTCCTTCTCCTGAGCAAATTTAGTCCTCTTGGTGTAGGGTGTTGGAGCCTGAGTTTAGTGACTTTCATGGTGTAATGCAGGACAAATTTATATTACTCACTGTTGTCTAGTTTTGTTTTGATTTTTTGTTGGCTTTATTTTTTTAATGGTGTTTGTATCTTTGTAGTTGCTTAAAACTTTCTCAACAGCAGCAACTACTTACAGAAGGAAATAAGATCCTATTTGTGTTTATCTGAAGTATTCTAGCCAGACAACAGTGTTTTCTATTAAGAATTGTACATGTATGTTTTTTTTTTAAAATTACTTCAGTGAGAAATGGAGACAAAAGCACAGGATTTGGAAAAATTAACTATAAACAGACAAGTGAACAGGCTTCCTACCATTAAGACACATGCATCAGTCTGTTTATAGCACATTTTATTGAAGGCAGAGGATTTAACAAAGGAAACTGTTTTGCAGTCCCTGAGGTGAGACTGACTAAGACAGTTTATAAAGTTGCATTCTTTCAAGGTTTGGTGTCATTTTTAGTTTTTTCATGTTTGTTTTCGCTGTGCTGTCTGTCCTTACAGTGTCTTTGCTTTCTGCTAAGATTTTAGTAGAGGTCCTTATTACTCCTGTTTTGCCAGCACTTTGGTGCTAGAAACCTTGTCTGTTAGATTAATACCTTTGATTAACTTCTCAAGATACTTTACTGTAATGAATTTTTTCCACCACACACACACACACTATATCCCCTTGTCTCACTCCAGAGTTGCTGTTTTATGTCTGATGACCCAGTGCTGCTAGAAATGAGCTTAGTGGTAAGAATGGAAAATGCCCAACAAGATTTTGTGGAGCACAGACAATACTTACTGGAGAATCTTTTTGTAGTTTATGTAGCAATGGAAAAAATGAAGACCTCAGGTAAGTCTTTAATATGACTGTTAATTGTAATAGAACTTGGTTTTATGCATAAGTTATAATTTGATGTGCTAAATTGAATCAAATTCAGTGACAGCTAAATTTTGTGAGTAAGGGAAAACAAATCAATTTAGTTAAACACAACCTGTCAGCCAGTTTTAGGGCAGAGTTACTGTAATCACAGTCCTCTTTATAAAGGTAATCATTGTAAAGTTGTAAACTTACATCCATTTCATTCTTTACCTCACCCATGCTCATGCATTTGCTTAAATAGTATAGAAAGATGTCATGGCCCTTCAGTTTCTGCTACTGTATTAATTAAATTAAGCATAATAGGACTTTGGAAGCAGAATGGTTTGTATAGTACTTGTGGAAAGTAAGGTAATGAGGTAATACAGATGTGCACTAGAGTTACACAAAAACAATCATCTACTTGCAGTTTCTTTGTTTATTGGGTGAACAAATCCTCTAAATCGAGGGGATTTAAAATGATTTATAGAGCTTTGCAGTCTGTTTTAGACTCTTTAGTCAGCCTTTTTTAGACATTTCTGTCAGTTTTACTTTCTAATTGAAGAAGGAACTGCTTAAGAATCCAGATTAAAATATTTTTAACATGCTAGTGAAAAAAGAACTTTATCTTTTTGTCTTTCAAGAAGTTCTGTTCAGGATCTTGCCACAAAACATATGGTGTTCCCCTCATGTCTGTTCTGTGATGCGATATTTATGCAGAGCTGAAACTGAAATACATTAAATCTGGTTTCCCTGCCAGTGAGTTGTGGAGGTATATTTATTCTGATGCTAATAGAGAACTCTTCACATCTTTGGTGTCAAGGGTGCTTGCTGTAAACACTTTTGATGGTTAAAGTACTAGAAGTATGCTTTTAGCATAATTTTTATTAAATATAAGTCCTCACTGTGTTAGAGGTTGGTCAATCCCTTTAGGCTTGCTATTAGGGGGAAGTTCCATGTCTTGCTCTATAAATACTGATGGTGGCTTTCACTTATCAATGCTTCCTTGCTTCTGCTCATAAAATTAAATGAGACATGGTCTTGAGGAAAAGATCTAACAAAAGGGTGCTGTGTTGGTGTCAGTGTACAGCACATGTGTTGGCATCTAGAGTGGGACTGCAGATAGCCAAGGTCTGCATAGATAAACTAGCCAACTGGGAAGGTTGAAGAGAAGTATGTGCTTTAAACAGCTGTGGGTAATGTGGAGCTCTTGCTCACTGGGAATCAACATCTTGAACCCTCTTTAGTCTTGCTTTCAAGTAGCTGAGCAAAGCACACTCATTATTAAAAATTGTACCTGGTGAACTGGGAGAATATCCTTTTATGTCAGTCTGCATCTGCTGATGTAATTTGAATATAAACAAGGGCAAAAGCTCCAGTCATTTTCCTTCCTGGAAGCGTGATGACTACCCCAGTGTAATAGCCGTCTCTTGTTCTGTCCTGCTGCTGCTCTTTTGATCATCTGCATCTTCTTAGCATCCTGTGGATGGGAACATAGCTTTGCCAGCAATGAAGGGTGGTTATGCAATATAGCTGTGCCACCTTATGGGATAAGTGAAAGCTGAATTATACCCATCTCCTGTTGCCCTGGTCAATAGGTTACTACTCTACTAGGTGACAGGACCATTCCTGTTTTAAGCCCAAAAGGTTTTAAGCACCGAATCCGCCTTCACATTGTCTCCCAAGAACACTTGCTGTTCAAAGCAGGTGAGCCAGGATCTGGCATAGCTGTGTGTGTGTACAGAACTGTTTTTACTGGACTCAGCCCTTAGACTTAAAAAGTTATAGCAGCATCATCCATCCTGCTTTCTTTCAGGCGTGCCTCCTTTCTCCCTGCCCATAGGAAAGGGAAGAGTGTACTCCATCTTGGATCTAGGAGATAATGAAGGAACATTGCCTGTTGATGCTTGCCTTCATGTTTGTGGCCAAAAATCTTGAGTGAATTTTTACTCCTTTATGAAATGTTTGCCAGCTCAGTATGCGAATAGTTCCTCCTTCTACAAGGGTAGCTGTCACACAAAGCTTTTAAAATTTAAATCAGGATTGCTTCTCATGTGAGTATCTGACAAAACAAGAACACTTCCATCCTTGGTGAACTTAACTCAGTGTTCATTCTTTTGGACAGGTTATTCCTCAGTAGATGTGTACGTTATGCATTCTGGGAACAGCCTTGTGCATATACAGGTAATTTTGGCTTCAGGAAGTCATGTTTTAGTGTGTTGAATTTAATTGGGGAATTAATTAGCCCACTGGCTTACTCTTTAATAGTAGACTGGTTTTGCTAGGGGCAAATATCATGCTTCTGTGTTATTAAAATGTGCACAAATGTCTAACAGATCTTTTGCAACTACAAGTTGTAGTTCAGTGATGGGATGTTTTTTGTAAGATGTAAGAGCTGTTAACTTGAATAAAAATCCATGGGTTGATTTAGAAGATATGAGAAAGTGACAGATAATAAATAGGCTTGCAAATTTGAAAAAATAATACACTGATAAAGGAGCTATAATAGTAGTACTGCTACAAGAATCATTGTTTCATGTCTTCATGCAGGAAATACGGCAGTTGTCACAAAAAGACACATCATCTGTGGAGTTTCAGCCAGTACTGCTATCTTCATCATCTACTAACTTTACAAAAGTTGCTTCTATTTCTTGTAAAGGTACAGGATATGTATACTTAGTATGATTAAACAGGATTTGATTATAAAACGGTAGCTTTTTCTCTGGAAGTTCTCAAAAATCAATTTGTCTGTACTTTTTTGAGAAGGAGGATGAATTCTTTATGCTAATTGTTTCCACTGTTGTTGTGTATATATGCTTCCTCTTATGCCGACTGAAGGCTCTAAGCTATACATATTTCAGAAAGGGGAAGAAAACATTTGCCAAAATGTTAGCTGATTGTACAAAAAGCATAATTACTGAATATACTTTTTCAACATCCTTTTATAATTTGTGGTTATTTTTCTGTTTCCAATATATTTTCTAAAAGGCTATTGTGCTTGGGTGGGCATTTTTTATGGCATTTCTTGGTATGATTGTTGAAGACGCTAGTCTGAGCCCAGGCATGTTTGTGAAAGAGCAAAGATTAGCATTTAAGCATTCCTTACTCCAGCCTGTTTTGTATTCTGACCACTAGACTGCAGTGCATAGACTTTAAACATTTATGAAACAGGCTGCTTTCTTAATGACATTGGGACTTATTTTTTCCTAGCAAAAAAGGACAAATAAAAAGAAAGGAAGGGATTCTGTGTTAAGTGATTTTTTTTTTTTCCAGAACAGTTTTTCATTTATTAAAAGGAGCCAGTGTGCACTGATAAGTAAGAATGCTGTGCCAGTGATGGGGTTAAAATTGGTCAGGTTGCTTTATGCAGCCTTGTTGTGCCTGTTATTTTGGAAGTATGTAGCATTTGTAAATTGTTCTTAAAGCAAGGTTTGAAATCCCTGAAGATTAGGACACAAGCAGTTCAATGCTTTGCTCACCTGTGTGAGAACTGGACAGCAAATATTCCCCTTTTTAGCATTCTTCCAAGTCCTCATATGAAAATCATTGTGGATGTGCTTTCATTTTCACTGATGATATATCCTCCTGTATGTCTGTTCTTTGCCAAGCTTTATCCTGTGACAGTGAAAGTCCTAACACTGACAAAAAGAACAATCATCACTTGGAAGGCACTACAACACTAAAAGCCTGTCTTTCCTGTCCTGTGATGGAAGGGTAAGTTGACAGTGGATTTTTGTTTGTTTGTTAACATACACCAATACTGTAAGAAGAATATTGTACCCTACTTTAAGAGATGAGGTTAGCTTGCTTTGTCACTGAACAATTCCAATGACAGTGAAGAGCCTTCTTCCTATTGTTGCTCTGTAATTTGCCAAAAAAGACCTGTGACATTTCAAGCAATAGTTCTGTATATTTTATCCAGTAAAAATTTCAGGAGCCAGTAAAAAGATATGCCTTACTAGCTCATATCATATAAATATTATTTAGAGTGTGTGATAAAATTTCCACCACACTTACTAATCTGATGCTGAAACAGGACAGTTAGAAAAGAAAAAAGGGGAAGTCTTTATTTCAGTCTTCTTTTGCCAGTTTCATCCAAACTACCATATCACAAAGCAGTAGGCAGTGCTGTACTATAGCATAGCAAGAGGGTAGAGAGATTGCCTACCTCCTTCTCTTAAATTGTTCTTAGTCAATTTTTACTCTGATATTATAGGTAAGTATTTGAAAGGAAATAATTTTGTTCTTTCTCCTTAAAACCTTAAAAGATCCTAATTATGCAAGAACACTACAGTTATGGCTTGTGCAGACCATGTTGTGCGCTGAAGAACAATTGCACAAGTAGTTCTTTTTCTTCTGTATTTACTTACAGGTATTTTGATGTAGATCCTTCTGCAGCATTGTTTCATATAGAACCACATCATAATACTTCAGGATTTTGGTCCATATGGTTTACAAACAATTTTGACTTGAGTGTTGAACTGAATGAAGTCTTCATAGCCAGAGAAACGAAGAACATTTTAAAGGTAAGCTTTATTTCTGCTTCATACAATGTTATGTCTTTGATTTAAGGATAAGGTCCTTTGACCTTTTGACATACAAAATAGATTATTTGAAGAACTTAGTGCTCTCATTTTTTGTGTTGTTTTATTAGCAACTGTTCTTCCATTTGAGTTGCAGCTACAGATGCATCAAATTATAAGCCATTGCTATGTTCTCAGAATTGTTGCAGTGTTTGTGCTCTCTAGGTTTCGGCATGTCTTTGTAGGCTGCAATGGGAGTCTTCAGTACATAGATGAGCTTTGAAGTTTAGAAGGCAAAGCCAATAATATACTCACACAATTGCTTATATTCAAACCAGGCAAATCTGGTTTATGAATAAGCACATGATACAGGGATTTTATTGGCTCTTTGTATATTTAGATAGGAGATTTACATATGCACTGTATGGATCAGTTATGGGCGTATATGTCTGTGTAATAACAGCGAAAACATGAAAGAAGGGAAAGTTTACATTCTTCAAGGTACTGCTTGCTCCAAAAGTACTGTACCAATTTTAATCCAGTTGTTGTTTGATTCTTTCTAGATTCTGAACTTTGACAAACCTTTGACTCTACCTCCAGGCTGCTGGAATGTGTTTTCTTTGAAGCTCGGTGTGGAAGACACTGTAACAAATGTGCTTTCTAGTATTTGTTTGGCCACAAATGTGGGACTAATGTTTGAAATACCTCTGCAGATATATTCGACTGTGTCCCAGGTACTATTTTCAGTTGTGTTGAATGATGATTATGTACTGCAAACCAAACTGCAGCAGCCTCTCAGGCTAGAAATCTGTCCCTTAGTCCCGAAAGAAAACCTCAGTACCAGACTGCTCTGTGAAACCATTCTGTAGCTTGAGAAGTTAAGGTCCCAGAGTTGATAGAACTATGGTTCTTTGGCAACCTTAATTCTCTCTTCACAATTATGCACTGAGAAACTGGCATTCGTCCTGAGTTTTTTTTGTCACATGGTCAGTTAGATTTATATTTTTTGTTTTGTTTTTCCAGCAGGGAGATCTTCATTTTGAAGCATATGCCCACTGTGATATTCAGTGTTACTTAGGAAAGTCTGATTCAGGTAGGCTTGCCTTGATTTTATTTTATTATTTTTTTTTTAGACATCTGAGAGTAGTTTTATTGTAGAAAATTCTTTGTAGCATAGCAGGATTTGTAATGAGAATATTGAGATCATTCATGCAAGTACTTAACTTTGTGTGTTTTAAAAACATCCACTTTTCTGGGAGTAATGGCTTTGAGTAACCTTTACTGAGTACGCTGTGCAGTATCTCAGACCTCTAATTCCATGGCATGTGCTAAGCTGTTGTTCTATCTTGAAACTTGTATTTGGACTTCTTAAGACTCTCTTGTAAGTTTTCACTGGTGGTGTACTACTACTTGCTTTTTCCCTGTGCATATTCTCCAGAGATATTGAGGTAGAATGATAAAGCTGTCAGCTAGCTCAAAGTGATTAGAAAATGTGCATAATCTGCATCCAGATCCTGGGAAGTCTCTGCTGAAAAACAAAAACCAAATGTAGACCAGTATCCTGCTTTTAACCAGACTTAAATCTGAAGGCCTTCTCTTTATCTGTTTCTCACAGCTATAATTTCATAGATTTCTGCAAAAGGCCATTTGTCAGGCTTATAAGACAGGATCCTTAACACTGTCATGTGAAACAGAAAGAAGGGCCCTTATTCTTTCTGGAATTGAGGATTCTATCTTGAAATACCGTAATGCTGGGAGCTGTTCTAAGTACCTGTCCAGCATTTACCAAAATATGGTGTATGATACCATTAGGTACCAGTATCATAGACATGATACTGCTTGAAGAATGTTAAATCTGATGAAAGCTGATTCAGAATAGTGGAGTTTTTAAACCTCTGCTTAGTAAAGAAATTTCAGTAGGCAGCTGCATACCATAGACTTTAAATGTTGAAGTGAGTGCTGTCTTGAATGTGTTTTCAGGATGATGCTTTCCTAAAATGTGTTTTTGTATGAGGATATGAAGAAAGTAGTAGCAGTCAGCCAAATGTAAAAAGGAGAATTGAGGTGACATATGTAAACACGTGACTTAAAGAATTACTGATACATATGCACACTTAAGTACATATCTTAGAAGCTAGTGGGTTTTGTTTTGTTGTGTTCTTTGTCCCCCTTTTTTTTAAATCCATATTAAGGAATATTGCAGATACAAGTGAGTCCTTGTTGCTTGCTTTTCCATTCTAATAATACACAGAATTGGATTTTTACATACAGGTATTCTGCCTTCTAATTTAGGATATTAGTATTTGTTAAATAGAAAAGTCTAATGCAAGTTTTCTAGGTCAGTATTTTCAGGATTGTGCACCTGGATTATTCCAGTCGCCATCAATCTCAATTGGCTACTTCAAAACACAAAGGGTTGTGAAATAAAGTACATGTACTTTCAAAATAAGCCATTTTTGTTTTCTTTCAAAAGAAATTTGCTTTTCTAATTTCTTTTGTGTGAAAATGCTTGAACCAATGTGAGTCTAAGTTTCTAGAAGACGTTACTCTTTAGACTCATGCAGAGCCTTGAAAGTTGATCATAAGAAGAATTTGAGATTATGAGCACCTCAAAAAGAGAAGCTAGAATGAAAACATCATTTATGCCAAACTGTAGGATTTGTTTTGCTCCCTACTGGGCTGTAATATTATAGTTTTGTACCTCTATGTAGAGAATAGGATATGATCTTGATATATTAATGGCATTAGTGGAGAGTTCTGTGTAAATATTACTGTTAACAATGACCTTTCAATGGCATCCTTTAGAAATAGCAACAGTAAAAAGGGCTTCCTAGAGCATGTGAAATTATTGCAATACCCATGCTGTTGTTTGCATGTAGAATTACTGTATCTGTGAGATCTCTGAGAACCCGGGAATACTTGCAGATGTTTTTCTTTAAGCAAATCAGATATGGGCAATAGTATCTATATGCTCACATATGTTTGCTTTGAAGGGAAAAAGCAGATTGCCTTTTTTAATTTTTGTGTCAGGAACCTTTACAGATACTGTTTACTTGTGTTTAGAAGTAGACTGATGGAGAAGCAAATGTTATCCCTGTAAAATACGGAGAATCTTTTATCGTTTTAGCAAATCAGCTGTGGCAGAAGAGTCTCTCTCTGGAGCGTTCTGCCTGGGACGTGGATTCTGAGCTTGCAAGTGAACTTTATGAAAGATGGCAAAAAATAAGACGTGGGGAAGCCTGCAGGTCTGTACAGAATCTGTTGAGGTTCTTAATTCACGCTGCTACACTCTTGTGAGAGAGAGTATTTCTGTTCTGAAAGTGATTTAATTAGAGCAAACATTTTTCTACCTTCCTGCACTTGGTGTTGCAGAGCACCCCAGACAGCTCTCAGCATCCATTTCAAGGCACTGCCAGCCATAAGTAAATGCTTCAGATGCTCAAACTTTAGAATATAGATCATGTTCTGCATATTCTACCAGATCATTTATGGATTTGCATGAATCCTTCATCTACAGGTCATATAGCAGTCTTTTCAGGATCAGGGATTTTGAATAGCTTTTAAGGTTTTTAATCCCTGGCCTAATGGATATTGCTTACAGGGGATATTGAGAAGGAAGCACTGTAGCTGTTCTTGTAGAGATGTTGCATCAGTGACATCAGCCCCTTTCCAGAGTAAGAAGGTAGAGCTGTGAAACAGTTGTGATGCAGGTGGAAAAGTGGATACTGAAGGCATGCACTTCAGTTACACTGACTGTCTACTGCTGGATTACAGCTTTAGGGGTTTTAAATTGTGAAGAACATTTTCAAGGAAAGATTAGTTGATACAATTACAGTTCCTGGCAAGTCATTTTTTTTTTTTATTCTTTTTTTGAAAGAGAAAAAGAAAACTAACATAGCTTTCTGGTTTTGTCAATAAAGCAGGAGAAGTGTTTCAGGATTGGCTCACTTAATTTACCAGAAGAAGCCCAAAGAGGAGTCCTTTGCATTTTTTTTGCCACGGTTGACTACAGAGCCTGGCCTTACACTCAACTTCAGTGCCACAGCAGTTAAAAGTAGTGTGGTGAGGATGGTTGTTTTTACCTTTTTCTGAGTTGATGTATATTCAGCTTGTTTAAATAAAAAATTCTGCGGTTAACATTTGGTGATGCTTAGCTTTTTCATGCTGCTTGTAGATCAGTGTATTGAAATCTAATTTAAGACACCAGATTTGTATCCTTTTGACTCTAAGTTTTCTGGCTACCTAGTTGTAATATTTTAATACAAGAGTAAAGCAGTGTAGGTCTTAACTAACAATTGTTTGTGTTTGTTAAAGCTTCCCTGGTATCATTGTATAAGTTACATGATTTATTGTGGTAAAATAATTGAGCAAGAGACTAGGGATAGGATTTACTGTCAGTAATTGGTGCATGTGGTTACAGGATGACCTTCCTCATGCTACTGCCTTATGTAACAGAAGTGTGTAAAACATCTGCAAGAGAGAGGAGAGCACTTGAGAGATCAGCAGAGCAGTGTGTCTTCCAACCACACTGACAGTTGTTTCATGTTTGTCAGATTTAGGTCACTACTAACATAGCCTGGGCCAAAACCAGTCATGTGGAGATGGTTTTCATATGCACATATTGTGAATTACCTTTATATTCCATTTGTGCCATTTAATTGTCAGTCATTGTGGTAATGTATATAAACCTGCTTGCACTCACACTTCTGTAAGCAAGGGTGGTACCTCACTAACTTCACGTTTTTTTGTGGAAGAGCTGTATGTCTGCCTGTGTAAATCAAAATCCAAATGAAAGTGTTGCTTGGGGGTGGGGAGGGTCTGCATTTTTGCAGATGTGATTCTTCATGCACTCAGCCAATTTAGCAAGTGATGACATTGTGATAACGTGCACTGTTGTTCAGGCAGTTTTGTGGGCATATGACTGCATTGTATAAAGACAGAAGCCAGGTTGAAGTCCTTTTGAAAAAGTCCCTTTTGAAATGCAGGTCGTATTTCCTAGGCTGAATTACTTTGCCTTCCAGTACTCAAGTATGTAGTTTTTAACTTTTTCTTTTCCCTTCCAAACTATTTAGGTAAAATATTTCATACTAAGAAACCCGTCATCCTTCCCAGTTACGTTGCAGCTTCTGCCACTTTCTTACTACCCTGATCCTCAGGCTTCACTCAATCTGCTCAACAAATGGTAATAACTATCTCAGGATACTGTTTTCACTTTTAAAAGATATGTTTACCATGCCTTATGATTATTGCTCATTGATAGTTTTAATGTTTCAAAGTGTAACTTAGGTGAGGACAATGTTCTGACCCATTTTGGACGATGCAGTTGTGTTCAGAGCGGCTCCCTGTATGATGTATGTAATGTACTGATTGGTACTGATGTATATAAATGTACTGATCTGAACTCTGTAATATACATGATCATTGATAAACCAAACTGAGCATGTTTTTATGTCTACTAGCCATAAACTCTAATTGATCATCTTAATGCAAGCTTGTGCAAGCTGCCCAGGTGAGGGGAGCAACTTGCAGAATTACTGGATGTACATCTCCCTGCAAGGCTGGTTGTCAAGTATACAAAGTCTGTAGACTGATCAATGAGGACAAAAGTAACCCTAACCCTTCCCATTAGAAAAAAATTTTCTCCTTAGCATTTTCTTAGGTTAAAATCCTGGCTGAATAAGAGGAAACAGGAGCCATAAATAAAAATTCAAGTCCAGAGCCAGGAACCCACTAGGAAATGTTTAGGGACAGCTAAGCAATTTTTTCTGTATTATTTTGAACTTTCTGCTTTACAGCTGAGAAGATCTAATGAAAAATGTAGATAAGAGTTAGATGAATAGTATAATGGGGCGTGGTGAGGTGGGCTGAAGTTCACCAAAATTAAGCCCTGGCTTTCACACTGAAATTGGAAAAACTGTGTAGTTGGTAGGACTATTTGCTTGATTGGAGTTAGTGGGACTACTTGTGCTTAACTAACTTGCTTATCTGGGGTCCAAATCCCTGTGTAATTGCTTCTTTGACCTCACTTCTTTACATACATGTGTGTATGTGCATATACATGTACATATACATGTGTGTGTATATATATATGCACATTAATAACTACATTTGCTTGCATACTTAATACAATTTCTACATACACTTTCTAGTAGTTTGAAATTACTTTTTACTCCCTGTTTACACACTTGTTCTTGCAGATCTTCTAGGCTTACCAGAAATCACATCCACTAACTGGTTCTTTTTAAGATGATGTCATAGAAAGTTGTGACGAGTGAATTTCCAGCTCATTGACTTACAGGTCTATTAGTCCTCTGTAGTCTAAATTTCACCTATTGAGTTTATACTTGTCTTTAATGCCTTCATGTCAAGTGCTTATAATTTGCTCTCAGGCAAATAATCAACTGCTGCAAGTGAATTCAATTTACAAAGTGTGTGAAATAAAATAGGAATTTTTTTCCCAAACAAATAATGAGCAGAAAGACAGATATTTGAGTGCATCAGTGAGATTTGATAATGGTTATTCCTTAACAGTTATGTGGACAGAAAAAAGTTCAGTGTATTTGTGTGGCTTAGAAATTCTATAGTTTGATTGTAATCTTTTGCAATATTGTATGCTGTGAGATCTAAAATGCCCAGACATTTGTCTATTTTCCAGATGCTTGGGGGTGGGGAGGGTCTGCACTTTTGCAGATGTGATTCTTCACATGTGAATCTACATAAAACTGATATGTAGTGTATTGTGTTAAAATGCAGTATCGCTTTTCCACTGTATTTCACATTGCCAAAATGCAATTATAAAAGCATTCTTTACGATAAATGCCAACATGTAAAAAGTGTAGTTTTGACAGACTAGATTAGAAGTGTTTTAATTTTTTGTTTTGGTTTATTTAGGTTCAACATACATGTGCAAGCTGTTAATTTCACAACCACTGAATTCAGGCTCATGAATGAATGTTCTCACAGGGTAAGATGGCTCACTTTGATAGAAGTGGTCTAACACATGAGAGAGAGCTTTTTCTGGCTGCACTACATCTGAGTTGTTCCTAAGCGATATTTAAAGCAATTTAAGTGTTTCCTTGGTTCTTTGTCAGGCTTGTATCTTTGCAGTTAATTTTTTTCAAAGTTTGAGTCTGTTTTGAGAACAACTATAGGGAGGGAGGGAGTGTGTGCATACCTGTTGAGTCCCATGTTGCGGAGGCCACTGTTTGTGTTCTGTGTTGGACATATATTTAGCCTCACATTGAACCTGAAGTGTTGTCTTCTGAGTTGGTAATGTCAAAAGGTAGCTGATAGCTTTTTGAATAGGGGAAATACTGTCTGATAGGTCAAGGGAGGAGAATGCTGGATTTCTACACTTCACCTCAGTCTCATTGCAATCCCTAGATTCAAGTTGGAATNCCTGGCAGCTCTCCAGCCACTCCTCCCCAAGCCTATAGCACTGCTGGGGGTTGTTATGGCCAAGGTGCAGCACCTGGCATTTGGCCTTATGAATTTAATGGAATTGGCTAACTCTGGTTCTTATTGCCTTGTGTTTAACCCAAGTATGGTAACGGTTGATTGGGTCACACCAGTGCTGAGCTGTGGTTATACCCTAAGGGTGTAATATGGATGAGAGAAGTAGGGAAGATGCTGTATCAGGGATGTTGGCATATTCTGACAATGAGGGTACCTGGAGAATTTCTTTTTAGACTTGTGCAAAAGCCTAGAATTGAAGTATTTTCCTTGCTGTTTGGGTGTGCTGCAAACACATCTTTAATGGAGATAAACATAGCACATATGCTCTGAGACGGTAATGAAGGATTAGTACCTTCTAAAAATTAAAGACTGTGATTGCTATACTAATGAAAGCTGACCTTTCCTTTTTGGCAACAGCTGTAAGAGTTGTTGTAAAAGAGAGGAGACAGCAGTTCGTGAGCAGCTTGTAGGCACATGCTGAAAAAGAGAAGATAGTTCCACTGGTACATCAGTAGGACTGAGTTTCCACAGTCCCACACACCCATACTTTGACCAAATGGAAAAATAATGGTAGATTGTACACATACATCAGTATGTGTGATATCTGTTTTTCTTGAGATACTTGAAGAGCTAACGGTTACATGTATGGTTAGATGGTATTCAGCATGTATGAGACAGATCTTAGCTTGTTAACCAAATCACCAGTTGTTAATATTTACACTTTTGAATTTGTCATCATTTCCCTGGTCACTTTACATACATGTGTAGTCACTTTATATATATATATAAATATATATATATTTGAGTACGTGCTTATCTTTGTACGGAGTGACAGGGTGAAGTTTGCAAATGCCATACGTGGTTTGCTTTTAATAAATGTTGACTGTTAAAAGCAGATTCTGAAACTTTTTTGGTATGTTATTTTGTCATAAAACAGAGTAAGAATAAAAGCATTTTGGACTGAAAAAGATCAGAAAAGCCATTAGTACAAAGGCCATTAATTGAAAAACCACCAAATGAGTAATTTTGTAATGTGTTTGGTTGTTTTGACTGCTATATGTGTCTGATCACCC
>VWZO01016696.1:6938-109128 GCA_013396975.1 Bucco capensis | reverse complement strand
GAATAGAAGGTTTTAGGGCTTTTTTAAAATTTTTTTTTTTTATTTTAAGGGAGAAAGAATAAGCAGCAGTATCAAAAAAACAAAGCAAATAAATTTACATGATTTCCGGACTCAGTGAACTTCTGGTAGTTCTAGTCTTCAGTTAATATGGTAGGGAGTTCACTTTGGCTTTTTTCCAGTTACTCAAATAATCAACATATTTGCCAACAGTCCCTTTCTCACTTTAATCAAGTTGCAAGTCTTATGCTGAGGGTATAATGGTTGCCACATTTTCCTATGCAATCAGTATACTGTCAGTTCTCACTGTGTTGTGAAGTGTTTCAGGATTTCTTAAATATGAAAGACACTACCTAATTTCTTTTCCATCTGAGCAAACAAAAACTGTTTTAAAAAATGAAGTAATACATTCCTCATAATAAGTGCAGTAATATGGACTTTTTGCTCAAATAAACAACCTTATCTGATGTTTTATGTTGTCGAATTGGAAGACTTTTGTATAACAAGGTAGTTGGCAGTTATTGCACCTTGCCAAAAATATCTTTTGTGGTGCTAAGTAAAGAGGTAGTGCTTTCTTTGAGATCTTTAAACACACATGTTTTCTGTACATTTTTGTTTAATAGAATGCACATCAGGAGGATCTCATCAACAAGAAATGCAGTTCTGAGCTGCTTTGGTTAAGTTTACAACCACTGGAAACCAGAAAAGTTGGTGTAATTTTTACACCAGTTGACTACAAAAGAGTAGCTTCCCTTATTTTAATCAGGTAAGGCAAGTTTCAGTTGTGAGAATGAAACAACTCAATGTAAAAATGAATTTACCAAGTCTTGGAGGAAAGACACATGGTCAAAGTTGGAAAGTCAGAATACCTCCAGTTTGATGAAAATTGCTTGAAGGGTTTTTGTGCCTTAGGTCTTAGACATGGAAAAAATAGATCCTTTTCTTCTTGATACATGATCAGTGGGTTATAAAATGTGTATGAATATACTGAGGCTGTTTTGAGTTGAGAGTGCAACACATGGAGTGGCTTTGCTGTTTTCAACTTAACTGCATAATGATAGGATTTAATTAGCCAGTGAGTTTCATATGCAACCTCACCTTGGTTGTCACTGGAGGAAAACCGGTTTATTGAAAAAGCAACAACTTTTACTAGCTGGCACTGTTATCTGGTGGCAGTGGTCACAAGGCTTGTTCCTTTGCTGTGTGAAAGTCACTGGTAACTGGTTCCAGAGTGATCCTATCTCTATTTAGGGGAAGCCTATACAGGTGTGGCCAGTGATTCTGTTACTGAAATGTTGTCTTGGATTGGCACTTAGAGGGCAAAGCCGTGACTTTTCTAACTACATTTCTGCTTTAGTGGCTAATTGCTTTATTATTTTTTGGCAGAAACAACTTGACTGTTCTGGACATGGTCAGTGTAGAAGGCTTTGGAGCCAAAGAGTTGCTTAAAGTAGGGGGAAGACTACCTGGTGCAGGAGGATCTCTTCGATTCAAGGTGCCAGAAGCTACACTAATGGACTGCAGACGACGTGAGTAAGAAGAAACAGGTCTCTGATTTTGTAGCTGGCTGTGTCACTCCATAATGGTACTGATATGGTACAGTAAAGTTAAGTAAATGGAATGGTGAAATATAAAAAGCTGAAGACCTTGGGCACAAGAGGTATAGATTCTGTTTTCTCAAAACACTGACTGAGAATAGTTAAAAATTCTAGAAAAACACTACTGCAGAACAGCCGTATTAAAATGTGAGTCACTCCTTAATTTTTTATTAGATTGAAAGTAAAAATAGCAATTAATTTATAAACATAAGAAATTAATTTTTAAGCACTAAAATAATTTTTTTCTTCTTCTTTTAAGAACTGAAAGACAGCAAGCAGATTCTGTCCGTTACGAAGAACTTCAAAGTAGAGAATATTGGGCCTCTTCCTATAACAATTTCATCAATGAAAATCAATGGTTACAGTTGCCAAGGATATGGATTTGAAGTGTTAGACTGTCAGGAATTTTTTCTGGCTCAGAACTCATCACGGGAGATCAGCATTGTGTAAGCACTGAGAAATTTGCTGACAGATTAACATGACAGGAAGTTTGAGATAATTAATTTCAGTAACAGACACATACAAAATTTGGTGAGCTTTGAATATAAATTTCGTAAGCATTTCCCCTTTTCAGTAAGGGTAGCAAAAATCAGTAATACAGTAGTGTTTCTTTATAAGACTCCATTAGTTTTTCTAAAAGTAGCATGCTTGCTTTTATCAGTATGTTACGATGTAGTAAACTAAAGCAAAAGAGTTCTCACAACAGGAGAGTAAGAAATGCTTTGCCACTGTCTTTGTGTTTTATTTGATTTTTATTCTCTGGCTTGTTCCAGTTAGCCTGACCATAATTTAGTAATATTTTCCTAACACTGGATGTAGTCTGACTGATTCTTTTTAAAATCTTGTTGAAAGTCATGACTTAAACATAAGTAAATATTACTGTATTACAGTAACTATGGTTTCATATATAACAAGTATTACATATCTACTGATTTGAAAGGCAAGTCGTACCTTGTAGTAGTACCCATGGCAGTCAAATACAGTAATGGTATGACTCAGGGAAATAAGTGGAAGAAGAGACAAATCTGATGTTTTCTTCTGCTTTCCCTATCTACCCCAAACTTGTCCTAGACTTACCTTAGTACTTAGCCCTTTTCAAAGTAGTGCTGCCTGTATGCTTGACGACTGTGCTTTTGGTAGAGAGTGTTTTGGTTAGGATGAGTTGATCATGTGCACCTCCTTGAGAAAAAACAACTCATAGCAGTGAGAGTATTGTATTGAGGCAAAAAATTACTGCTTGAAGATGGCGACAAAGTCTTACCCATGTTACGTGCAAATGCCATCAGCATAGTCTAAACAGACAGTGGTTAAATATTTCATTGTATTTTTGTTGTAGTATTAAATCAGAAGTTATTTTGTGGGTTTTTTTTGGTGTCAGTGTGATTTCAGAAAATGACATTGAATCCAACAATGGAGAAAATAACACCAGCTCTATCTGCTTTTCCTGACAGATTCACTCCAGACTTTACATCTTCATGGGTAATCCGGGAGCTTACGTTGGTAACTGCTGCTGATTTAGAGTTCCACTTCACACTCAATGTGACACTTCCTCACCATCTGCTGCCACTATGTGCAGATGTGGTGCCAGGACCCAGCTGGGAAGAGTCTTTCTGGAGGCTAACTGTCCTCTTCGTAAGGTAATGCTTTCAGGACCCCTGCACCAGTTTGGAAGGGACCTGCCATTGAAAGATCAGCAAGCACTTTTGGCTTGTGTTAGCTTTTTAGTGGTGATAGAGCCTAAATCTCTGCTGCATCTGTCTCCCAGCAGTCCTGTCAGCTTAAGTGTGATGCAGTAGTGCAGTAGCTGATGATGGAGTTGTCAGGCTCTTCTTGCCAATTCTTCTGATAAACTTTCATATTAAGGCTGCAAAATAAAATGGCTAGGGTACAGGATACTCCCCTTGCTCGAAACTTACTCCCAACACAATAGAGAAGAGATGCACATGTAAGGTATTAGTATCTCTATGTCATAAATAGAATCAAGTGGACTAGTAGATTATCTTTAAGTATTTCTGGAAAATTAATATGAATTTTATTTACAAAATTTCAGACAACCAGGTGAGGTCCTGCTTTTCCTTCTGCTTCTTTCCTCCTTTCACTTGTTAAAACACATTTGTGTTTGTTAGCTTTTGCTCAATAGCCTACCCCAAAAAGATGATTTGGCTTGTTTTAGCTGACTTATGGCTTGCACATGGTAAACTGCTTTCAAGAGGACTTTACCTTTGTGCAACAATTCAGGATTCTGCTCCTGTACATATTCTTTTTTTACTTTACTAACTTTTCACACTGTAGTGTGAACTGAATGTTGTGTTTGTCACAGGTGATGTCCAGTGCTTTCATCACACCAACCCTGAATTCCTACAATCAGTACTAACAAGCAGTGAATGTGAATGTCATAGTGATACATGTATGTGCTAGTACATACCTAACTGAGTTTCTGATGCACACTGTGGTTCTGCTTGCACTCTTGTTTTGACACTGAAAACAGTCAGAGCACAAATGAAGCGCCAATGACTGTTACATAGTTCTAGATTTAAGAGAAGGAGACTACAGCGATCTGAAAAATCAGGAATTTCTCATTCTGTGATCTTCAAATCAAGTATTAGCTTTTTTAGAATGGATGTTTTCTTCGCTACATTTTTTTCTTCATAAGACTCAACTGAAGAGAACTACTAACAAGTGTTATAAGAAAAAAGGAAAAGGCTGTTGAAACTTACTTATTTTAAACTGTATTTTGCGTTTTCTCATCTGTTGTCTTAAAATTCACTGACAAAGTATTTGAAAAGTACATCTTGTTAGAAGCTTTTTAACACTTCCACTGAATACTCATGAAAATTGTAAATCTGTTGTTTTCTTTGACAGTTTGTCCCTGCTTGGAGTGATTCTGATAGCCTTCCAGCAAGCCCAGTATATTCTAGCAGAGTTCATGAAATCAAGACAGAGGTCAAATCCTAGTTCTTCACCGCAGCAGAACAGCAACTCTGTTGACGTAATCAACTCTGATTCCTACAAGTAAAAATACTTTTATCATCTTTTGAATTGTCATTTTTTTGTATTCTGCTATTGTGGAGTGATGCTTTCTGTCTCCCTGTATTTTGATATTGCTATTAGCTGGTCCAAGCAGCCTCTTTCAGAGAGCTTTCAGTGTTGTAGTGTATATTCATCTCCACAAAAGAGAAATGGAAGAACCCAAGGGCTTATTAATCTTGTATATTGTCAGTGGTACAAAAGGTAAAAATTGTGTGATGGAAGTAAAAGGATACACCATGTGCAGCAGCTGTGGGAAGAATGGAAAACTCCATTAATGATCCTCAAACCTGACCCTCTTGGGTGGTCAATTAAGCATTTACTCACTGAAGCATATAAGTGCATTTGAAGTCTAAGCACATATTAGAGTCTTGCTTAACTCCCACTGAAAACAGAATATGCTTGGCTGGCGTGATAAATTGAACACGTAATGCAGTTTCATGGCTTGTTAATATGCCCCCCTTTCTTTCCTCACAAAAATACCTCATAAAACAATTAATGATAGCTTAATAGATAAAACCAAATCTCAACTATTTTATTTTTCTCTCCAGGGGAAGCTGCAAAACATTTATGGATTCCTATAGTTCCTCAGATAAAGGTAAAGGGAAGGGCTTCCTGTCTGTAGGCACTTCTTCCAGCCGAAGTCAGAATGCAGCAAAGAGAAGTCCTGCAACCTACAGCCACTCTCAGAAGAAACACAAATGTTCAATTTACTACAGTAAGCAGAAACCAAACACGGCAGCTGGCAGTGCCATTGCAGCTACTGATGAGAAACAAAATCAGATTGCAGAGAACCAAATCTCAGCACCAAAAGAGGACATTTGCACTGATATTGTCAGTGAGAACTGGGTAACTCTTAAATATGCAAATGGCATAAATGTTAACAAGAATTTAACTCTTCCAGAAAACTTTCTGGGTAAAGAAGAAAGTGCACTGAAAAATAATACAGTTCTCATTAAAAATACTTCTTCAGAGTGTGATCTGAAGGAAGATCTTCAAACATGTATGTTTCCTAAGGAAACTAACCTTAAAACTTCAGAAAATCTAGGTGAGCTCAAAGAACAGGATTTCTGTCCTGTGAAGATGTCAAAGAAGCTACCTGAAAGTCACTTGTCCAGAAATTCACCTCAGCAACAGCCAGAACTGCAAGAAATTTCTAGGAAAAATAGTGGTAATTTTTTTTTTTCAATTTCTATCAAAGTCATAGGGTGAAATCTTCTGTTGAGTTCACTGTGATCAGGATTTTGTCTTTTGCATGGGACAGTGAGATATACTTTTTACATGCTTGCTATGATTTATCTGTTTACATTCCTAAGGAAACAGCCTGCATTAAAAGTTGTTTCATAAATCATAACTTTGCCTTGGTTTACATATTTCAAGCTTGTGCTGTAGGTTTTAGTGGTTAAAATAATTGATGTTGTATAAAACACAAATTGCCCTTGTCAAATATTCAGAAGCATTCCAGTTTGATTTTCAAGTCCACTGAAATCTGTTGCCTGATTTTCAGAGTCACCAAGCAAACATGTTCTGTAACTGGATATTCAGAACTCCTTTGATAAAACCACCTAAAGTAACAAAAGCTGGCATCAGAGTATTGTGAAATTATATTTTGTGTCACTCTGCAGATCAACATTTCTCTTCAGTACACTGCATAGCTCTATTTTTTATCTTGTTGGTGTTGTTTTTTTAATTGTGGAACTAAGCTCCCTTTTAGCTTTACAACTCAAAATTTTAAGAGCAGCCCAAGAGCACCTGGGGGGGAAATCAAGAGCATGGTAGGATCATGCATTCTCTCGAAGGTTGACTTTACTTAAGCACTTGGCAAAGTAATTGAATGCTGAAGGCTGCCATTTGCTGTAGCTGTGGCAAAGTTTTAGTGAGTGAGCCATCACAGGGATTTCAGGCCCTTCTGTAGTGTATAGTTGTCACCCTGGGCCCATTTCTTCCCCTTTTGTCATCATCTGTGAGATGCAGCAGGTACAAGCATACTGTCTCAAGTGGAAGTAGGATAATTTCACTCATACTTAAAGTACTTTGACGTTCTTCATGTGCTGCTAAACTTCAGTGCAGTGTTTGTTCTTTGAATTAGGAAATTAGGTACAGGGAAAAAACCAACAGTAACTGTCTTAACTGTATTTATGTGCACAAGAAAGTAAATGATTACAGGCTGTGGATATCAGGGAGATACTAAGCTTATTTTTATTGATAAAACTTCTGCCTTGGGAGAGTGTTTGTTTCAGGAGTAGTGATGGTTACCTTTATTCAGTGGTAAAGCACTACAGATATTCTGCTGTATTGTCTCTTACCAGTTGTGGTTTTCTGCACTGTCAGGGATGTGAGCATTTCTATGTTTCAATAAGTTTGGTAGGATAAATGAAGTCTAAAAGGTACTATGTTGCAGTGTTTGTATCTTGAGTATAGTTTCAGACCTGGTTTTGTGCAAACAGGGAGTCTTCAAGAGCTGAGGTACTGCCTTGTTTGTATGCTGGAGAGCAGCAGAGGTTTTTTTTAAAGCTCTGGCAGCCTGATGTCTCTGGTGTTCTATTCGCATGGGCTCCTTTTGCAGTCATGGTTATCTGCCTGCTCCAGAGGAGAGGGTGGCCAATTCAGAGCTAGGGCCTTGTAGTTTGTTGGCAGACAGGAAACTAAAAACATTTAGGCTTGCCTTTCTTGTTCGAGAAGACCGATTCCATGCAATAAGCTATGGCATTTCTTATGCAGAGCAGCCAAGAATCTTGGTAGCAGATCACTATGGATGTATTGCAGGTGTCTGAGATACCTGGAACCAGAGCGTTGAAGTTAATTCTGTCCTATCCAGCATTGGCAGGGCCCAGATAGAGGACTGTGACTTGACTGGGCAACTCAACTAGTTGTTAAGGCAGTTTTCCTCTCATTTTCTTTCTCTCTTGGATTTTGTTAAACAAGAATAATTGTTTTTCCTCACAAGCCTCTCAAGGAAGTGAATTTTTAACATGGAACCTATCCTAAAGAAAAGATGACTTCTGTTTGTCTTCGTAGTGAATGCAGAGGGCACTTAATGCAGAGCTGTAAAGCACCAAGTAAAGACTGTCCTTATTTGATCTGCCTCTATTTGAAAAGTCTACTCCCTCCCCAGCTTTCAGGATTTTTGTTTGACTGTTCAGGGTTTTTTTGTTTGTTTGTTTGTTTTTTAGCCCAGTATTCTCTGGCTTATGATTGTGCCTTACAGACCCATGGCTTGGGACCTAAATAGCTCGAATAGAGATGAGATGAGCAGGGCTTGGGTTATTTATGCACATGCTAGGAGTGGTGCACTCATGAGCATAAGTCAATACAGAACTGCTTTTTTGCAACTGTTAATAAAATTTGTATACATCACTAGCTTTTGATATTTGTTTAGCATTATCAGCCTAGAGGGTAGTCTCCTAGTATTTTGGAAAGCAACGCAAGTCTGTTTTTAAAGTAGAAGATACTGTGGTTGTGATTGGGAGCCCATTCTCTTCCCAAGCAAACTGATGTTACTCTTTAATTGTAGGAAATAGTCAGCAAGTGCCTCTCAGGAATGAAACAGAAAACTGTGAGTCTCTAAAAAAGCAGATCAACCTAAAGCCTTCTACAGAGAGAAAGATTAATAAAGGACCTAAGGAAGAGACTCCATGCTGTGCAAAAGAGGAGGCGATTTCTTCTGAGGTTCGTATTGTGATCTTTCTGCTTTTCAAACTTAAAATGATCTTTTTGTTGTTTGTTTATATATGTGCACACATATATACATACATATGTACATACATATATTACATACAGCCACAGATCTGAAACACACACTGTAAATCAGATGAGTGAGGAAGTATGCAGATGTACTGTCCCACATCCATTGTATGTTAATGAAGCTTTATAGAATGATGAACAGTTTGGGTAAAAAGTAAAATAGCCCTTGTGTTGTGATATTGACT
The DNA here is from genome assembly GCA_013396975.1 of Bucco capensis. NCBI lineage: Eukaryota > Metazoa > Chordata > Aves > Piciformes > Bucconidae > Bucco > Bucco capensis. The sequence continues at coordinate 100,577 of VWZO01016696.1, read as the reverse complement.
GCATCACAACCAGAGATGTTCCTTGTTATTGTCAGAGCAGGCACAAACATACTGGAATTTAATGTCAGCTGTCAGCCATGATAAGGATATGGGAGCATACTCCAGAGAGTAGAGAGACAGGAGGTGTCCTAGATGGGCATATCACTCTTCATTTTCATCTCCAAATTTTGCATCAGAAATTTACGTTTGAGAATATAGGAGGCAGAAGCCTTTTAACATTTTGGAAGCTGCTGAGAAGGATCGTTCTTCACCTCTGTTTTCTGAGCACAATAAACACAACAGGTTATACCTTTGCTGCGGGAAGTATAAAACATTTCAAGAGCTTAATCAGATAATTAGTAAATCCAAGATTTTGGGTTATATTTGTGTCCTGTCTACTGGATGGGATACCCATGGCAAAAAGGTATAAGGAGGATATGCTTACCGTGCTTGAGGACTATGTATCAGAAAAGGCAGGGTGTAGTCTTGTTTTGGAAAATGTTGTTAGAAACTTCTTTCTGTGTGGGGCTCATGGTGCTCAGTTTTTCTTGCCATTTTTTAAATGACAATTGTTTGTTGGTTTACTTACCCCATAATTTCCTCAGCTGTAAGTCAAATGAATGCCTCCCTCCACGCCCCTAGCTGCTGAGGAAAGGGAGGATTTATTGCTGGTGAACTTACGCACAAACTGATCATAAATCTGGCAGATGATGGGGGTTTTTTTAGCGCATGGGGAATTTTACTGACTACTTTCCTCCTTCTCCTCCTATTTTTTTATTTCTCTGGAAGTCAGAGCTAGATACTGTGAGGGGAAAATGGGAATTAAAAAATGTCTCTCTCATCATCTGTTGGTGTCTTGAAGGACAGAGTCTTGGAAGGCTAGTCAAATTGATGGTGCTGGGAAGAGGATGTGCTGTGGAAAGGCACTAAATCATGAAGCAACTATGCATTTGATTTGGGTAATTTCATCCAGGGAAATACAGCTAGAAAAATCCGATGGAGTTAATTTGCTGAGTTAATGTAATTTTATAATGTATGTATTGTCTCAGCTCATATTCTTACCTTTAGCAAGAAGATGCGTATAGGAAGAAGAAACCTCAGGAGAAGAAGGAAGGAAATGTACCAAATATGAATTGGAATAGAAATAGAACATCTAGAAAAAATAAGAAGAAGAATATTAATTTATCTACAAGGTATGTATTGCCTCAGCAAATCATGAAGAAATCCAGAGTTATTGTAAAGTTCCTCCAGGTTTTGCATAGTACATTAGGCAGGATTGGTTTATCTGTTTAAATAAACACACTTTAATCCTGGCGTTAGCCTTTATTTTTAGGGTTGTGCAGAACTGTCACCCGCAAAAAAAAAAAAAGTGTTTTTCCATTTGTGAATCTGCATGTATATAGACACACCCTATTCTGCATTGCAGCAGTCACTCTCAGTTACAGTCTGGAATTTGTTGTCTCTGAAGTTTGGATGGTTATCTTCGTTTCTATTGTGTATTGTATGAATAAAATCCAGTCGTGTATTCTTTTCAGTGAAAAAAGGAAAACAAAATTGTTGAAGTGGTTCCACCTTCAGGAGAATCATCTGCTATTTTCAGTCACTGAGGGAATGTTGATTCTAGCAGTTTTGGAATAGGAAGAGAAATATGTAGAAAAGAGACAGCGGTTTGTATTTTTGCCATAATGATCAAAAAGATTAGAGCAGTGCTAGGCTCAAAAGAATATGGAAAGCACCTAGGGAAGTTACTACTTTTTTTCCCCCACCCTAAGTTCATTTTAAATGCAGTTCTAAAGTCAACTGTAAACTACTCTTAATTATTTCTTCATGGATCTTTAAGTTACTTTGATTGTTGCTAAAAAAAATACCAAACTGTTGCTAGAATAGAATTACTTAAGAGAAAATCCTCCTCCTTCCCTTCTTCCATCCCTCTGAATTAAGGTCATGATCCTATAAAGCCTTCACAGACTTTCGTTCTATTGCGAGTGGTCCTACTGAGGTCAGTGGACTTAACCAGGGGGATAGTAAATCTGAAGGAGCTGTTGTAACTCATTATTACAAATTACTATTCATGTGTGGGAAGTCAGCATGTGTATAAATCTTTGCAGGATGCACACCTCTGTAGATAAGAAGGAGAAAGAAAATGGAAGCAGAATAATAAAGTTTTGATGTCTGTTTCTTGGGTTGATTCAGCAGTTGCTACTTTCTGAGTTAGGATGTAACCATTTCTTTTCTCTAGAAACTTGACAGCTGAATTTTATTCGTTTTCCCTTACTGCTCTCTGATGACACTAATGGATCTAGATTTTTTCAGTTTTAATAGCAAAAAATTTAAGATTACTTCAGATGATAGTCTTATTCTAGTTACAATTATGCCAGTAAAATAGACATAGGGCATAATTTTCTGTGTATCTAGATCTTCATATAGTGCCAGACTGTGCTTATCACTGTAACCTCTGATTACCTTCTGCAATCAGTGCATTAGAGAATGGACTTAAGCATATACACACTCTTTTGCTTACCCACCTGTGTGATGGGATATTGTGCTTTTTAGATTTCTGTAAAGTTGGGGAAAAGACCTCCAAACCTATTACTTGCCCTTGTCCTGCCTCAGTAGCTGTGTGAGTTAAGTGTTTAATACCTGAAGAGATAAAACGCAGCTGAAATGAAAACTGTAAACATGTTTGTTTGGGTGTGGTTGTACTAGGGTCTCCGAGCAGAGCGAGTTGAAGCATATGTGCAGTGAATTTGAAAGGCCGGATCTAAGAGCCAATATTGGAATAAGAGCCTGGTGTCCTCAGGGTAATGGGGAAAATTGTAAAGCAGACCAAAAAGCTGGGAGCTTGACTATACAGGGCGAAACAGGTATGGAATCTTGTCTTAAATGGGAAGAAATGTAATGTGATTTTTGTTGCAGTAGAGCTGTATTCCTTCCTTGAGAGACTTGTGTTTCTGTCTCTTTCGAACCCTGAGATAAGGATGGCAGGGCTGGCACGATGCAGTGCCTGAAGTAATACCTACCCACTTCAGAAGGGCTCTATGTGGTTTCTCTGTGGAGTTGGTTTGGTAATGCAAATCACCAGATTAATTAGTCTGAAGACGTAATCCATCAGTCAGGTGAAGGACTGATACTCTGCTAGTGTGTTCAAATTAAAGGTAGTATTAACTGAAGGTTTAGGGCAAAGTGGCTGGAATGCTGCCCAGTGGAAAAAGACCTGGGAATGCTGGTTGACAGCCAGCTGAACATGAGTCATCAGTGTGTCAAGAAGGCCAACAGCATCCTGACTTGTATCCGAAATAGCGTAGCCAGTAGGACTAGGGAAGTGACCATTTCCCTGTACTCGACACTGGTGAGGCCACACCTCAAATACTGTGTTCAGTTTTGAGCCTCTCACAAGAAGAATGAGTAAATTCAGAGAATCCACATAAATTCATGTTTCAGATGACTTTTCACTGAATCTTCAGGTGAAAGACTTCCTTAGATTTTTTTTTTTTCCTTTCCAACTTCTTTAGAAAGCTTTTATCAACGGTCCAGAAAGAAGTGTTTGGATAAGTTTTGTTCTGATTCAAGCTCAGATTGTGGAAGTTCCTCAGGAAGTGTTCGTGCCAGTCGTGGGAGCTGGGGTAGCTGGAGCAGTACCAGCAGTTCAGATGGAGATAAAAAGCCCATGATTACTGCCAGGCATTTTCTTCCATCCAGTAAGTTCTGCAGATATGTCACCTCTGCACAGTAATGGGCAGAGTTTCAGCCTTTTTTCTGAATAGAAAAGGGGTACTGTGGCATGGGGCACGTAACTTGCCTCCTAAAGGGCACCTCTCAGAAACATCAGGAGAGTTTAACGAACTTGGTACTTGACAAAACAAAAAGTTTTTTGGAAATGAAGGTGAGCTGTCAGACTACGGGGAAAGTATCGGTCTCCTCACTGAGGAAGCTGCACAGTTAGTTTTCATGGAAAGATGGAAGAACTGAGAGTCACTAGTAAAAGTAATTTCTGCCTTTGAATTTATATTACATCACATTATTCTCTTTAAAATGTTATAGCTATTTAAGAAGTCCACAAATGAGGAATGTGTGAAAGCAGTTCAGGTCTGAGGATGCTGGAACTGGATAGCTGTATTCGAGGCAGGAGTAGCCAGGAGACCAGAGCCACTTGACTAGTATGAGAAACTGGAACTGTTGTTCATTATTGCAGGTTTTTTTTAATATTACTGCAGTTTTGTTAAATTAATTTACAGTGGGTTGATACTTTGATAATAAAAATCAACTATTAAAATAGTTGAAAGCCTAAACCCTATCGCTACCATCACTATCCAGATTGGTGAGGCACTAGAAGTAAATTTTAAAGGAAGTGGTGAAGTGGCACAAGTAAAGCCAGCTATGGGTACCTGAAAAAAGTAGTTTTGATTAATGCAATTACTTACATATGTATTAGTGTATGTATTAAACTTTACCAAAAGATAGTACATGATGTATCTGAACCTACAATCTAGTATATTGATAATGAATTGTGTGTATGTGACTCTTTGTTCAAATTGTAATACCTCTTAAAAAACAGAAAATAATTAATTTCAAATTCAAAATTAGTTTGTTAGTAACAAGAAACCTTTCCATTAGGAGTGTGTTAATCACTTAAAAGTCATAAAATACATTTAAGACCATATCAATGTAGATGGTAATACAGTTAGTAATACTCTAGTCTGAGAGAAAACCTGATTAACACCACTGATGATTCTATTTGTGTGTATGTGTATTCTGTGCAAACATCTTTTTTTAGGATCTTTGATTTTCACAGTCATTCTTTTCTTTAGGAGAGAATATTTCACAAAATGATTTTCCATCTGAAACTCCTATCACTTTAAATCTGTCTCATAACATCTGCAATACCAGGTAAAAAAAATGGAATCTGCACATGTAAGGCATTAAAGAAACAACACCAACTTGAAATCTTGTCTCAGTTTGATATATTATACCTACCTGTTGTCTTGGTATTTTTAGTGATCATCTAATTATACTCACTAGTTGGAAGAAGAATCATCTTTTCCAGTATGTGAAAAGATATATGCAAAATGGATTATGCTGAGGAAATATGTTGAATGCTTTGAAATGTAAAATAAAATTGAGGGGAAAATGATATTGTTTTTCCCCCTCTTACTTCTTACAGATCTTAGAAACTTACTACATTTCCATTACCACTTAGTTATATTAAAGTAATAATGATTTTAATAAGGTGGGAATGAGACTTTCAGGTTGATGTTTTTCTTTTAATGGGAGTAATGTTCTCCTAGGATATACAGCATGAAAATTGATTCCCCCTGCCCCACATTCCTTTCTGCCTTCTTACTCTAGTAGAGGTAGCATCTCCTATTTTTGTTCCTACAATTCCTCATTTCACTTCTTATTCATGACTCTGTTTTCACTAGCAGAAGTAATTTAATCCTTTTCATCTGGGATTCTGGTGCTTGAAAATGTTGCCTTTACATTCATATTGACTAGTTTTTTCAGTAGGATTTGATGAATATGAAATTGATGTTTGCGTATGCCTGAATGTTGTTGGGAGTATTGAAACTTTGAGAGATCACATTCATCTTCATGGTCTATAGCTTGTTTTCCAATTTTAGAGAAGAGCTGTTGAATTAATTTACAGTGGGTTGATACTTTGATAATAAAAGTGGAGTAATGAAGATTTATTAATTTTAATAATTTTGCATGTGTAATAAGTAGCTGACTTTTAATTGGAAAAAAACTTAAAAATTGCAGTGGTTAATTCAAAATAAGAAATGTCAGGAAATAGTGGGAAAGCAACAGCAATCATGATGTTCATTAGAGTATTTTTTACATCTCTGTATATTTCCTTTGCATACTTTGGATTATGAAGCATAACAGTGTCTAGACTTAAGAAATTAAATTTTCTTTTCATTCAGCAGAGACATGAACAGCATCCCCCAGTATCCTGAAATCTTATGTCCCAATTTCACTGACATAGCTGCAGATCCTGACAAAAGTAAAGGTCAGTTACTTTATTAACAGCTGAAGCTTTTTACACATGTTGTCAAGCAGTTTCAGTGGTGTTTTTGATACCACTTGTATACACCAGCTTGATAGGCATGTTGTTATTAGAATTGACTGACTTCACTTACTTCTAAACAAATTAAGAGCAAAGTTAGCAAAATGAGGACTTACAACCTTGGCTTTTTTTGCTGCATCTTCTCTATGTGAAAACAAATTTTAGCTTTCATCTCACATTTTAGGTATTCTTTGTTCCTTCCTCTTCTTGCTTTGCACAGATTTGCATCCAAAAGTAATACAGTTGGGAGATCAAGAGCACTGGTTGCTGTGTTAAAATGAAGCTTGACATTGAATTGGATATGACCATTTCCATTTTTCTCTAAATTTCCACCGTTGGGACATGCTCTCTTTGAAAGCAATAATGAATGAGGTTGGATTGGTCTGTTCAACCTTTTGAGTTTTCATTGTTTGTATCTCAAAGGAAAGTAATATTAACTTGTTGAGTGAGATTCATAAAAGGAACAGGCTACATGGTGAGGTGTAGCTTGAAAGCTGATTAGGACACAGTCTTCTTTGTGCAGCAGAGCTGCCTGCCCTGTGGCTGTCCCTTCTGCTGTAGGCTTAGCCTGTGTCTGGTAGGATATAAATACTGATAAAACTTTTTCTGTTGTATCAATATTCAGGATATCTGTAGTGTAAAATAATGACCTTTGCAACCGTTGTCTGATGGAAACTGCTAATTTGGATTTTTTTTCCTTTCTTAGCTGCCTGTTCTCACAATGTCTCACAAGCAGCTTTGGGTAGTCAGGGCACTCAGTCCACAGAGGGCAGCACAATGAATATCTGCCCTAGGGGCTAAATACAGCCATAACGAGTTCAGCTATTGTTTCATCATGAGTGGCTATTGTCTATTAAAAACCCAACCCTGTTCCCAGTGTATTCATGCAGTTGGACTTCGAAGATGGTTTCTGACTGATGGGTGGGGGTGAGGGAGAGGCTGTTGGGGACCCACCTCCCTTCTGTCTATCCTGCCATGAGGAAAGGTGCCATGTCTTAAGGACTCTCTGTAGGGATTTCTTGCCCTGTTTTGCTGAATCTCAGCTTCTTAATTCAAGTCTTTATATATATATATAATTTTTAATAAATAGAAATTTTGATTTTTGTTCAAAGATGGACATTCATCACAAAAAAAGATTGGTTAGTAATTCTGGATTTTTTTTGTCTAGCATAAAGTCCATCTTGTGGATCAGAGAATAAAGTGTCATTGTCAGAATTTGTGGAGCCTCATTCCTGTTGTTCTGCGTTTCATTCAATTTTCCCTTTTTAGGTCTTTATCCAACAGGAGATTTGTGGCCTGCTCAGCCGGTCTGCCTGACAAACAGTTTAAACTACAACCTTGAGAACAATATACAATGCATGATCCAAGAACCCCCCTCTGTGCACAACAGGCAAGTTTTGGTTTATGTGAACAGTATGGATAATGCTTTTTTCAGGTTTCTGTGAGTCAGAGGTCTGTAGTTGGGCTTATCTTACAATATTTGTAAGGCAAGTGATAGTTAAAATTCTTGCTGTCACTTCAATCTTAGTTCTAGTTGTTTATGCTCTTCCATTAGTACACGATGATGAATTTTGCTAAGACAAATTCACTGGTGTTCCTGCTCATATGTAGATGTTCCAGAACTTACTTCAAATTTAATTACTTTCTTGGAAGGCTTTTCATTTCCTCCATTTCTTTTGCATGGTCAGGTAGAAGACTTGGCTTTTAGGTTTGATGCCCTCTTCCTAAATACATAGCTTCTGTGTATCATGGGATGTGTTACACAGTGTATAACTTCCAGTTTCATTGACTGGAATGCAGCCTGTGACAGCCAGTTTTCATGCTAATTGGGATGAACAGACATTGTTAAGTAAAGGCAAATAGTCAAGTTTGAAAGTGATGTAAGGATACAAATTGAACTGACTGTTTCAGGCACTGTGTGGATTTGGGTTGATCTTCCTGTATTAATGAACCCGAGTAGTTCTTATGCTTTGGATTCTCCACGCTGCAAATTTTAGTAATAAAAGATGCACCACAAACTAGTGAGAAGAAATACTCTGTCACCACATAGCAGTGAAATACAGCCAGTTCTTCAGGTCATATTCTGTCAACTGAAATGTCAGAGTGGTAACACAGAAATCCCCAAGTGATGGTCTTGCAATCCAAACCAGCCTGCTAACCTCAGTTCTAACTGCCAAGTCAACAGGCTGCAGCCCTAATGATTGGGAGCAATGGCCAGCAGTCGGTCTGACTCTTTAAGTCAGATGAAATACATGATCACTTGTAGCAGATTCTGTATTATGCTATTTGACTTTCACAGGCCCATCTCAATTTGGACTTTTGGACTTCTGCAATTATATGCAATCTCTTATGATAAGTTTTTGCCTGAACAGTAAAAATGTATTAGCACAAAGTGACATCCTTTTATATGCCTACCTTGTCCAGACTCGATCTTGGACTTGAACTTCTTCAGGTTCAGTGCATAGCAGGGTTTGTTTCACATCTGACATATCTTTAAGAATTGCTTTTGAAAAATCTTCCTGAAGTTCTGAAATAATTTTAATTAAAACAAGTATAATCCCTACAAATTCATGTGTAATTTAGCAAACAATTGTTTAACAGCACTTTAACACATGTGGTATGGATAATAGAAATCCCTGTTTTAATTGCTTTCCTCAAGCATTCGAATGCTTGAGGACTGCCTTACATTTTCTTTTGTTCTGAATCATGTTATTTTACTTTTAATCTACCATTGCCATGGTTATGGGAAAGAAGTTAAATTATTTTCTTTTTACAAAGGAGGACGTTGAACCCAGTTAGATATTGCAGGACTCTGGTAGCTGTCATTAGAAGTTGTTCATCCTTCCAGAGGGGGAGCTCCGTGCGAGAATTGCTGTGGTTGTATAGTGGCACAGAGTAGATACTGGCAGAACTGCTAGCAGAATGTGAAAAGACTCATCATCAGCTACAGACATTTTGCATACAACAACTTCACATTAAAGAAGTATTTCTAAATAATTGTCAGCAATCCTGTGAATTGTTTCTGACAGCAGATTTTTCTTTTTCTTGGGACAGCTTCATTGACTGGAATGCAGCTTGTGACAGCCAGTTTTCCAACGTTTATTGTCCAGTAGAGATGAATGAATATGGTGCTTTCCCAGAAGGTAGGATGAAATAAAGCTTATGAATTATCACTGAGCATGGTTTTTTCTCTGTTTTTGTAGAGCAAAAGGCTGAGCTTGTCTATAAACATCCAGGCATTCGTTGCTTAAGTGGACTTTACAGTTTCCAGCTGACTGGGTGCTCTGTAGTAATAAACAGTGTCTGCATGTGGCGCTGAGAAGACTAATCTTCATATGGAGTTATAAAGCCTGAAACGTCAGTATACAGGATTCTGTCTGGGAGAGAGTAGAAATGCTTGTAACCACAGTATTACACAAATCTTTTTGCACAATTTTCTTTGTTTCCCCTCTGGCAGACTTCTGCCTTACAGTGTGCAAAACAGAATGCCTCTTGTGACCAATTACCTTTCCAGGCTAGAGTTTCTTGGCTTGGGAAGCACACTGGCAGCAACCTAGAATTCTTTAGCATTACCTAAGCAATAATTAAAGGTCAGGCTACGGTATCACAGGCAGCACAGTGATCCCATGGGTGCTTAGAGCCAAGGCATGTTGGCAGTGAAGCCTGGATAGGCTCTGCCATACATATTATGTGGTTAGTAGAGACTCTGTTCCCCAGTAGAGAGATTGCCAATTCTTTATCCCATCCTCCTGATAGCAATTTGTTACTGGGTCCCTGACACAGAGTGGTAGTCTTGTTAACAGCAATTGTTATGCTTTTCTGCTATGCTGCCCTGAAGCTGCCTGAAGTCACTGAAGGCTTAGGCTGGTTCCAGCCTGGCTCACTCTGAGAAGATTCAATGTTCCCCCACAGAAATGTTACTAATGTTTATACTGCAAAAGCCTTATTTTGTCTTCCTGCTTTTATAAACTGCAGAAAACATGAACTATCCCAGTGGCTTCCCAGGTACTGCAGCAGTGCAAAATACAGCCTTCATTGACCAGAACTGTCCCTCTACCTGGAACACACCCCCCAACATGCCACCTACCTGGGAGCCTGCCAGTTATGTCAACTCCACAGTGAGTATTGTCACTGTGAGGCACTGTCATTGTGTGTCTCTTCAAAGCCTTCCAGTGCATTCCTGTCTTTCTCCTACCTGTTGCTCACATTCTTCATGAATCCTTTAAGTAGCCTGACATTGGTAACATGGCTTTTTCCCAGCTGTTGGTCAAGGTTGTTAGTGAACCTTGTCTGTAAAATTTTAAGACAGGTTCTTTTGTCCATCTTACATATGGAAAAACACAAAAATTGCTGACAGCAAAACCCAAAGAGACTTAGAAATTGTAGAGCTGAATGGACAGCTGCTCTCAGTGATTTTGACAGGTTTGGGTTTTTTTACTAGGAAATCCAAGTGGTTTAAGCTGGATTTGTGCAGATTTCTGAACGCTGTTACACTCCAGACTGGCCATGTTTATGTCATCCCATAGTGCAGTGTAGTGACTTGAGTTCAAAGTGGTCTTTAATTGTAATGATCTTTTCTTCTGCTACTATTTCAAAATCTTCTGGTTTAGATTTTGTTTAATTTACAGTAGATTTATTGTGAATAAATTAACCAAATAAAGCAAGAAATATTTTCAACTGCAGAAGTAAAATTCTGCTGTGTTAAAAAGTGGCAAAACTGGTAGAAGACAGTTTCCTAAAATAAACATGCCTTTATTTCATATTTTATTCAGGAATGTCAGTAAACATAGAAGGTGGAGATTGGAAAATACATTAGATAACTCAGTTCATTTCCCTGGTGAGCTTTTCCCCACAATACATTTCAGTGTTTCATTCAGTTTAAAAGTCCCAAGACTTCCATGACCTTCTCCAAGAGACTTCCTCACAGACTAACACATCTTACCCTCCAGGAGGCTCTTTATAGGCTTTCAAAATTTGATAAATTCCCTAGATCCCAGTTATAGTCTCTTTTTCCACACTGAATATCCCTCTCTGCTCCCAAGGTGCGTAGTTTTTCAGTACTGACACAAACTGCGACCTTTTTCTTGCCATTTCTTAGGCATCCTTCTCTCTTGATTTTAACTCTCAAGACGTGCATAGTGCTCTTGACATGTCTTTCATTTCTGCCTTATTTTTCTTAACAGCCTGACCAGAACTGAATATTGTATTCCTGTTACAGTAATATCAATGCCGTGTAGGGAGGAGCTCATATGGCTTCATTTAGCGAAGTGCCTTTGCACACACTAATGCTGCTTAATATTTTCAGCAACCATATAGTATGTAAACTTGTGTGCAGATTTCTACTTGCGTGTTTCCTAAGTTCCCTGCATAAATGCTACCTCTTCCCATTTAGTACTACTTTTCCACATTTTCTTTGGCAAATGAACTCCATTCTGCAGTTTCCCATGCTGATTTTATCTTGCCCTACTACAGCCCTACCTCTCAAGCACCCGAAGCTTATCTCCAATGTCTGGACTTTTTGGTTCCATCTGGGCACCTCAGAGTGATGTTTACGAAAGCTGCTGCCCCATCAGTGCCACGACCCAACACACCACCCACGTGGAGAACCAGGCAGTTATGTGTAAGCAGGAATACTATCCAAGGTTTAACCCCTTCCGTGCCTACATGAACTTGGACATATGGACTACAGCAGCCAATCGAAATGCAAATTTCCCACTTTCGAGGGATTCGGGTTACTGTGGAAATGTGTGAAAGGAATTTGATTTTAAAATGTGAATAAAGATGCTTGCAATTTTGATTACTAGAGTAAGCTGGTCGTTGAATAGATTACAATGTTGGTGGATATTTTGGCACTTTTATATTGAAAATAAATTTTTTTTAATGAAGTCTGAGCATTCAGTGCATTTAAAAAGCAAAGCATATTCAGGATGCTGTTATTGTCAAGTGAAGGCTATAAATTTAAAACTCAATTTTTTTTTTTCAAGAGTAAAGACAGCATTTGGTTCTTAAAAGCATCCACAAACCTGTACTGCACATGTTTCTTCTGAAGTTTACATTCTGTGGTATAAACTAGGAGTGGTTTAGCGTTTTAAGGTACAAACTTACACCTGTAAGTCATCATATCTTGTTGTGGGTGACTGGAATGCACCTCACTCAAAAGAGAGAAGCAGCAATACATTTTATTGAGATAAAATAACGATTCTGGTGGAGTTTAACAGTGGTTTACCAAGGTTCAGTAAGTTTGATGGCAAGTTTCACCTTATTAACTACAGCATAGAAGAAACATGCAAAGGAAAATTGAGTTAGAATCAAGTTAGAATGATACACACAGAGACTGAAGACTTGAATGAATGGTAAAGGAGACCCTCCTGTTGAGTCACGAGGTTCAGAGTGGACCCCCTTGCTTTCAAAACTCCTAGTAGAGCTTAGGTGGAGCCAGGGTCCAGTCTTAGTCTCTGACTTTGACAACACTTTATGTCTAATGGAATTATTATACACAGTTTATAATAGTTAATATTGAGTAGCTACAAGAATTAGTAATGTTTCACTAGTATTAATTCAGCATGCTATCATTCATTACCAAAGATCTGCCGTAAGTAAGGGATCTCTCAGCCTTGGGCAAGGAAGACTCTCTTAGTCTCAGGTAAGGGATCTGAAACCTTGAGAGGTGTCCCTGCTCAAGAGGAGTGACTTGGCATGCAGTCCAGCTGCAGTTCAGGGAGAGCTCAAACTGAGCTTATCCTGGTGGTAATATTGTGAAGTAGTTGGCTGCTAGTCAACAGTGTAGACGAGATAGTTGTCTTCGTTTTAGCTTTGGTATCTTTTTCTGTACTTTAATTATCTTGCATTTTTGGGCTTTGAAACCACCTTTTGAAGTATTTTTCTGAGACACACTCACTCCCTTTTATGTAGACCAGCAGCTTTCCAGATTGCAGGTTCACCGCAGGGCACAAGGCTTGTTGCTCTGTAGTCAGCCTGAACCAAGCAAGGGATCCAAGTGTACCCGTCACACATCTGTACTGAACAGTAACACTTGGAACCTATCTGCTGATGCCAATCAGAGGTTTTCCAAATGGTGCCACTTGCTGACATATTTATTTTTGGGTGTAAACTTCTGGCAATAGAAAAAAAGGCTGAATTGTGGCTTATCTGGCTTAAAAATGCAAGCTGTCACTTGGATGGTGTTATGCTTGTGCAGTGTGGGTGAGTGGGCATTTATTTCAGGAGCTTTTCTTGTGAGTGACTCCTGATGTTTTGTGTTTACATTTTTAGCCTTCATGTTGCAATAGCATTTTCAGTGCATTTAATTGCCGTTGTTTGAAATGCCAAAGCTTGGACTGGAACAAATACTTCTTTGAGAGCAGAGTTCACACTGCTCTCCAAAACAGAACAGCATTGTGTTAGCTTGTGTTATGAGACTGAATCTTTGTGTTGGGAATGGCAACTGGAGAAATGCTGCCACCCATGTCAGGGCTGAATCCAATGTGCAAGCAGTCTCTCCTGACTCCTCCTCTAAAGCCTTTTCTTCTGGCATGGCATAACATGTCTGAACATCTTCACTTTCAGGTGTCAGAAATGGGGGAAGGCATCCCTTAGATTCAGAGATACCCTCGACAAGGGGACTTGTTGAGTATGGAGAAAGAGTAAATGGAGATCATTAGCAGCCTTACACAGCTACTTGAATAGAAGCCTGAAGGCAGTAGAACAAAAGTATGTGTGGTGGCTGCAAGCATTAAGGTAAATGACAGCAGTCACAGGCTGTGACCTCAGGTTGAAGGTGAGGAACTTCCCTTGGAGGGTGGTGCTGCAGAAGAATGTGTTGGCCCAAGGGATGGACAGATCTCTGTGATTGTAAGTGTTCCTGATGCAGCTGAACAAAGCTGCATATGATCTGCTCTACTGGTGGTGGCAGTCCTGATCCTTGTGATACGTCAGACTAGAGACCACCAGGTCCAGTCACCAGTTTGAGGGTTCTGTGAACTTGAGCAAGTTCCTTACTTTGTCCTAATGATAGTTTTCCACTGGTCCTTTGAACACAGACTGACTGGAAGACAAGTTCTGGCAGTGAAATGTTGAGGGTTTTTTGTTTGTTTTTATTTGAAGGCAGAGCAGAGAAGGCTCTGTGAAATAGCTAATAGGCTACATACAAGGCTACTTGGCAGTCTGAGCTTGCAGACCTACATTCTGTCCCAGTCAGTCTAACCATGTTGCTGAGCTATTGAACTAGCTCTGCTGACTTGCTGGTTTCAGCCAAAATGCTATCCTGGACCTTGAAATGCTTCAGCAGAAAGAGCAAATTTCCACAAAAAGTTTGTTTCAGTAAATCAACAGTTTCTGCAAAGAAAGCTTGGTGGAAAGATACCCTGCTGGCTATGCCTTCCCGTGCATTTGAGTTGGCCTAGAAGGAGATAGGGACTGCATGGGATAGTCAGAAGAAGCTGCTACATTTATCTGCTTTAACTGCTCATGTGGAAGGTGCTTCTAAGCCTTCCTTTGGTTTCAATGTCAGAAAGATGGGATCATCATTGAATGCTTTTTCAAAACTGTGGTGTTTTACTGACTTGATCAGGAACTAGCACCTGGAGTCTTTGGCTGCTTTCAATGATACATTGTGCTGGGTGGTGATCTTTTTGACTTTGGAGTTTAATCGTAATTGCTTGTGACTGAAGGAAAGTTTACATGTTCATACAAACTTTGATGCTCCTGAAATTAGTTACTAAGCCATGAGAAGTAGTCATAACCACTGGCATGTTTTCTGTGCATCTCTTGCCAATGGCAGGAGACTTCAGGAGGAATAAAGTGGGAGTGCAAACTCAATAAATATGGAGAAAAAACCACAAGTGATCATTTGGTTTGAAATGCAGTGAAGTTCTTATTGTATATCATATTCATCAAATTTTGGACATGGAAAGGCACAGGAGAGAAGAGAGGATATGCACTCATTTGGGTTACCTAGGTCATTCCGTTAATCCTGTTAATTATTTCAAGGGGATCTGTATTTTCTGTGCACTGAAGCCTTTCTTCAAGTACCAGTGTAAGGAGATGCTTTTCTTATATCTGCAACAAAAAGTAACAACAAAACCCTACGGAGTTCTGACCAGCACTGGGTCCCTGTTGTAAGTAATGTGTATGTTCTAGACAGAATAAATCACTGAAAAAGGGGAGAAAACCCAACTGCAATAAACGAAGCAAAGACACTGGAGAGTTCAGGGAGCACAAAAAAGGTTAGAAAAAAGAAGACCTCTGTGAAGAAGTTTGTGGGAGTTGTTGAAGTGCCAGCAAAAGGCAAGGGAAATGAGCTGCAAACAACTTGAGAAATATTGCTAAGAAAGAAGACTATCATTATCTTTAATCAAACCAGAACAGATCAAGATGTGATTCCCCGGAGAGCTGTGTAGTATTAAGTGAAGAATTTCATACAGCTTTTCATAACAATAACTAAGGAATGTAACAAGCTCATTAAGGTTACCAGGAATAATTGCTGCTATCAGGAGACAGCTGTAGCTTAATTAGCAATCCACTGAATGCAATTGGATTTGGGCTCACTTAAAAATCATTCCTCCTACAGTAAAGGGGAAGATGAAATAGTTACACTAGGAATTTCTTTTTACCAAAATGGTTATAATCATGGAGTGAAACTGGAGAGGTTGATCTAAAGACATCTCATTGTCATATGCAGAATAATTTCTACTTTCTTGCCTTATGCCAGGAAATCCTTGCAGCAAGATTGGGAGCTTCACTGACCTCTCTGAAACTGGTACCATTTTCTTTGAGAAGCTTCAGCAAAAGTTGTTGGTTAACCAAATAAATGCTAAAGACTGCAAAGAGAAAAACAAAAATACCAGTATAAAAACAAAATATCTTGCACAGTTCACTATCAGGGCTTGTGATTGGGGGGTGGGGGAGAATTGTGGGCAGTTTGAAGTGTTCAGTATGGATTTCTCTCCCAATGTGAACAATATATAAACTCAGGACATTCAGTGTTTTCCCAAGAAGACACCTGGGAGGAGCGACAACCACCCTTGCTCCCTGTTCCCAGCAGGTTTGTGACTTCTTAGACATGCATTGGAAACCGACTATACCAAATTATCACTGTCCTTGATTTGCACGGGGCATCTTGGCCAAACTTGCCTGGCTGGTCCAATACTTCCATCCTGGAGCCAGAGAATATTTCTGCCACATCATGAAGGTTTGTAGGTACCATGAGAGACAGGATTTGGGCAAAATCAGCATCTACTGCAGGGCTGTTCAGCTGCCCTAGCCTTGTCATACTGTAGCAAGCCCCTCACAGCATTAAGCTGGAGAGCTGAGGGAAGAGGAGCATCCAACACAGCTTCAACACAGAGAGCGGTGCTCTACTGGGACCCTGTTTCTTGGTAAGCGGGGCTGGTACACTGTGGATCTTGCTTCTACAGGGAGGGTTTTGAACTGCTGGGGAGCAGCAGACTGGTCAGATCAAGCTGCAGATACTGCCTGTGGGGTTCAAAGCATGTGGGGGACAGTACAGATCCCCGAGGGCAGGGTCATCCAGGGATCACAGTCGTTGCTTGCTCTCCCGAATTTGTCACAAGCGCCGTGGTAACTGGGGAGGTCTGTCCTAGAGCTCATGCAGCCGGACCTGGGTGTGCAGGACCATTCCAGCCGCTTGAAGGAGCAATGACCAGGAAGCAGCTTGCTGTTGCACTGGCAGAAATTAGCCTGAAAGCTGAGAGGTCTGATTGCCAGAGGGCAAATGAGCTCAGTAAAGAGAGCTGTTAGCAATCCTAATCCGTTGAAGAGGGCGGAAGGGGAGGAAGTAGGGGAGGTGCTCACCACCTGTACTGAGGCTGGCAGTGCCTTGAGTTCCAGCACCCAACTTGTCTCTGCCTCGTGAGAAGCTCTAGTGCTGCCTGGGAAGCTTCATCAGCACCGCAGGTTCCTCTAGAGCCTGCACTGCCGTCCTGCCAGGTGAGCTCTTTGGCGGGTCTTTACAGCAGTAGGTTGGGCATTGCTTTCCAACATTTGCTTGCTTGCTTTCCAGCCTCAAGGAACACCCATTGTTTATTTTTCTTAGTCATCGAGTCACTTCCATCTTTTTTTCTCTCTACGTCCCTGCTTTGTTTTCAGCCATTTGTAGAATAGGTGCCCAGTGGCACCTCCCTGTCACTGTAAGCGTGCTTTAATTGTATTTTTCGTTCCCCTGTCCCATCTTGCTGAGTCTGCCTGTCCATTTCCAGGGGGAAAATGGCTCAGGTCAGGGCTTATCACATCATCTTCTGGAGCACCCTTGGGTGGGCTGAGGGTCACTGTCTCCCCTGGAGTGCTGTGCTGGCACGGCCTTCCTTTATCCCAGTGGTAATGCAATACTCACCTTTCTGATAGGTGGGGGGCTGTCAGAGGTAGATGTCCTAGCTGGAGAAGGAGGGTCCCTGGTGTTGTTTGGTACAGTCACCCATTCCTGCACTGGAGGAGGCTCTGCTAGGCGGGAGCCGGTGACACTCCTTTTCTCCGCGATCTGGGGAACATAGACGAGCAGGAAGAAAGTGGACAATCTGTACTTTACTCCATCATGAGCAAGTGACAAGTGTGGAGCACGGCGAGTATTTATTGTCCCAGTCCTCCAATGTGGTGTTGTGGCTGAGGTCCTGGGAGCTCACATCTGCTCCTGCAGCTCATCACTAGTGCATGGGCGCAGGCTTTCTCCTGCTGCCGAAAGCTGAAAATTACCACTTCTCCCTCCAACTCTGGAGTGGGTTTCCCAGCAAGAGTTCTCTGTCTATGCCTGCCTGACAAAAATGCCTACTTTGTGGCTGTGAGTTGTATGCCATGCAGTTTGCTTTTTCTGTGACTTCTGTATTTCATTTCTTGCTGCTTTCTTCAACTACAACAACAGCAGCACAAACTATCAAACCTTTTCTAACTTTGGATTACTCTGAAGGGTGACTGTTCTTGGCCACTCCCCCTGATTGTACATGGGAACTGCTCCCTGGGCCATTCTAGATTTTTGCAGCCCTGCTTGGGGGTAATAGTGATTTGGTATTTTCATACAGCCCCACATACCTTTCTGGAGTTTTTGTTGTTTGAAGGCTGTCAGCAACCTGTGCAGGCAGGGACAATACTGGCATGGAATGAGGGACCTCCCCAGTATATGAACCAGTGCCAGATGAGCTGCTCTAGCTAGTGTGAATGAACTTCTTGTCTAGCATAAACCAATTATTTAATCATTGTGAGCTAAGCTACCAGCAGCTAGGCTTGGCTAGCAACTGAGTGCGTACGTGTACATCTCTTGGAAGGAGCATGTCACCTCCATGAGTGACCAAAAACCCCCTGCCTTCTTCGGTAAACCCAACTCCTGTGCAGTGATTTTGAGAAGGTGATGATCCATACCCTGACCATCATTCTATGGCTGTTACATCTGTAAGGTGACAGGCTCTGCCAGACCTGGCTTCTACAACCATGCTGGCAAAACGCTCCTATTGCTAGGAGCCATTTGTTTGGTTTTAATTTTGACTGAATGTACAGTTTGTGAAGGGAAGCTAGTGTTTTCGCACGTCTTCATTAGCACAGATGTGGAGGAAGCTTGTGCACTGGACCCATTTTGGCTCCCAGAGATGGTGACATGGAAGGCGGATTGCCTTTGCTAGGCTGGGGGTTAGTGGGTGCTGGGGTGCAGGGCTGTTTTGAAACTAGACATAACCTCCTCAGACAACGTTCAGGTGCTACAGTGAAGCGCTGGGCCATCAGCACCCTACAAGAACCTGCTGCGATTGCTGTTTCTGATTTAGAGTGAGAAATGTTTCACTTCATTCACTTGACACGGCCTTGGTAGATGAAAGGTGTTTTGCAGTGTGGTATAGGAAATGCTGAAGAGTGCAAACCAGATGCTGAGGCTGATGGGGGAACCTTACAGAAACATCAGAAAACACCGTAGCCTTCCCACTGCTCTCTTCAGATCTGTGAGACAGAGGTAAGACTGGGAGCTTACTGCTTTCTTCTCAGTGCGTTTGCATGAGAAAGGCAGCATCTCCATGGTGTTCCTCTAGCCACTTGCACGCAATCTAGTTCACCCTTCCTTCAGCCTGGCTCATGACAATGCATGTGTCTTCTGGACAGGATGCATGGCGCTCATGAAGAAATGGAAAATGACCTCATTGCTGCCCTGTTTCTGGAGCAGTG
Source organism: Bucco capensis (assembly GCA_013396975.1). Taxonomy (NCBI): domain Eukaryota; kingdom Metazoa; phylum Chordata; class Aves; order Piciformes; family Bucconidae; genus Bucco; species Bucco capensis. The sequence goes on along the minus strand of VWZO01016696.1, from coordinate 81,379 downwards.
TAGGAAGCCCTCGTTCTCCCTTGGCTCCCTTCATGCTTTTCAGCCACATAACACACAGTTTGTGGTGTAAATAGTTTTTGGAGAGCTCAGCAGTGGTTTCATATTGATCTGCTCTTTCCACAGCTGCCTACAAGTTGATTGATCTCTCTGTGGATAGCCAGCAATCGTTAACCAGAGGAGATGCTAGTCCTACTTCTCTTGATGAAAGCCTCTGCTTAACCACAGCTTGTGTTCTTCCTTTAAAGCCAATTAAAAGTTATTAGCTTTTAATAAGGAGCCACTCACCCCTTGCCATTGGCTAAGAACATCAGGCACACACTGTTTGTGCCTTTGGGCTCCTACAGTTAGTACTGTGTTCAGATCAGGCACTCACCGAATGACTTTGAGTACTGAGTTACAGTATTTCCCCATCTGTATGTCATGGTATGTAACGCTCTTGCCAAGGCTGAAAGAAATCAGACTGTGGGTATCTTTGCTTAATCAAGACTCAGCTGTACAATTTTCCCCCACCATCACCTTGGTGAACACAGACTCCACTGAGCAGTTGTCTCCTGGCACTTTGCTATCAGTGTCAGCACTGCTACAGCACAGCAAGTGTCACTGGTCTCCTTCTCTCCTGGCTTGCAGGGTTTGCTTGTGCTTTTGTTTGCAGCCTTGAACGTTGTGGCTATGTGTGGCCTAGCCTGAGCTGTTTGTGGTTTACAGGGTGGAATGCTCCCAATTGCAAGCACAAACCTGTGACACAAATGAAAGACCTGATGGAGATGCTGGAGATGGACAGCCTGTGGGGGCTGAGCTCATGGTGACACAAGCTTTTCCTGTCCGTAAGTATTTCTGCCTTCTGAGCGAGGTTCACATGCAAGATTATGAGTTCCCCTTGCAGTAGCTGAACTTCATGATGTAGGTTGAGCCCTACAGCAATGTGCAACTTTTGGATGCCCTTGACTCACAGTATCATTAAAGGGAGATATCTTTGTGCCTTTTATAGATGGTCTGCACCTTCATTGGTTGGTGAAGGATTAGTTTTTTCTAAGAAAGGAATCTTTCTGTTCACTTGGAACGTTTTTAATAATTTATCAATTTAAGAACTAAAATTTGTCATACAACTTGTTGAGGACCAAATAATGACTTATAGAAATGCTTCAAATCTTTAAGTGAGATATGAATTATTTGTTAACTCTTATTTATTGTTTCCGTAGTGAAATGTAAGCCTGGAATCATCCTTGATAATGACTCACATGACTGACGGTCTGTAAGCTGCAGGTTTGGTTTTCATTGCAAGAACTTTGTTTGCCATAATAGAGAAACCTGAGGCCTAACCAAGACAGTATTCTTCTTTCCGAAGAGCTAACTTGAGGGATGAGCAAAAGGCTTCTAGATGGCCTTTCTTCTGTCCTTCTCCTTGCTTCCTTTTCTCTGGGTAGTCCTTTGTTAGTTGACCAGGCCCATCTGCAGACCTGTCAAGTAGGAGTTCAGCTGTCTTGACCAAGGTATCACTGGTATTTCCTATAGACAGTTTTTTGGAGAGGTCCTCAAGACACTTGAGTATTGAGTTCTATAAATAAAAACAGGAAACAGATGTCACCAGTTCCAAAAGTTAAGTGATTTTTAACTAGTCCAGTAACTAATGTTCTCATATACCTGCAAAAATACTACAGTTTTATCTTCATAAAGATCAAAAAAGCAACTTTGAAGCACTTGCCAGGCGCACACAGCCACACATTTTAATAGATGACAAACCAAATGTATCCTTACAGTCATGGGGCTGACTTGCTGATTTCAGATTCCCCTGTGTGTGCCTGCAGTGAATAAAGCCTAATGACTGATCTGGTTTGTTGGTTTTCTTTATTTTGTTTTGTTGATTTTTTTTGGTTGGTTGGGTGGATGGGGTTTTTGTAGTTTTTGTTGTTGTTTGATTTGGGATTGTTTTGGGTTTGGTGTTTTGAGTTTTTGTTTTTATTTGGTTTTGTTGTTTGTATTTTGAATTACTACTACTGCTGTGGACCCAGTGTTGCCTGTTGACTCAGACATGTTGCAGATATTAAGAGAAGTCAAGTCTGCAAGTCTGGTGTCTGTGAGAGCACCCAAAAAAGGAAGTGTTTCATGAGAGGAAGAAGTAGGAAGCCTCTGGAGCTGCCCAGGTCTCCTTGAGGGGCTGAGTATGTCAGCATCCACCCCTGTTTAGGTCAGTCTGCTGACTCACAGGTATCTGTTTTCACTTCCAGAAAAAGACAAGCAGAAGAGAGACAACAGCATGCCTGACTCAGATTAGTACAAGCTGGCTCTGCGCTGCAAGGTAGGCTCTCAAGACAGGTTGTACGTGTGAGGTCTAACATGGCCAAACCCACGGGAGCTGCAGCACTGTCTAGCAGCAGGTGGAAGTGTTGTGTGCCATCTGCTGCAAAGTCAGAAGACTGGCTGCCAGTTGTACAATTTATTCTGAGGGCAGAAGAGGCCATTTCTTCCAAGGTGGAATAAACCTTTTGGAGCCTAGGCTTCTTTAGACTTACGGTTGAGCTAAAGCATGCTCATGCTTTAGTTGATGATGTTTAGATGCTGCTGTTTATTAGTTTGTCTCCAAAGCAGCTGCTTCTGCTTTCCACAAACACTGAACACTGTTTTAGAGTTTGTCTCTCTCCTGTGCCTCACTGCTCTGCTCTGCAAGCCAAACCCTGTGCTGTTGGAGGGGAATGCCACTGCGTGTGCCAGGACTCTTGGATTCTTTTATCTTACTGAAACTTGACTTCCCAGGACATAGGTTTCTGTTTCGTTTGCCTGGTTTGTTTGTTATGTATATATATGTTTGCTTTTAAGGAGTCTAACCTTTTACTTAGCTTGATTAAGAAGCATATTTTTGGCAGTGGTGATGGAAATATAGAGCACAGTTAAGAAGCCTCTGGATCTGGTAATGGTACCCTTCTTCTGTGTTCCCCATCAAAACAACCTGGAGTTAAGTTTCCAGAAAGCCTGTACTAGAAGCTGGAGGTCAATGTCGCTTCCAAAAATTGTGCAAAAAAATCTGTGCAGGGATTTTTTTTTTTTTTGTCAAATTCCATCTTATCTTAATGTATCTCATACAAAAAAGAAAGACAGAAAGAAGGTTAGCTTTCTTTTGGTAGGTCGATCATCAGCAAGTCATGTTTAGTGATATTTGTAATGTGCTTTCAGAATTAGACAGCACAGTCTTACCTCAGTAACACCTAAGAGAGAAACTCAGGCAAAATTTGGGATCTTGCTTGATCCTTTAGACATGTGTTTAACATCTAGTTCTCAGGTGTCCCTTATTAGGCTGGCATCTCATATCTGGAGGTCCTGAGACTTAGATACCACAGTTCCTGTTGGGCCTCAGAGTCTGCTTCTGAGGGTGCTCAGGATGTCTCAGCACAGCTGGTGCCATCCGCCCCTGTCAGTGTCCTGTGGTTAAGCTCTCACTCACACCTTCTCTTCCTACCTTTTGTGCAAGGCTTCATCCAGTTCCTAATCACTTGACTCCTTCAGAAAACATGTTCAGAAGTGGAGAAAGCAGCACCTCCTTTTCTTCTATATCTCAGTAGTAGCATTTACAGAGGTTTAGGGAGCCCTTGAGTTCCTCAAAAAACTACCCTCTGCCACGAGCTTGGAGTAGTCATGCGTTATCTGCCCTGAATTTCTGTATGCGTCCTGTTTGTTGTAGGAAAAGAAACAGTTGTGACTGCTTGTCTTGGTGATTTCCCACCACAACACAGCCTCTTGGACAGAAGATGAGGGCTTTCCAGAGCCAGGCAAAGCCATACCTCTGTATACAGGAGCAGTCTTGTCCTGTTGCCTGCCAAATGTGCAGGCCAGATTAAATGTATGTGCTTGAAGCGTCCCGGCTCTCGACTGCTTCTTTGCAGGTAGGGATGGGGAGCTGGGGTACCTCTTCAAAATTCAGTAGAGATCCATCTAATTAGAGAGTAAATAAACTGATAAGGGCACGGCTTTATCTATAAAATTATTTTCTTTCATGCCAAAAATCATAGGGGAAAGCGAGGGTTTGAGGGGCAGCAGAACCCCTGGCTAAACTTCGGAGTGGAAAGGGCCAAACTTTAAGGATAAAACAGGCGAGAGGAGCCTCTGAGGCACAGTGGTGAGCCTCTCCACATGCCTTGAGGGCAGCTGGGGTGAGGCCCTTGCTCAGACAGAGATTGCCAAAGGCTTGTGCAGGCAGGCCTGTGGTTACACAGGGCAGGCAGCACTGAGACCAACAGCGCGCTGCCAGCTTCCAGCAAATACCTCCCCCACCACCCCACCCCATCCCTGCTGCCTCCCGTGCTGGCAGTGTCCTTCACCTTGAGATGTCAGGATCTGGCCTGAGTAAGGCTGATCCTTGGGAAGACAAAGGAAGATCTATTAGTATTCGCCATTTATTTATTTAATTTTGGCTGTTTCCTGGTTTCAGTGTTGTGTGATGTTTACCAAAGACATCCAGCCAAAGTAAACCACCCAAATGACAAATTCCAAATGAAAAAGCAAGCCACATGGCAAAGCTGGTCCCTTGCCCTCAAGTGCTTTTGTCACTTCAGATTAGGTGCTTGCTTGCTGTTCTCTGGCAGATAGGCTGATAAGGAATCACTCTGAGGCAAATCTGCCCCTCCCCCCCTCCATGTGGCCACCAGCAGAAAACCTAGGTAGGTCTGGAAAGACTCAACTAAGAGGAGGGATTAACATGCCTGCTTGTTAGCTTTGGCAGCATATGTAGTCGTCATTGTGCCAGCAGAGTTAGTGAAAGCAAGTGGGGAAGGATTATTTTATGATTGGTGGCATTCCTGGGGGATGGGAGTGTTTCTTTTGGGGGACTTTCTAACAGGAGTAAAAAGCAGAGCTGAGCACAGAGCAGTTCCTTCACAGCTGGGAGGACATTTCAATAGAAGGAGCAGTATGGAACCAAAACAGATGGAAACATTCCCTCCTTCCTTAATCCAGTTGCAGACCTGGTTTACCCAGAGTGAGTCAGTGGTATCAATGTTGCCCTGTTACTTGGTGAGGAGTTATGGGCTCACAGGGTTTATTTTGTCCAGCAGACCAGCTTTCCAGTTCCTTTCCGAGTTCCCTGTGAAAGAGAAGGGGCTACCCAGCCCAGGATTTCTCTACCTACAGAAGCAGGGAACAAGTCAAACTAATTGGCTGTGCTTCATCATGAAAAGTGGAGGAAAACTTCTTTCACAGAAAAAAATCAGATGTCTCAACAGTAGGAGAGAACACTCCAGCAAGCCTTCACCTTATCCTTCCTCCTATTACTCTGCATTTTTGTTAGCAACTTTTGAAATGTACTATTCAACTGTAGGGCTTTGCAATCATCAGAGAGGACACTCTCTCCATGGAAACATGGAGACACCAGAGAGATGACTGAGAGGGGAGTCCTCTCAGCAGAGGGTCATGCATCTCAATATGCTTTGCTTGGCCTTTTGGTCCTGGACATGAGCTGGGAACAATGTTCAAAGAATCAATCCCAGAGATATGAAGTACTCTGAAGGACTGGTTTTGAAGGAGATTTGTTGAACCTATTAATCATGGAACATACAGGAAATAAATTTTAAAAGATGTCATAAAAATAGTAGGTGGAAGAAGTGCAAATGTAACAGTTTCTATAAATAGAAAATAACCTTTATTTTGATACTTGTGTAACTTATAAGCTGAAAATTTCCTTGTCTGTTGGGTAAGAGTTGTTAAATGTTGGATGCTCTTGTGCCCACAGGTGCAAACCTCATGGTGAGTTCAGTGTTGAGGGGGAGCATCACCTGAATTGATACAAGGTAAGAAAGTGCACCTAATTTGATGCTCTTTACCACAGTGGAGCAGATGTCAGGTGGACAAATCTTATTACCTTATGGTTATCTTTGAACCAACTTATTCCTGTTCTGTAGTTCCAGCTGTTGAGATGAAGATTTGTTGGGTTTACTGCTTTTTTTGCCTGTATTTCACAGAATCACAGAATAGTTAAGGTTAGAAGGTACCTCTGAGGATCATCTAGTCTAACCTTCCTGACAAAGCAGATTCACCTAAATCAGGTTGCACAGGATGGCATCCACACAGGTCTTGAAAGTCTCCAGAGGAGAAGGCTCCACAGCCTCTCTGGAAAGCCTGTTCCAGTGCTTTGTTGCCCTCAAAGGAAAGAAGTTTTTCCCTTATATTTTGATGGAACTTCCTGTGTTCTAGTTTGTGCCCGCTGCCGCTTGTCCTAACACTGGGCACCACTGAAGAGAGACTGGAAGCATCCTCTTGACGCTTGCCCTCTAGATATTTATAAGCATTGATAAGGTCTCCTCTCAGTCTTCTCCAGGCTAAGCAGCCCCAGGTCTCTCAGGCTTTTCTCACTGAGAGATGCTTCTGTCCCCTAATCATCTTTGTAGCTTCTGCTGCACTGTCTGCAGTAGTTCCCTGTCTCTCTTGAACTGGAGAGCCCAGAATTGGACACAGCAGACTAGAGAAGGAGGAGAACTTCCTTTGACCTGCTGATCACACTCTTGTTAATGCACCAAATCATTTCCTTGGATTCCTCTTCCTTTGATAACTCTTTTGTCCCAAGAAGTCTTTTTGTTTCTACAAAAGTCTTTTTAGCATTACTACAACCCCCTGTTGCAATCTTTTTATCAGTTATCTACCAGCTTTCAAGTGAAGAAAAAGATTTTTGTGTTTGTTTTATGTTAACCTGTGCTTGCAGTCACCTATTGCACTGGAGTTTTGGTGTCTCCTAGAGTTCCTAAGTCCCACTAAAAGGTCTCTAGAATTGCCAATATTTCTGGACCATCATTATTGGAGTATTGGGATATTGCTGAGGAAGGACTATTCCCTCTCAAGTCCATGCCATTGCTGCCCAATCTGTGCTCCCCTTCTTCTGCTGGACATTGTGACCTGGCAGAAACTGCTGGGTTGAAACAAAACCTGAAGAAAGCAAAACATTTCCCATCAAGGTTGTTGACTAAACTCACTCCTCTGGAGGAGTGTGGTCAGCTGCAGAAGGGCTTGCTGCAGGCATCTCCAGACCTTCCTGGACATAACTGCATTACCAATGCACTGCCATGCCTTATGTACCATGTCCAGGGAACTTTGGATGTTACAGAGGAATTCAACTCAAAGTTTGTAAATTTATTTCACAGCAGTAGAAAGCATCTTGTTGTGGGGTTTGATTCCCTAGTGTGGGCTCTTTCTGTAGATGCTGTGAAAAAGACAAAAAGTCATATTGCAGTACATGCACAAGAGTTACACTGTCCATTCTGACTCCATCATTACTATGCTGGTACTGCTACACTCAAGAAAACTTACAATAGTGCAAGAAATGCAATCTGAGGATAATTTAAGAGGAATGACTAAAATAGCTGAGTGTGTACTTGAAAATCAACTTGGGACAACTGTTTTCCATCATGTTCAAGTCTGAAAAGTCAGAGAATGGTCAGATATTGGAAATATCTGAGTATTTGAAGAGGTTTTAGTGGCTCAGTCAATCAACACACACTTTTCAAATACTTATGACAATTTCATGGTCAAGATTTTTATTTTTAGTAAAAATTATTTCTTCATGGAGGTTAACAACTCAGTCGTATTCAAGCTTCTAAAAAGATTATTTACAATTCTACAGTTGCAAAAGAACACAATAGGAGTAAGCCTTGCAAGAAACTCATGAAGCATGTCATTTTTCTAGTGCAAAAAACCTAGGAAATAACTCGTTAGATTTTTTTTTTCCTATTTTATTTGAATATGGAGTTTTGATAGGCCATTAATAAAGAGAACTACCTGCACTGAAGAAAGAGTTTCTGAGGTCTTGAATAACTGAAAATAAAGATTTAGAATGGACTGGTTTTCTTTTTCTGAAATGTACTGTCACATCTGAAATATCTCATGGCATCAGATACAGAAGGAGGCATTGGTTGAATACAAAGCCTGAACTACCTGTGCAAAATATATTCTGGCATTGTCTTCTTTTGAATGAATACAAAAATCCTGATATTTTAATGGCATATGCTAATAATCTGATTCATTTCCTGCTCAGATTCTTGCCCAACTTAAACATGATTTATTATTTTAGTTTTTTATAACAAGCAGTTAAATATGTATCTCTGTATCCCAGCATAGTATTTTCCATCTCCATATAGGAAATAAACTCTAGCTGATTCTGCAATGACTTGGTCACATTCCCAGGAATATTTCTCTACCATTAAAACAAACAAATAAACAAACAAAACCCACACCAAAACAAAAACACCACCACCAACAAAGAAAAAAAAAACAGAAGAAAAACCCTTTTCACTTTTCCAGTATATTAGCTCTAGATCAGCCTCGGCACAAGATGTGTCCAAACATTCCTCTCAACACTGCATGGCAAAATTTTTGGCACTGAAGTGCACTAACAGGCACGTCCCTGTGCCCAGCCTCTCTTGAAAGAGCTTTACCTCAGAGCTGAGCAATGCTATTTTGCCTCTTTGCAGGAAATTCCAGTGCCAGGATGTTAAACTCTAACTTCCTCACAACAGGCTGCCAGTGATGGCTTGCACCCGGTGGGCTGTGACAGGGTATTTTCTCTCCTGGTGAGCGGAAATGAAGCAGATGCTGTCCAACAGCAAGCATAAGAGATCCCCTTCCTCTCTCTTCCTGATTCACTGTAGTGCAGCTTATGCCCTGTGGGATACTTGAGGACCCTATCCCTGGAATACCAACTGTGGCCCTGAGGGCTGGGGACGTGCTAAGGGGACACCATCTGCCTATGAGGAAATTTGGTGCTTCCTGGGAGACCAGAGCCAAGAGTGTTTGTGACTCTGTTTGGAAACCTGCAAAATCCTTGTTTTGAAATAAGCATGGCTCTTCATTTTTTTAAAGACTTGAAATATGTTTTTTGTCTCCAAATACCTCTCTGGACAGCCTATAACAGATGACCTCTGTTATGTGCTTCAGGATACAGCTAATTAATGCAACAAGAGCATGATCTATGTAGAGCAAAGAAGAAGAGTCTTTCACAATACTAAGCATGTGGTACTTCAGAAAGCTGTGCAGAGGTATTTCCTGAAGGTGTCTAAGAAACTGAAGTAGCTTTATCTGTTGATAAAAAATGAGCCAAGTAACATATGACAATTGCAGAAAACGTATCAAGAGGAAATAAGATTTCCAGATTATGTCTTTTTTAGGGGATGGATCCTCAGTAGCAGAAAGCTGGAAGCCTCTTTGCCCAAGTGATGAGAGGTACATTTTGGCTGACCTGCAGGGTCCTGGTACTGTGATCTTTGTGTTTCAGGTTCCTGAGTCTTACAGCCTGATTAGGTTCCCTGTGGAGTGCCTGTGGGAACCCAGGGTTATAAATATGGGAAATATAAGAGCGGGTATAGCCAAGCTAGCCTGTAAGTAAAGCTGAGGCCAAGGCTGCTCTGAGCAGCCTCTGTAATGGTGTTGGGCACCTGCCTCCATGTGTGGCTCCCATCCCTGCATCTTCTCTAGGATCTGGAACCCTTCCACAGGGATGCAAGAAGCCATGGGTAGTGCTCAGAGGGAGTTATATTTAACCAGATATATTTCCAGACAGTCTTCCTCCCCACATTAGTTGTTGATATGAGTTTATATTTTGCCTTACTCCCTGCAGCATTCCAGGAAGTCCCCTGGCAAGCACATACATTGTGTGTGGGAACCTTTGATTCTGCTATGTGCCCAGGATTTTCGTGCAGCTGAGTTACCCATCAGCATGCTTGAATGGTGTCCAGCCTCACACAGGTCTGGGAAGCAAGCAGCAATGGTTGGGGTGATCCATTCTGGGTGTGTTTTCATTTTGGAATAACAGATTTGTGTGATGCTGATGATGAGGTTTTATGTGTTTGTCATAGTGATCCTCAGAACACTGAAGTTTTTATGTAAAAACTTGCTATGGTATTTTCTGTTTTATAGCTCTGTATTAATGGAAAATCCTAATGTTCCTGTCAGAAGCAAATTGCTTTCACCCCACCTAAGAAAGTGTAAAGTAAGAAAGGAACTGTTCTTCAGCTGTGCCTCACATGCAGGCTGCTTCCTCTTGATGCAATTTCCTTGGGAGTTAAATACTCAACAGGACTATTTTAGGAGAAATTAGGGCTTTTCTCTGGTTGAGTCATGTTGATGCAAATGTTCTAGAAAGATAAAACCTTCCATATTATTAGAATAAGCTTTGGTGTCCTAGCCTGCAAGCTTTCCTACTATGTGCCTCTGTGTTAAGGCAACAAATAAATACCATGTTATTCTGACTGAATGCTTTCAGAAAGAATATGCTTTAAAAAACCCCACAAGCCTGCCTCCTTGTCAGAGGCAGTCCTAAAAGCTGTTGAATGAGTAACCATTTACAGAGCACTATCATACTCTGCCACAATGGCAGGGCAAGGATAGTCCAGAAGAAAAATAAAAGGGATCTGCTCTTTTGCATTTAAACTTTCAGTCTAAAGATCTAATCAGAAGATTGACCTACTGGCAGGACAGGCCTGATACTGAGCACAAAAAAGTTGAAATGGTTTATTTTTCATTATAACGTTCCTTTTTGTTGTAGTTTGAAGATGAATACCCACAGCCCTGCAAGCCAGATTAAAGCATAGGCACCAGCAGTGCATGCCAAGGCTCTGCTTCCAGGACTCTGAAAGGATGCCAAGCTGTTCTGCTTTCAATTACACCAGTATTATGCCTCCTGCTCCAAAGACTGCAAGTGTATCTCTGATCCCTTTTCCTTGCCAGCTGTTTCCAGGGGGGTTAGGAGAAGGATGCTCTGGGCTCAGCCCAGCTGACACCACTGTGGCCAAGATGATATGTCTGCTGGTTCTCTAGGGTAAATATCAGGAAGTAGTTTTGCACTGCTTGCAGAGATTTGGAAAGCATTTCTGCTCATATTGCAGTCTGACCAGTGGATTCACAGCTCCCTCCCTCTTCTCTTGCTTCTACTTTTTCCTCAAGGCAGGGCTGTGGAACAGGATATTGTCTGAGTTGGGCTTTTTTACGCTGCTCACTCATCTTGTCTCAGCAGAAAAGCAAAAAGCAGCTCTGAGTGTGGATATTGACATATAGGAGGAGAGAGAGGAAGGGAGGGGACAGGCTGCAGGATTCTCTCGTGTGGGACTGGGAAGGGGAAGTGCGTTAGGAGTGCAACATGTCCAGATGCTGCAGGACATGGAGGAGCACATACCTCTGGCTGGCAGAGGGGAGAGGGCTGCTGGCCTCTAGCAACTGGAGCCTGATCCTAAAGCTGCATTCCCCTGAGTAACACAAATGGAGAAGGAGGAGGTAATGGGGATATAATGGTGAAATAACCCTTGTAACTCTGATAGCAGACTGACTGAGCAGTAAGTGTTGCCACTTGGTTTGTGGGTTTTGATTGGCAAATACATTCCTGTGGGATTTTGTCCCACATAAGTATATTTCTATTTCTACATCTATTTTAGTCAATACCATCTAATACAGCTCCCCCACTGCTGGTGTCTGCCCTGTCTAGAGGCACCAGACTATTAGTGGAGGAGGGTTGTGGCAGGAGCCTGTCCCTGCACCAGCAGAGGCAGTGCAGGGACCCACACTAAGCTGCAGGGGGCAAGGATGCTGAGCAGACTGTAGCTGGGGGTCAGGGAAGAGCTGACTGAGGGAAATGTGTGCTTCTTGTGCTGCTGTCAAATAAACAAGCAAAGGCTTGTGTGGTGTCTCTGCTTGGAACATCTGCAGTTACAAAAGCACAGACTTGTTGCAGGCTTGTTGCACATCTGTGCCCTTCTGCTGGGACAAAGTAATCTACTGGTACAGGGGGAGGCATGTGCCTTCTTTAAAACACTATAAAAGAGGAAGGATAATTGTAGCTTAAGGTTGAAGAAGGAGAGGAAGCATCCACAAGGTGCAACTTCGTTCAATAATAAACGTGGTTACTCTGGAGAAAAAGCAGATGAATGCTATTCTCACCTTAGAAGACAGCAGCTTTCTTCTACTTTAGACTCTTTGATTTCTGTAGAATTTTTTTGGAGTTCAGGCTGCAGCTCAGTTTGGAAGCAGCTGGCTGGTACCTTGCCTCTTTGTGGGGTCAGCTTGTGGAGGACATTTCTGGCTATCTTGAGCATCCTAAGACCCTACTGACTGCAGATAACCTGTTAATTTCTGACAAATTGACCTGAAATGAGGGAGAGAGAAATTGTGCTGCTAATAGACTTTTTTCCTTACTGATGGAAACAAGCAGAAGACCCACATTGATTTCTTGGCTTTTTAAACAGCTTGATGGAATGAAGTGCTTGATTTGTGAATTGTGGCATGGGAAGATGGGCAAGGTTGTTCTAGTCTTTTTTTTTCTGAGAACAAACAGAATCCCCATCCAGTTAGAAGCGTGGTGAGCGTTACTGAGCCTGGGTGTCAGGAGAAACTTGATACTGCTGAAAATACAGCTGGCATGTACCTTGAGTCTCTACAAATGCATGGTGGTGAAGCTGTAACAGATAGGAAAATGTGTTCATTTGGCATTCGAAGTACATGGCCTCATATATGGTCTTCTCCAAAGCTGTTCATGAGTTTAACTATATTTAACTTTATCCAGGAGATGCGGTTTTGATGACAAAAACATACAGGAGTGAGGCACACCAAACTCAGAATCAACGTTTTTAAACATTTTGAAAACTGGAAGTCTTCCCTGTTGAAGAACAAAAACCATTCCAGCTGAGAGGTGCTAGAGGGAAGGGGTAGCTTTGGGGAAGCTGATGACATCCCTTCACTAAAAGACCACTTCCCTTCTCTGCTGTATCCCACAGCTGCTCTGGTTCTATTTTAAAGTGTTATTATGCTTATGTGTCCTCTTAGCAGACAGAAAATACAAGGGTATCTCAGGCTTTCAATTCCCTTTTTTGGAAAGCGTTAAGTTGTTAACTTAATATGCAATGCTAATTTCTGCACAGTGGGACTGAAGGTTGCTATGAGACACACTTGGGCTTTGCCACCCTTGAGTGCATGGATGCTGCTGTGGGCCCTCTGACATCTGGCAGGTGGCAGGAATCCATCAGCTCTCATCTCAAGATGAGATGAGATCTCTTGGTGCAAGGAGGCAGCAGATCATGGCAATTTCTGCACACACACACAAAAAAAGGAAACTGTAGTAGGGAGGTTTGGTGTTTGACTGTAAGGGGTTTCCCTTTCAGAGCTGGTAGGAAGACTCTTTACTCCTTTATATATGCATGATGCTTGACCATTTGACCAGCTGTGTGTTTCCATTCAGTCAGACTGAAGCTGGCGAGGGATCTGGAGAATAAGTCTTATGAGGTGCAGCTGAGGGAACTGGGGCTTAGTCTGAGGAAGAGGAGGCTCAGGGGAGACTTTATCTCTCTCTACAAAAAATTTGTTAACAATGAGTGTGGTGAAACACTGAAACAGGTTGTAGATGGTAGATGCCCTATGCCTGGAAATATTCAAGATTAGGTTGGATGGAGTTCTGAGCAACCTGATATAGTTGAAGATGACCCTGCTTATTGCAGGGAGGTTGGACTAGGTGACCTTTAAAAGTCTCTTCCAAGCCAAAGCATTCTATGATTCTGTATATCCATAACATTTTACAGAACCCACACAGCAAAATAACTTGGTTGTGCTGAGATGTCCTGTTCCTCAGTTCAATTAAAAACCCCTCAATGCATACCTAACAATAAGTATCGAAAGTAGAGACCCAGGGAGGTGAATGCAGTTCTGCCTAGGAACAATTTCTACACTTAATGCTAGAGGAAGCGATTGTGAAAGAATGACTTGCGCAAAGGGTTTGCATCAGCCTTTCCAGCAATGGGTGATGACTGACAAAAGGAGAGAGATCTGCCACTGAATTTCAACTTGTGAAGGAGAGAGTGCAGTCTATGCTTTTTTGTGTGTTCCCAGTCAGCAGCAGTGATACAAGTGGTTGATATATGAGTTTGAAGGACAGTGTCATGTTTGCCACTCAAACTCTTCAGAAGCCATGGTTTCCTTAGGGCAGCAGCCACTAAGGAAAAGCCAAGCAAACTGGTATACTTCTCTGGCTTAGTTACAGAGACGTTGGGAAACTGCCAATATAAGTTTTGTTTGAGGAGCACAGGGTGAAATATTTTCTCACTCCAGAACTGTTGTCACATCAGACCTGCCAAAGGACTTCCAATTTTTGTTGTACTTGCAGATATGAGATGACCACTTGGATCCCAGAGCACAAGATTAAGCACACAATTGAGACTGAAACACAGCATGCAATACACAAGGTAAGTATTTACCCTCTGCATATTCAGGATATGGGGACACTGCAGTAGTGGATCTGCTTGCAGCAGGTTGTGAGCTTTAGTAAGTGACTTATTTTCTTGTCTAGCCAACGGTGATATGTTCTTTGGCACCCATGGCAGGAAACACAGCCCTTCTGCAAATTAAAATCAATATTGTTTTAATTACATCCACTGTTTATAGGGTGACAGCAACATCCAGTTCCCATCTATTACCAGTGCTGATTTACAGAAAAGAGTGATAGACTTGTTTGGTTGCATATCAGCTTGTTCTGCCTTTCCAGTAAAGAATGTGATTTAATTACACAGTATGTAAAAGGGTGTGCCAGGAGACTACAAAGCTCTGATTTTTAGAAGCCTGGTTCTGCTGAGAGGCTGGTGAGACTCCACGTGGGGGACCCCAAAATCTCTTCCAGGAAACTTTATAGTGTCAGAAGCCACAGTCCACTCAAAGGGCTAAGAAGGTGGACATGGTCTGTTTGGGCTTCTGCCACGTGAGTAGCCTTATTAGATAGACAGACTCATGCTGTGAAGGATGTGAGCTTTTAGAATCATAAGATCTTTTAGGTTGGAAAAGACCCTTAAGATCATCAAGTCCAACTGTTAACCTAGCACTGCCAAGTCCACCACTAAACCATGTCTACACATCTTTTAAATACCTCCAGGGATGGTGACTCAACCGCTTCCCTGGGCAGCCTGTTCCAACGTTTAGTAACTGTTTCTGTGAAGAATTTTTTCCTAAAGTCCAATCTAAATCTCTCCTGGTGCAATTTGAGGCTGTCTTCTCTTGTCCTGTTGCTTGTTCCTTTGGAGAAGAGACCAAGCCCCACCTTGCTACAACCTCTTTTCAGGTAGTTCTAGAGAGAGATAGGGTCTTCCCTGAGACGTCTTCTCTCCAGGCTAAACAGCCCCAGTTCCCTCAGCTGCTCCTCATAGTACTTGGGCTCTAAGCTCTTCATCAGCTTTGTTGCCTTTCTTTGGGCACACTCCAGCACCTCAATGTCTTTTTTGTAGTGATGGGCCCAAAACTAAACCCAGTTTTTGAGGTGTGGCGTCAACAGTGCTGAGCACAGGGGCACGATCACTTCCCTAGTCCTGCTGGCCACACTATTTTGGATATAAATCAGGATACTATCGGCCCATTTGATCCAGCTTGTCCAGATCCTTCCATACAGACTTCCTACCCTCAAGCAGATCAACAAACCCACTCAGCTTGGGGCTGTCTGCAAACTTACTGAGGGCGCACTTGATCCCCTCATCCAGATCACTGATGATGTAACAGTCTTCCCCTCTTTAGGGACGTAACGTCCAGCTGTAGCTTTGCTGCTGAAAGGAGGCATAATACAAGAAATGTAAGAGGTGAGAACCCCAGCCAACATCTGTATGAAAAAGCAGACCATAGAGAAGGGTGCTTTATGACTGCTGAGACATAATGTAGCTGTGCTATGGAGATGAATAGTATGCAATATTTGAATGAGCAGCTGTAGTATGAGAGAAAGGCTAATGTCACAAGGAAATTCTTACAAGACAGAATTTTAATCTGAACTTCCTAATAAAAGTGCACAAGTGTTCAATTGGTTTCACTTGCTGTTCAAAACTAAAAGTCAACACTACCTTCTCTCCTTTCTGTTTCCTACAGCAAAATGTTCAAGCAAACAAAACACAAATCAAGAGCTACACACATGTGGCGAGTGTGGGCCATCTACATGGTCTTAGTTGCAAACCTCTCTGAAGAGCAAGTGCTGAAGCAAGCTTGTCCTTCATGTGGTGCCACTCAGCTTTGCAACTGCTCGTCCATGGGCTTGGACTCCATTCCCCCAGGACTCACGGGCAAAATCACAGTGTTAAACCTGGCCCACAACAGGATAAAGCACATCCGATCCCAGGATTTGCAGCAAGCTGTGAACCTGAGAACTCTGCTGCTGCAGTCCAACCAAATCAGCTCAATAGATGAGGACTCATTTCGCTCCCTTGGGAAACTGGAGCTCTTGAACTTATCCAGTAACAGTTTGGCTGACTTGTCCTCTGCATGGTTTGAGCAGCTTTTTTCACTCCAGCACCTAGACCTTCAAGGGAACTCCTACAGAGACTTGGGGGAAAGCTCTCCCTTTTCTAGCCTGAGGAGCCTCAGCTCTCTCCACGTGGGCAACCCATGGTTCTCTACAATAAGGCAAGGGAACTTTAAGGGCATTGAGTTTCTTGACAATTTGTGGATTGATGGTGGCAATCTCAGTCAGTATGAGCCAGGAAGTTTGAAATTGATTAAGAAGATAAATCACATGATCATAAACCTAAGAAATAATAACATATTATTAGCAATTATCAGGGACCTTTTGCACTCTGTCACATGGTTAGAAGTGAGAGAAATCAAATTAGAGATTGCAGAAAAAATCTTGGTGCAGAACTCTACACTTCCTCTTAGTTTGCGAAAACTTACAATTAAAGATGTTTCAGCCACAGATCGACATCTTAGCCGTATACTAGTGTTACTGAAGGAAATTACATCTTTGCAAGAGATAGAGGCAATTGATTGTGTGCTTGAGGGGAAAGGAGACTGGGATGTTGAAGAAATTAAAAGAAGTGGGCCAAGTCCTGTTGAAACAGTATCAATAATTAATTTAATGATTCCAAGTTTTCATTTGTTTTATGACATGGATGGTATGGAGTCACAAATAAGCGCACTGAAAAGACTCACCATCGCAAGCTCTAAAGTTTTCATGGTAGCGTGTAAACTTGCAAAAAATTTTACATCACTTCAGTACCTGGACTTTCATGATAATTTGCTTGGAAATAATCGCTTAAGTGAGACAATCTGTGAAGATGCTTGGCCTTCATTGCAAACTTTAAATCTAAGTCAAAACTCCCTAAAATCTCTAAAACAGACTGCAAATTCTGTAACACGTCTACCCAAATTGACTAATCTTGACATTAGCCAAAATAATTTTGGTGAGATTCCAGATGTGTGTGAATGGCCAAAAAACCTGAAATATTTAAACCTCTCCAGCACTCAAATTCCTAAACTAACAACTTGCATTCCCCCAACGCTGGAAGTTTTGGATATTAGTGCTAACAACCTAAGGGAATTTGGACTGCAACTCCAGTTTCTCAAAGAGCTGTACCTCGCAAAAAACCAGCTGAAGACATTGCCTGGTGCTGCACTCATTCCTAACTTAGTAGCCATGTCCATCAGAAGAAACAAGCTCAATAGTTTCTCCAGGGAAGAGTTTGAGTCCTTCAAGAAAATGGAGCTGCTGGATGCCAGTGAAAACAACTTCATCTGCTCCTGTGAATTCCTCTCCTTCATCCACCACCAAGCTGGGATAGCCCAGGTGCTGGTAGGGTGGCCAGACAAGTACATTTGTNGAGCCCATCCAGAGCAAAGCGATTCCCAAGAGGTTCTGCAAGCTGCGGAAGATCATGAACACAAAGACCTACCTAGAGTGGCCTCTTGAAGAAGAGAAGCAGGAGATGTTTTGGGAAAACTTGAAAGGAGCCTTGAAGTCATAGAACAAATCAGCATCCACTATTTTAGTATATTTTCACAAATGATTTATGTTAGTGTTTCTTCCTGCTCTGAAATTTTTCTTTCATATTTTTCTGCCTAAGGTGAATCTGCTTTGCTTTGTATAGAAATAATTATCATCTTACTAAATGAGAAAGACTGACTTAGGCTTTCAAGTCTTTTGATACTCTGATCTTTCAAAATCCATGCAAATAACCATGGTATTTAGAAGCCATGTTGGACTTCATACAGTTTTCTACACACATTTAGCTGAATGTAGGTTATTTCTGTACTCCTTCCTTCTCTTACCACATCCCTGATTGTTCTTAATATTGTCATTGTCATTTACAAATGAAATTAAAACCAAATGCTTCTGACGACCCTGTGTCTGTTCTCCTTTAGTTTATTTTCAGCATCGTCATGTATAGCAGAGTAATTAAAATTAAATTCTGAAAAAGAACTAGGGACTTACATTAAAATAAGCCCTCCAAAGCCCTATGATTGCTGTGCAACATGTCAAAAGGCATTATATAGTACTCCATTAACAGGTCTGTTTTTCTGGTGAGTTACACCAGACTGGAGGTTACTCAATACCTGTGAAGGAAATACCCTGGCACCTTGTACAATGATTGTGGTGAAATCCAGAGGCATGGAACCATTGTTGGTTTTTTGGTTTTCTTTAGGCTTCTTTCTCCATATGAATGCTTCTTTCTCCATACGTGGTCACCACCATATTCCTTTCTACCTACCCATAGAAATAGCTGAAGCCTTCCGTTTGTGGGGTGCAAGGATGTGTTTCTAATGGGTGGGCTACATGGTGTGGCAGACTGTCTCACTTCTTGTTTCTGCTCTTCTACTTTGCACAGCACGTTTAAGTAACCTTATAGCTCTACCTATCTTCTTTTATAACTGGTGCAGGAAATCACACTGATAAGAGGCAATTCATCTTTCTACTTAAGTATGAGCTATCTAGTAGAACAAGTATATTGCTTTTCACTGATTACAAAAGCAATTTAGACAAGCAGATAGACACACATGTTTATATTAAGATAGCTGGTCACACCCTGACTGCCTGGAGTCACCATTGTTGTGGGTTTCTTGTGCTTACTTAAGACTGTCTCTTAGGTGTGTGTCTCTCTAGCTTGGCACTTCCTTGCTGCACTTTGGATGCGTTGCTGGGGCTTAGGTACAGGAGAGTCTAAAGGAATCTTGATCAAACTTTATACATGCGATTATTCTGTGGTGAAATACTAAAGCATTGGCATATGGACAGAATATTTGAAAAACAGGGAAAACTGCTTCTACTCACGTGTCCATGCATTGGTATATATGTGCGTATTCATGTATATGTATATCTGTGTGCATTTCTATGCATATGTATATATTCACACTCCACTGTGTATGTGTGTATATATATACATACACACAAGAAGATCGTCTGTGGCTGTAGCCTGCAAACACCACTTTCAGTTCTACTTTTCTGTTATAATTATATCTCTAGGGTTATTCCAAAGTCTGCTACAAGAGGACTTTTTTGTTTACTCTCTTGGAGAAGAATAGCTCACAGGGAAATCAAGGCTGAGTTCCAGGCAAGTGATGAGTGAATCACCTGAGAGCAAATGCTGATAAAACAGATTAGGAGACTCTGTGCCTAGAAGTAAGGAGGAAAATAAGTCTTGCTGGTCATTTCAAAGTCATAGAGACAGAGGGAGGAGAAGCCTTGGCTTTCACACAGTATGCTCTTACCATAGACTTAGACTTCCATGGGTTGGCACATTTAGAAGGACTGGCAGTGTTACTGCTCTTACACCGATCAGATCTCCTAGTGCAAATTCCCCTGCTTACATAGCCAAGGTAGAGAGGTGAAGTGGGAAGGAAACAGCAGTGTGAGAGGAAGCTCAGTAAATAGTGATCAGCAAGAGAGAGAGGAAACACGATCTAGGTTAACCGGCATGCGGGCACCAGAGCTGGAGCTGGCATCCCTCAGAATCTCTTCTGCACAAAGGTGAGTTTGCAGGCGGGAGGAGACCGGTGATGCAGGGAAAGAGAGTGGAGCTGCAATGCCATTGCAAGAAGCAAGGAGGGAGCGCTAGGAAGAGGATATCTAATTTCTGCCACTGAGTCCTCCTCCTCTGCATGGGGGAATTCAGGATGCTTGGGGCTGCTGGGCAGGGGCCAGCTCCTGCAAGAATGCAGGGTGGAGAGGGATTTCCAGCTGCCAGCAGAAGTGGAGCAGGCAGGTGCAATCGCAGACAGCTGGCAGGGCTGCATGGCAGGCACGCAGCAAAAGGAAGGCTTGCCAGTAGAGTGCAACATGCTGATGGGAGCAATGTCCTTTAGGAAAGGGGAGAGAGGAAAGCAGCAAATGGAAAAAGAGACAATTTGGGTCAGACTGTGATTTCTGCTCCCACCTCTGCCCTTGTGAGAGTGTGTCTTGTTTGTGCTTTGTCCTGTTGGTATGTTGTCCCACTTGTATGTTGATATTGATTGCCCAGGGAAGGCTGAGTGTGAAGGTGGGCTGTGTTTGTTTTAGGAAATCAATGAGGAAAGAGCTCATTCATCAGTGGTCTCAGGTCAGTGGGGTCAACTACCTCCTCATCTAACTCTGCCTTGTTGCACAATCCTCTGTGTGGGAAAGAAGGGGCATGCCTGCATATGTGTGCGTGTGTGTGTGATAGCCAGGATGTATTGAACCCACACACAACCAAGTGGAAAGGAGCAGCAGCTTTGCCAATTCCGTCTGTGGATCGATCCCTCCACCAACCAGTGATCCTCTTGCTGCAAACTCCATAGCATTGCTCAGACATGCAACCCTCATCTAGCTTGATAGCGTTCCCCAAGCTAAAATCAATTTGCACGCTATTGGGACACTTTATTTTAGAAGTTACATTAGCCTTTAGCATTTGTTAGCATTTATAGAGCTTCATTCTGTTGACACTCATGGTTTTGTTTAAGACTATGCACATATTTCCTCAAATACTTCTACTGGCCTGGGCATATCTGATGGCTCAGACCCTTTGTTCATAACTCAGAATTAGTCTGAATGTCTAGTTCATCACAGCACCCTCATGGTATGAGGGCATCTGTGAAAATTTCTGTATTATTAGATGCATTTCAAATTCTATGTGGCTTTTTTTCTTCCCAGTGCAACAAGGAAAATGGATTCCTTGGTAGGGCAATGATATTGTGGACTGAGCCTGTGTTTCTGAGTGGGTGCAGAGAAGCCTGAAATGACTCTGTAAGTTAGAGTCTCAAGCTGAATTATTAGACAGGAAAAGTAAGGGGAAGAGAATGGCTGAAAATGAATGAGGATGGGAATAGGATTTCCCTGAGTGCCTGCCCATGTTATAGATGAGAGGAAAAAACTTGGAAAAGAAGCTTAGAGAAGTAACAATACAGAAAAGAGAACTTCACCACCAGGGGTTCAATCTTGCAGTTTCTTGTTGGTTTGAGGTTGGTAAGGTGCAGGGCCATTAGGCTCAGCAAATATTTCAAGGATAAATATCAGTACCTGCCCAATTCCCTTTTGTGCTTCAACTTCCATCTGTAAATAACCTACCTATAGATAGATTTTGACTGACCAGCTTGCCTTGTTGTTTCTTTTTCTAGAAGTAAGTGTTTTGATGGCAATTTTAAAAATCTCATTTAAATTTGTTGCTTGTGACACTCATCTTATTCATAGCTTTGCTCCTATGGCCTACAGCACTGTGTTATCCAGCCAGAATTGCAAGACCGAAAAGGCCCTGTAAAAAAGCCTCAGCTGGACAGAAGGTGAGTGTGACCACAGATCACAATTATTTGGGTGGGATTCACATGCATAAATCTCTAGGTATCTAGACTATGGCACTCCATTTTAAGTTGATGGAGTCATTTCTCTTGGAGTCATCACATCTTAATCTTAGTGTCTAAGAGGCATGATGTGAATTGCCCCTGAAAGTTGTTATTTCTCTCCATTTATGTTAGAGGATGTAGTAGATGGCTAGCTTAGCTGTGGGCATCTAAAGACATGGGAGAGGGATGTGTCCTTCAAGACCCAAAGCTCTATATCAGAGAGAGACAGAGTTATAAGGAAAATAAAGCAAGAGGAAAAATGTTTATAGTCCTTCAGAGATGGAATAACTGAAAAAAACCACCCACAAGTTATTCCCCTTTCCATATGTGCCAAAACAGGCACAGTCANTTCGTTCGCGAAGCCTAGCCACGACAACAATGTGCCCCAAAAAATCTCAGCTAATTCTGCCTCTTGTGAATAATTTTAAGGAACTCTTACTAAAAAATAACGTAACTAGAAAGGTAAGACTTGTCTGTATGAACTTTTCTGCATGTGTCAGCTATTGTAAAACAGAGTATGAATTCAAAGTGGAGTAGATTTTCTGCAGAGTCTCAGTGGGATGTGTGAAGGAGAAAGTGCTACTCAGTGAGCCAATCTAATCCAGTTAACGTGATACAGAGCCCACAATGATCTTTGGGAACATGGTCATTGGTGCTTTTTGATCTTTGTAAGAAAACATAAACAAAAAAGGGTTGTAGAATTCAATATGTAATAAGGATTTTGAAAGAAAAACAGCCCTCTCAGGCTTAAAGAGTTGTTTCTTCAGCTCCTCAGAGGGACAGAAGAACTAAAGACGCCTTGTTGGGAGTCCCATGCAGTGCTACAGGCTTGAGGCAGAGTGGTTGGAAAGCTGCTCAGCAGAAAAGATCTGGGGGTGCTGGTCAACAGCTGGCTGAACATGAGCCAACAATGTGCCCAGGTGGCTGAGAAGGCCAACAACATCATGGCTTGTAACAGAAACAGTATGGTCAGCAGGGTTAGGGAAGTGATTGTGCCCCTGTACTCAGCATTGGCGAGGCCATATCTTGAATACTGGGTTCAGTTTTTGGCCCCTCTCTACAAGAAGGACATCGAGTTGCTGGAGCGTGCCCAAAGAAGGGCAATGAAGCTGGTGAAGGGTCTTTAGCACAAATGTTATGAGAAGTGGCTGAGGGAAGTGAGGTTGTTCAGCTTGGAGAAAAGGAGGCTCTGGGAGGACCTTGTTGCTCTCTAACAACTACTTGAAAGGTGGCTATAGCAAGGTGGGGCTTGGTCTCCTCTGAGATAAGACTAGAAGAAATGGCTTTAAGTTGTACCGGGGAGGTTCAGATTAGACATTAGGAAGAATTTCTTCACCAAGAGGCTTATTAGGCATTGGAACAGGCTACCCAGGTAGCTGGTGGAATCACTATCCCGGGAAGGGTTCAAAAAACATGTAGATGTGGTGCTTGGGTACATGGTTTAGTGGTGAGTTTGGTGGTGTTGGGTGATGGTTGAACTCGATCTTGGAGGTCTTTTGTAACCATAATGATTCTATGATTCTGTGATATTGCATCAACCTCTGTAACATAAAAAGCCAAGTGACTACTATGAAAGGCACAACTGTGAGAGGAAAGAGAAGCAACACAGGATCTACAGCTGTGTGTCTTCTCTTGTCTATCCAGCTGACCTAATCTTCAGAAGGATCCAAAAGCCTCTGGCTCTTCCTTGTGACTGGGCCTGAACTTCTCTCTACCTCAGAGACCCAAAGCAAAAAAAGCCACTGGCACAGAAGAATGATGTGACAATAAAAAGGAAGAACTAAGATTCCGTAGATTACATTGGTCATATTTCCCATCTTAAGTTTTATTAGCAATTATCAGACTGATGGCAACATAGTAATGATGGCCTACACAGACACCCAGGCAAATATTTATTTCCCTGCTCATAGCATGTTTACAATCAGAATAGCCAAAAGCAGATAAAATGAAGAAACATACCCAGCCCTCTTCTCCCTATTTGCAGAACTGAGATTAGACATATGTTTGGAATGAGTAATAAGTGTGAAGGTTATTATCTCCCGCAAAATGCTGACTTTTCTTGATGTAACCAGGATTTGAAACACATACAGGAGAGTCCCTGTAGTAAAAAGTGAGAACATAAAATAATATTTAAACATACAGAAGGAAAAGATCTAAGGTTGGGCTGAGGGGGATGCATGCGGACTATTTCATAAAGAGGAGAAGGATCAGATTAATAATCATGTTGTCATTATTCAGATGCTTAGATAAATCTCCAAAAGTTGTGTGCAGCTGTTAATTGATTTGGTATTCTTCATTCCAAAATTAGAATCCACAGGGGAAAAAAGGGTATATTAAATGTAAGTAGCATTTAACAAGGGATTCTGGAATATTTATGTACAATATGCCTTTTTTTAACTGATCTGTTTTATCTCTGAGCAGTGTTAAACCCAAATATATTTATAATGCCTTTAACAGGACAGAACAGTAAAGGACATGCTTTAGATGTACTCAAAATGTACCTTCTTCAAAACTAACTCTTCATCTTATATTTGTTCTGACTCTGTTTCATATTTTAGACCAAATAGCAACTACACACATGTGGCGAGTGTGGGCCATCTACATGGTCTTAATTGCAAACCTCTCTGAAGAGCAAGTGCTGAAGCAAGCTTGTCCTTCATGTGGTGCCACTCAGCTTTGCAACTGCTCGTCCATGGGCTTGGACTCCATTCCCCCAGGACTCACGGGCAAAATCACAGTGTTAAACCTGGCCCACAACAGGATAAAGCACATCCGATCCCAGGATTTGCAGCAAGCTGTGAACCTGAGAACTCTGCTGCTGCAGTCCAACCAAATCAGCTCAATAGATGAGGACTCATTTCGCTCCCTTGGGAAACTGGAGCTCTTGAACTTATCCAGTAACAGTTTGGCTGACTTGTCCTCTGCATGGTTTGAGCAGCTTTTTTCACTCCAGCACCTAGACCTTCAAGGGAACTCCTACAGAGACTTGGGGGAAAGCTCTCCCTTTTCTAGCCTGAGGAGCCTCAGCTCTCTCCACGTGGGCAACCCATGGTTCTCTACAATAAGGCAAGGGAACTTTAAGGGCATTGAGTTTCTTGACAATTTGTGGATTGATGGTGGCAATCTCAGTCAGTATGAGCCAGGAAGTTTGAAATTGATTAAGAAGATAAATCACATGATCATAAACATAAGTCATATTAATGTATTCTCAGCAATTATCAGGGACCTTCTGCACTCTGTCACATGGTTAGAAGTGAGAAAAATAGCATTCAATATACCAGCTGAAATACAACTATTGAGAGTCATGTCTTCTTCTTTTGCAAAGAAAATTTCTTTTAAGCAGATCGTAATAACAGATGCTACAGTGCCGGAGATTGTCAGCATTTTAGAAAACATGCCAAAATTAGTGGAAGTAGAGCTAACAGACTGTAGACTCTTGGGAACTGGAGAATGGGAAATACAAATTCAAGCAAACCAGTCAAAGACTCTTAGAATTCTGACAATAAGGAAATTATCCATAGAAGAATTTTATTTGTTTACAGACCTTCATGCTGTGGAAGGTCTACTCTCTCTTCTTACCAAAGTCACAGTTGAAAACACAAAGGTCTTTTTAGTACCATGCAGGCTTTCACAAAATCTTCTGTCATTAGAGTATCTTGACCTTAGTGCAAATTTGCTTGGTGACCAAAGTTTGGAGCATTCAGCCTGTGTGGGTGGTTGGCCCTTACTGCAAACTTTAAATTTAAGTCAGAATTCACTGAGTGACTTAGAAATGACAGGTAAAAGTTTGTCTCATCTAAAAAACCTAGTTCTATTAGACATTAGCCAAAATAATTTTGGTGAGATTCCAGATGTGTGTGAATGGCCAAAAAACCTGAAATATTTAAACCTCTCCAGCACTCAAATTCCTAAACTAACAACTTGCATTCCCCCAACGCTGGAAGTTTTGGATATTAGTGCTAACAACCTAAGGGAATTTGGACTACAACTCCCATTTCTTAAAGAGCTGTACCTCGCAAAAAACCAGCTGAAGACATTGCCTGGTGCTGCACTCATTCCTAACTTAGTAGCCATGTCCATCAGAAGAAACAAGCTCAATAGTTTCTCCAGGGAAGAGTTTGAGTCCTTCAAGAAAATGGAGCTGCTGGATGCCAGTGAAAACAACTTCATCTGCTCCTGTGAATTCCTCTCCTTCATCCACCACCAAGCTGGGATAGCCCAGGTGCTGGTAGGGTGGCCAGACAAGTACATTTGTGACTCTCCCCTGGCAGTGAGAGGGGCACAGGTTGCAGGGGTGCACCTCTCCGTGATGGAGTGCCACAGGTCCCTCATAGTGTCATTGATCTGCATCCTTGTGTTCCTGATCATCCTCGTCCTTGTGGCTGTTGGCTACAAGTACCACGCGATCTGGTACCTGAGAATGACCTGGGCATGGCTCCAAGCCAAGCGGAAGCCCAAGCGAGCCCCCACCAAGGACATCTGCTACGATGCTTTTGTCTCCTACAGCGAGAATGACTCTGACTGGGTGGAAAACGTAATGGTGCAGGAGCTGGAGCAGGCCTGCCCCCCGTTTCGGCTCTGCCTTCACAAGCGGGACTTTGTGCCTGGCAAGTGGATCGTGGACAACATCATTGACTCCATAGAGAAGAGCCACAAAACACTCTTTGTGCTGTCCGAGCACTTTGTGCAGAGCGAGTGGTGCAAATATGAGCTGGACTTCTCCCACTTCCGCCTCTTTGATGAGAACAACGATGCAGCGATTCTTGTCCTCCTGGAGCCCATCCAGAGCAAAGCGATTCCCAAGAGGTTCTGCAAGCTGCGGAAGATCATGAACACAAAGACCTACCTAGAGTGGCCTCTTGAAGAAGAGAAGCAGGAGATGTTTTGGTTTAATTTGAAATTAGCTCTAAAATCCTAGACAGGGAAATTGGAGAATGAATGTGTAATCTCTGCTTGTTCATCCCATTGGCTATCTGTGTCTCAAGAATTGAGAGCTAAGCCACTGTAAATTCCATTTGCTTGCTGTGAGATTATTTTTGTAGCTCTGGTCATAAATTGTTTTACTGGTTTGGGCTGGAATAGAGTTAATTTTCTTCATTGTTGCTCCTGTGGTGCTGTGGTTTGGGTTTGTAAGCAAAGGACTGTTGATAACACAGGAATGTTTTAGTAATGGCTGAATAGTTCTTGCACAGCATCAAGGTCTTTTCTGTTTCTCACACTGCCCTGTCAGTGAGTAGGTTGGGGGTTCATGATAATTTGGGAGGGGACACAGCTGGAACAGCTGATCCCAGCTGACCAAAGTGATGTCCCATACCATATAACATCATGCTCGGCAATAATATTGTGGGAAAGAAAGAGGATCAGAAGATGTTTGGATTTGTGGTGTTTGTCTTCCCAAGTAACTGTTGTGTGTGATGGGGCCCTGCTTTCATGGAAATGGCTATGCATTCACCAGCTGATGAGAAGGAGTGAATTAATTCCTTATTTTGCTTTGCTTGCATGTGCATGTGCAGCTTTACCTATTGAACTGTCTTTATGTCAACCCAGGAGTTTTCTCACATTTGCACTTCCAATCCTCCCTCGTCCCATCGCAGCGGCAGTGAGCGAGCAGCTGTGCAGTGCTGAGCTGTCTTTCGGGGTTAAACCACAACAATTGTCTACACGTGTTCATCATCAGTGTAGCAAAAGCTGTTCCATTTAACTATTCAATGTGGAAAAGTGGTTTAGATACACAGCCATGTAGTTTAGATATCTTTATCTTTGCAAAAGCTTTAGGAGAGAGCCTGCCTAGCCAAGGGTTTTTCTGCATTCTTTGTGTAAACCACTTCTAATCAAATGCAACAAAGGTCAGTTTATACAGCAAGGATTTTTGCCCTAGCTTTCCTAGTTAGTGGGGTTAAAGACTGATTCTCAACAGTATTTCACATCTCAGTAAGTTAAATGTCCAGATCTCCTGAGGATTGTGGCTCCAAGGCTTAATGTAAAAATGCACTTTCACATTGTAGTTCTGGCTGTTGTAGCATATATGTTCTATGGCAGACAATTTTCCCAGTGAAAGACAACTATGGAGAATGATTTCTGTCTAGTTTCTTTGTACCATATCTGGGAACAGATACTTCAGAGCAGGATCCAAACACTGATATATATGTAGCCTTTGGATGTAACATCATATTCTTCTCTCTGATCAGCAGCCTTAGCACAGGCATGAAAAGGGTGTTTCCTACCTTTCTGCTCCCTCTGGAAGTGTAGTCCACAAAACCAGAAGGTGTAGAGAGCATCCCACCTCAGATGCTGTGTTTGCTGTCAGCTGCAGCCATACTTTCTAGAGAAGATTGTGGGGACAAGGCCTCTAATTGCTGAAAAAGTAGAATAAATGGGTACCAGGCTCTTCCTTCAAAGATGGTTTTAAAAGAAAGGAGTATCTTAGGTGATACCTGCCTTGCAGTCACAGGAAATTTCAGATGAATGCTAACAGCTTGAATCTGGTAGGGCAGAGGGACAACTAACTAGTAGATCAAGTCAGGGCTTAGGCACAATGTGGAACACTTCCAGGCATGTAGAGAAGCAGACCTTACAAGCCTGACATGGAAATGCCTACAGCATTTGGCTGTATCTGTGATGAGATCATGTCCTGGTTAGTGTTTTTATTGTTATGTTTTGATCTTGGGCACCTAATGTGTACAAAATCTCTGTTCAAACACCTCAATATTTGTAATTGAGTTGGTACATTGGAATTCTCATTTCACAGCTAGTTACCTGTTCTGTTACTGCTTTTAGGAAGTTCTTCTCTGCACAGCCAAAGTGTCAATAAGAGCAGAAGTCCTCCTGTCCTTTGCTAGTCATTGAGAAGGCTCAGGACAAACATTCTTCCATTGCACCCACAATTAGGCAACTCTGACAGTGTAACACGAATATTATTTACATACACTTTTGCATATATGAATACAGGCATAATGTATTATAAGAATTATTAACATTGCTACTTCATCTAAGCAAACAAAGCCACCTTTCTACATACTTAAGATTTCCTCTTTCAGTTACTTCATGTCTTTTTAATTACATCATTTCCTATTTTTAGCATCTAAACCTTACCTTCATTGGTAGCGGACTTCACACAATCTCTGCTTTATTCTTATATATACATATATTAAAGTGTAAATGAAGTTAATCTGCATCTCTGATTTCTAATAAGAATGTAAAGATTCTTAAAATATGGACCATATTTTATTTGAGTTAAAAAAGCCACTTCAGCTAGGCTGATTACCTTTTAAGGCCAGCTTCTGTGATTCCTAAGCAGAACTGTGTTCTGCAAACAGATGCTGCATTTTTGTACCTCACAGTGGGGCCAGGGTAGTATAGATGCCAAACATTCGACTGCTAAGTAGCAAATCTTATGCCTCCGTTTTGATCTGTTGATATTTGGTGGTGGGGTTTTTGTTGGTGGGTTTTTTGTTGTTTGTTTCTTTTTTAAAGCAATAGCAATGTATAGAATAGGTAGTTAGGGATCATAAATTCATCCTCCTGCATTTGAGAAGCTGGTTATTGGAAGCTGGGCCTTTTGAGCTTGGTAACAGTATATCAAAGAGGACNCCAAGTGATTTTCAGACTGTGCCTGGGACTTAATATAGGACCTTCACATATAGGCCTATCTGACTATGAGGCACACCATAAATGTTGACAAGGTTAGAGCTTTTTGTAAATGGCCATTGGAAGTTGTATGAGTTACAATACAGCAGCTCTTGAAAGGGGTGAGGGGAAAAAAAACTGATGGTAATCTTGTATTATCTTACATTAGCCAAATGAGCAAACTATTTAGGTGTCATTTTTCAGAATTTGCTGTATACAAAGCCATTATTTGACTTAAAGTTTTCCTTATCTGCTGCAAAATGTTCTGTAGTCAGGATTACAACAGGAAATAATACCAATATATTTAATAATGAAACAAAATATTTCTTTTCATTTTTAGGGTATATTCATTCTAGGAAATAAGTCTTTTTTATTTTTTTTTCCTAGCACAAACTTCCCATTAAACGCAGCAATTTCTTTTAACTCTTATTTTAGGAAAATGAAAAAAATGTTTTAATGTGCTGTAATGCCAAAAGAGGTACTATCCTGCAAAAGGGTGTATAGCACGCCAGAGTTCAAACAACTGCTATTTTCTCTAGTATTTTAAAATTAAGTGTAGAATACACATATTCTTGTAGACAGGTAAATATCCAACACTTTTCTTTCTCGCTAATAATCTCAGTCCTGTTCTAGACCCAGTGAATAATTAATGCCTTGGATGATGCCTGTAAAAACTGATTTCCAAACTACCAGATAACAAAACCAGTCCAAAAGTTATCCATGCAATACGTGTGCATTCCCATCTAATTTGTTGTAAAGGAAACTGGAGAGACAATCAACATAAGGTAAATATTGGTGTTTTTCTAAGCCAGAAACAAAGTAGTAGTATTGGGTTAAAATGTTTAAATGTTTTCTTTTCTGCTTTTCTAAGGCATAAGGTTAAAAATATTTTCCCCACATATGGCTAAAATAGGCTTCAAAAAAGTAAGACAAACTTTGCTACCACTCAAGCAGGTTTCTACAGATGCAGCACCAGATTTTCAACTAGTATTTCATTTGCTAAAGGAAAATATTGTTTACTAACTACTAAGAAGGGAGAAAAACAACACTTGTTCTGACAGAGGATTATAACAATTTGATTATTTCATCAAAGAGCAAAATCCACTGCATGGTCTTTCTAAAACTGATTTACATTCTTTAAAATGTTCCCTTTCATTATAAAAATGATTTCCGGATGTCTTAAAATCAAAAAGGAAAATATATATGCACTTTCCTAGCTTGCTTGGGGGCTTAGATATGATAAAGCCAAACAGAATTATAATCTTCAGTAAATATAATTGTTCCTTAATAATAATTGGTTTTGCATTTATTTGATGTTACCATCTCATCCCACCACTGCAGATCAAAACAAGAGTTATTAAGTAATCAGACTGCAGTTTAGAAAATCCAAATCAAAAGCACACTTGTTAGGGAGAGAGTATGTGTTATTTGACATCCTCTCAAATCAACTTTCTCAGGGCAGTATGGGCTAGTCCTGGGTGCAGAATTCATGAAACCTGGCATCAGATGTATTGTTAAGGAATCTCAAATACAGGAAAGGCCCAGTGCTTACATCTGAAAATCTAGTCAAACCATCAACAGATGATGTTGGTGACTAATTATGAGTACTGCCTTGTTTTATAACTGAGCAGTTTCAAGTGACTTAAAAATATTTAGAATATTTAGAACTATTTTAAAGTTGAATCCAATATCCTTGACATCCAGAATGGTGTGCATATTTTCAAGGTCTCAAGAAGGCAGGATATTTTTATGAATCTCAAAAAGAGATGATCAGTATCATTGTTCTAGCTTCTATGTAATACCTTTCATTTTAGTTTCTGGTAGGCAAAATGCTAAGTTGTTTGGTACCCCCAAGCATAAGACATGGGGTCCTCTATCAGGATGAAGGCTATTTATGTGTCATCTTTTGAGAAGGGTTCCACATCTGCCCTAAAACTTCCCAGCAAACACAGCCCCAGGTAGAGTCAGAGGAAATGCTCTGTGGTACACAAAAGATGGACTTAGCAAACCTGACCAAGGGGTCAGCTTTTCTGGGCTAACACACTGCCAGGCAGGCTCCCACAGGCTGTGTACTGAGTACCTGGAAGGCAGATTTGGGCCTGAAACTGCAGGGTTATGGCCACTCTTGGATCAATTTGTCCACAAGTTGCATGGCCTCCACTTGTGTCAGAGAACTGAAATATATTTCATGCTCCTATGTTTACTTTTGTTCTATGTTGTTTCTGAATGTGGTTTTGGTTCCTTTTTTTCTTGGTATTTATTGCCATTGTTATTATTTTTTAATGCAGCATAAAAGACAAGAAAACAGCAGTTAGATAATTAGATGGAAAGGATAGCCATGATTACAGGACAGCTGGTAGATATTTTCAGTGATCCCTTCTTCATTTATATCCACAAAAATTTTCTGCCCGCAGACTGCGCAGATGTCATTGGACAAATTTCTTGTTGGTATGCCACTGATGTTGTTAAACTGTCAGGACAAGTTTACAGGGATAAAAGAAGCCAAAGGACAATAAAATACATGCTTAGAGTCAAGAATGCATAAACACATTTTAAGTGCCATTGAAGATAAGAACAGCAAGAAAATGGCTACAGTTGTCTTACCTTACTAGTGCCAGGATGCAGTTACCACAAATAATTAAAATCTTATTGCTGATGCAAGAACTTTAGCAACCATCTGCTTGATTTTAAGTAAATGGGACGTAAGAGAATTGTGCTGAGGTAACCACCTTATTTGGAAAAGGAAGATAAGAGCTGTAAAAAGAAGTCTTTCACAGACTTTGGGGAAGTAAGAAGCTGTGGTAATTAAGAAAGTTACAGTCTCTTGTACATAGGAGCTGTCTGTTGGAAACCCCAAATCAGCCCTTAGCATATGTCAGTGGCTACTACTTCATTAAAGCTATCCTTCTAATCATAAGATTGACAAGGGAGTTCAACAGTTTGTCCAGGACACAAGAACAGCAATTCTCAAGGAAACGTGAGGTTAGCTTACTGCAAGAGTAATCAATAGACCTTAGTCTCATTAACTCAGGGGAGAAGATATTCAAGAGCTCTCTTCCAGTCCTTGAAAGTGGTATTCAGGATGATGATCCCTAGCACTTCCACTAATGGTGCAAGCTATGTAGTCAGAAGAAATGCCTGCAAAGCTTCTTTCCATCGCTCCATAGTATAATCTGTAATAAAGCACTATCACAGCAAAATCCATGGAGTCATCAGACTCAATTCTCTCATAAAACCAACGGGTGAGTCTGTTCTTGACCAAAATACTGCAGTAAAATGTCAAGAGTTTTGCTGTAGTTAGGTCATGCTTCCTTCAAACTGCACAGTTAGTTTCATTTTCTTTTGCAGCAGCAGACACCCTAAGACTTGAAGTATCAATACACTTGATGATAAGCAATGCTGAAAGTAGGCTATGAACTGCTTTTGGACCTACATCTATTTAGCTCTGTTACAGAAAGGCCAAGCCGAAACATTCTCTTATAGAAAGTGACTTTGCTTAGAGCCTTATTATACAGAACAGTTAGATATGTTTCATTGTTTTATAGAAGTAACAGGATCAGCCAAATCTCAGTAAGATGTAAGGTGCCAGTCAATGAAACATTAAGTTTCTGTAGCTGAAGGAGCCCACTGTCTAAGGAATACAAATTCCTCAGAATAAAGTCTTTGCTAAATTGCAGCAAGAGGTATTTAACTCATTACCCTTGTCAAAACCCCAACACAACAGAATCTGCAAAAATCTAGACATCTCTTGTCATCTGTCTGAGATTGTATGTATTACAGCTCTTGGGAGACTGAAACCTGGCTACCAAGTACTCATAAAACTGAAGCTTCTCAACATGAGAAAGGGCCTGTCAACCCTGCTGCAACAGGGCACAAAATAAGAACCTTTAAAATAGAGCTAACAGATTTTGTAGCTATATTTTTAAAATACACTAGTGGGGAAATTTAGCTGGTTAAATAAAATACCTCAAAAGAATACAGCTTTAAAGTATTGGTTTCACAGGAGTGTTAATTTTCTGCCAAGAATTTTCCGTCAAAGCTATGTACTTTTGGGTTAATCAACTACATAATGTACGGACAATAAAACTGACTGATTTGTGTGCAGTATCTCCAGTACCTCCAAGAAGTGTTGGACTTACAGCAGATGCATTATGTATTTGATCTACATGCTCTTGAGGAATCCCTGGAATTTCTGGTAAGACATTGTCTCGAAGTATAGCACCGTTGCTCTAACTGAGCTGCTAGTCAGACAGAAATCCTGGACAAATATAAAGAAAATTCAAATTCTACCTAGGCAAAAATTCTAGCTGGATTAAGAAGTTAAGTTGAGAATCATCTGAACATACGATATTGTCTTTGACAATAGTCAAAAAGAGGAGAACCCTCTAGCAACATTATAGCCTGGCAGTGTGGGAAATCATAGATATCAGAAAGAATTATTATATGGTTTTGATATAAATGTAGCAATCTATTTTTATCCATTACATCAAGCCTTTTTATGTCTCATTTCCTTCAGGTACATAAATGAAGTACTGATGATTAACTCAGTAGTTAAATTAGGGGATTAAATGATTGAACACAGTGGCTGTATGAAGTGTAAGGTTTTTCCCCTCCTCTCTTAACACCGCAAACACAAGTTGTAAAATGACTAAATATACAAGCTATGCAATAATAAAAATCCAGAAGTAAGAGAAGCTACAGCTACACAGAGTAAAAGCAGTTTCATGTTGAGGTGGGTGGTGAGGAGACCAGCCTGGAGCAATTTCACTGCAAAGAAAGTAAAAAAATCTATGAAATAGAAAATATAACTGTTGCCAATCCCAATTTTATCCAAACCCATCTACCTAAAGAATAAATTAAATCCAAACACAGTAAATATGTTGGCTAGATAACCCACAATTACAATAGCATAACTCAGTTTATAGATCAAGAGTAACCATTTCTAGACCAACTTATGGATAAGAGAAAAGACTGCTCAAGACCTTGAGTATTTTGCGGGGGCACAAAATGCCATGTACTTAGCAGTATTTGTATAAATTTAACAGAAGTTTTGTAGCTCTATATTTCTCCCTTAAACATGATTAAAAACGTATAATACAGGAAAAAGGATGGGGTGGGGGAAACCCAACCCTTTTTGTTTTGCTTCAGTCTTAACAAAAAATGGTAATTGTGAACTGAGTGCTACCATAATTAAAACTAACAGCTGGGAATTCTGAAAGAAGAAGACAGGACGGAACAGGACAAGAACAGGTAAAAAATAATTAAGATAGTTAGATATAGACAAGTCAGTATACCATTAATGCAATTTATCTGAAATACTTAAAAGTTAGCAGAACCAATCTCTGAACCATTAATAATTTTATTTGTGAGCCCAAGGTGGAAAGGCAGAGTTTCAGAACACTGGAGAAGGAAGAATAAGGACTTCTCTTAAGGGAGGCAGAGGGGGATATAAGGAATAAATTCAGACTGTTTTGTACATGCATCAAATTGAGCTCTTTGAGCTTAATAACACCTGGGATGACTGCTGATGGTAAGAGTCTGCAGAATGAAAAAACAAGATTGAACAGATGGAATGAATTTAATTTTAACTCTTGTTTAATTCTTTTTCATTTGCATGTCATGTTTGATAAACTCTGGTTTAGAGGAACTTATTCCTACTGTAGTTGGAAGATTCCTTCAAATTCAGCTCCCAGTGGCCATTTTTGTAATCTGTGGGGATTTGTTCCAGGGAAATTCATATTTGCTTTTCTCCTTCTACAGGTTTCCGTTAAGAAACAATACCAAAAAGAACAAAAACCAAGACAAAACCACCAAAAAAGGCCATAATGTTGTGGAGGGTAGGAAGGCTCTACAGAGGAATCTGGACAGGCTGGATCAATGGGCCGAGTTCAGTGGGATGAAGTTCAACAGTGCCAAGTACCAGGTTCTGCACTTTGGCTGCAACAATTCCATACAGTGCTACAGGCTTGGGGCAGAGTGGCTGGAAAGCTGCTCAGCAGAAAAGACCTGGGCGTGCTGGTCAACAGCTGGCATCATGGTTTGTATCAGAAATAATATGGCCAGCAGGACTGGGGAAGTGATTGTCTCCCTGTACTCAGCATTGGTGAGGCCACACCTCAAATACTGGGTTCAGTTTTTGGTCCCTCACTGCAAGAAAGACATTGAGTTGCTGGAGCGTGCCCAAAGAAGAGCAGTGAAGCTGGTGAAGGGTCTTTAGCACAAGTGTTATGAGAATTGGCTGAGGGAAGTGAGGTTGTTTAATCTGGAGAAAAGGAGGCTCTGGGGGGGCCTTCTTGCTCTGTATAACTACTTGAAAGGAGGCTTTAGTGAGGTGGGACTTGGTCGTTTCTGCCAAGTAACATGTGATAAGACTAGAAGAAATGTCTTTAAGTTGTGCCAGGGGATGTTCACATTAGATACTAGGAAGAATTCCTTCACCAAGAGGATTATCAAGCATTGGAACAGGCTACCCAGGGAGGCAGTGGAATCACCATCCCTGGAAGTGTTGAAAAAACCTGTAGGTGTGGTGCTTGGGTACATGGTTTAGTGGTGGGCATGGTGGTGTTGGGTGGGTGGTTGAACTGGATGATCTCATAGTTTTTTTGCAACCATCATGATTCTATGATCACTTTCATCATGATTCTATGATTCTTCACAAGAGAGGCTTGCAGTTTGCTCTGAAAGTGATGAAATGGGTAACAACTGAGAGCATTCCCCACATGGACAGGGACCTCCACC
Organism: Bucco capensis; assembly: GCA_013396975.1. Taxonomy (NCBI): domain Eukaryota; kingdom Metazoa; phylum Chordata; class Aves; order Piciformes; family Bucconidae; genus Bucco; species Bucco capensis. Next base: position 45,478 of record VWZO01016696.1, on the reverse strand, counting down.
AGTAAAGTCTGACACTGAAATAAAAAGGAACAACCCACAACTGCAGCAGTGTGACTAATTATTTGCAAAATTGAGACAGTCATTTCAAAGTAATGACATCCTATGGTTCCATTTTGCATGGTTAGGTTTGATTAACAGATTGCCAATCTGTTAAACTCATACAAAAAAATGTGGCTTGTACAGCATCTGACACAGGAGGGTCTTTGACTCTAGAATAACAATGTTATTTTGCCTTGCACCCTGTAAATAATTAGTAATCCCAGTGTAGTAAATGTTTGTAATACTGAGATACAACTCATCAGATCCCCACATCCTATCCTTAAAAAACTAAACTGCCTATTGATAGAATTAATGCTACTGAAAAAAAATTTAAAGCTTCTTTTGCAACTCAAATTATATATGGTGAGCACGGGGCTAAAGTCTGGGAGCAAGTTTTCTGAAATTGGTGAAGGTAGTTTGGCCTTTAAGCCTTAAAGCTGGTCTTCTAAACTTAGAGAAAGGCATCTCGGCTGCATTAATTTGGGATGCTGCTCAGTTATATAACCACATTAAAGGTTTTTCTTAAAAACCTTTTCTAGAGCACAATAAAATGCTGTGGCTTAAACTTTTAAGCCTTTTTTTCTAAATAAAATTATAACAAACTTAATATGTATATTTGCCTGAATTAACCACAGTGTTGAAATAGTCTACTTCTTTTCCAATAAGCAAATACTTGAAACTCACTGAAGAGTCAAAAGCCCTTTTATGCCAGTTCTTCCCATGATAACATTAATAAACCATCATTTTGGGATTGTGTAAGCCTAATAATGGCAAAGATAGAGCAAGAATGACTCTCTATGTGCTTGCAGAGTTAGCTCCTGCATCTTTATAGAGAAGTTAATACTAATAAAAAACCTGAAAACAACAACCAAACAAGCAAACAAAAAAAACTGAGGGGAGTTAGTCTGGGGAGAGGCAATTTTTTTTAAAAGCAAACCAAAAGCACAACTATCTAGATTAAAAAGGTGTTTCTATTGGAGATGAATCTCCTTCCTTAACCCAAAAAGTAGAATTCTGAAGGAATATATGTTTCTCCCTGTGAAACCTGGCACACTTTTGCCATAGATTTCAACTGGAGCAGGACTGGATTCTTCATCTCCTAAGAGAAAGGAGAAACTCTTAAAACACTTGTTCAGAATCCCAGAAAGGCTGCAACTATTGAGCAAACTGTTGTTTCAGAATGTAAGTTTAAATAAATGAACATACAGAAACACTTGTAAAAGATAATGAAACAGCATCATTAGATCCCATCACTGTTACTCATTTCTCCATGCTGCAGCCCTGGCTTTATGGGATCACAGCCTACTGCTTGTGACCATAACACTGACAGAGCTCCTTCCATGCCAAAGGTTCCCTGTTTCATGTTTCTCTTGCTGCTGTCCAACATGACAGTAGCTCCAATGTGCTTATGTACTGTGGGTTGCTTTTTTTCCAGTAGACTGAATGTAAAGTCTGAATTTAAGTGGCAAAGCCAAAACTAAATGGGCACATAGCTTCAGTAAAGTAGCTACTTTCTAATACAAATCTAGAACAAAACTCTGTTATCATATTAGCTGCAAAATGAAATGCTAATTTTAAAATCATATCACAACTTTCTCTCAGGTCATGTTGTTATTGGATCAAATGGTCCATATTGTTGGCAGTAATTGTTTCAGATTTTCCTATTGATTTTTATATCTTCCAGATTGTTTATTTTAATACTATTGGCCTCTATGTAAAATGCATGAGTATTTTGTCATGTAAATGAGGGCAAAGATAGGAATTAAGTCATACAGATGAAAACCCCAGTATTGATTTATTATTAATACTGGAAGGTCACCATCTGGACAATTCCATAAAATAACACATCTGCATTGCTGCTAAATGGGAGCTTTAACATCTGGACCATATTATTCCAAATTTTCCTCATCTACCCATCATAGCAAGAGGAATTTCCTGACAAATCAGATTGCTGCCCAAAGGTAAAATGTTTTTCTCATTACTGTACTTTAAATGAGCTCAAAAGAACCTAGAAGTGAAGTCAGCATCAGCATCATAGGCAACTTTCCCATTTTCTAATTATGCAGATTAAGCAGGTCATTCAAGCACCAGCTGAAAAATGTCCATCTGTCCTCTGCTTCCCTCACAACTCTCCCCCTGCTCTGAGTGAGTAAGAATGCCTATCATCAGAAAATTCAACAGAAAAGCCTTATTCCACTATCGTTTCCATCTCATAGGATATAGTGAAAGCTGTATACATAAATAAAATAACTGTGTATTAATTAGATTTATTGTGAGAGACTGGCCTTAGCAGAACTTGTTAATTTGGCAACGCAAGCTAGCTGGCTCTCTAAAAATCTAGGGTTTTTTTGATGTAGACACATTCAAATACTCAAAAACTTATGCATGGAAGAAATAATAAATCAGCTGTTTGTGGGGTTTTTTTTAAGGTTTATATTAATATGCTTATACTTGATAGCACATTGGAAATTGGCAGGGATTTCTATACTAAGTAAATCAACCAATCTTATTTTCAAGATTTACCTCATTACTTAGATATAGAAATCAATGCTGTCATAAATACGCTGCTTCATTTTTCAGCTACATCCCAAAGTTAAGTTCTCATTACGTGATTGCCACATGATACAAGATATATAATCAGTAAAATAGGCAACCACCTACAGGACCAGAATTAAGGCTTTTGTGTTTGAAATTGTTCTGTGACCATGACAAATCTGCCTTTCTACCTCAGAATTTTAAAATTTCTATTGAGCAAGGGTTTGTCCACATATATTTTAGTTATTTGATTTTCATCAGTGGGTGGCTTCCAATGGCAAACAAATTGCATTGTAAGAATCAGCTGAGTACCTGATAGAATTTCCTTTGGGAAAATACAGAGACGGAACACTAATAAGCTTTTTCCTTCCTTCTCCATTTGATATGCTATACTCGCACTTTTCTGTTGAGAAAAATGGATAGGACAGGACAGGAATGGTTTTTCAAGGATGTTAACTCTCTGACTAGCATTCTATGTTGCCACTCCACATTCCAGAGCACATAATGCAGTTGCAAGCGCGTAATTACCTGCATATCGCTGCTAGAGGAGTACAAAATCTGAGAACAAAGTGGAGAAATGAGATTGTTATCTGAACAAAAACCTAGTGAAGAGCAGGTTTTTACAATGTTAACCAGCAAAACACAGGCTCCATATTAGTTTTTAAAATATCAAATAACAATTACAGCATTCTCAAAAGTAAATGAGAAATGGTCATTTTCTCTAAGCTGCTTCCTCATAAGGAAGTTAAACCCAAACTGTCAGCTACTATCTAGAAGAAAAAAAGACAATTGTAAGAGAGGCCTACATTTTATTTTAGGCCAAGAGTTACTAGAAAATATTCTTCCTTATTTCCATCCCCCACCCTACCCCATGCTGGGATCACACTAGTTACTTTATACATAGCCATCTGGTGAAGAGAAATTTCTTCCCTCCTGCCAAAATTATCCACAGCTGAGCCTTGGTTATTTGCTGCAACTTTTTTTTTTTTGCTCTTGCATCTTTGAAATAGGAGTCTTAGGAGTCTTTCCTAGCATGCCTTTTTTTTTTTCCCCCCTTCCTTCTTCTTCTTCTCTCCAGGAGACATTTTACATTCTTGATAAGGCTGGATAAGGCTCTTTTGGAAGGTACAGGCAGTTGCTGTTTCTCTTCCATCTAATAAGTAGTCACTGCTCTTTATTCTTTGTTCTTTTTAAGCAAGCTGAATGAAATGAATGCCCTTTCCACTTATGGCTGATTTTATGCTCCCTTTGACCTTCATTTCCTTTTTCTTTCAAAAAGAGAACAAACGTGTGTTTTTTTTACATGTTTGCAAAGCTCTGTGAAGAGGAAGGTGGGAGTCAATCACTGCAAGCCTTTTCTTGGTATCTACTAACAGCATCGTGCAATTCTCTCTGAGCTCTTACTATGTCTGAGAATAGCATCAGTATCCAGAGCAGAGATGTATAGATGCAAACACTCACCATGTCCTCAAAGAATGATACAGAAATGTTTATCAGCTGATGCTGCCTTCCAAGCCATGATGTGCAATGGAGGGCTGGATACTTTTTTCATTCATCTCATGGGACAAAAAATAGAAAAGCAAGCAGTTTTTGATTGGAGGAGTCTTAGGTATACCCCTGCTGTTGAAAATACTGTGTTCTGTCTCTTCATCTAATTTCCCTTCTCTTTTGCTCCTAAAGAGGCAAGTAGGTTGTTACAAGTACAAGGGAGATTTTTTGGTTTCTTCTCTTCAGTATTAAACACTTGTGCATAACCTATATGTGAACCACACAGGCAAAAACCAAGCAGTCAAAAGCTGGATTAACTAAGCCATTTAAATCCTAAATGTGAATATTTTTCACGGCTTCTGCTCCTAAATCAGGTTTCCTTATCTGATACCACAACGTATACTAGTTACTTTTTATCTGTCTTGTGTAAGGATGTCACTTAATGTTCAAATTTGTATCTTAACATTTGTCCTATTTGTTAGTCTTCAAAGTACTGTGGATCAGAGTTTGGCAGTTACTATACTGATAGAAATTTGTAATTTTAATATTGCACTGACATGCTTTTAAAGAGAGCAAGCTAATGCAATGAGATCAACAGTGTGTTTGAACACTACACACAAGTATCTGGATATGAAAAATGAGGGCCGTTCTAACAATGCACAAATCTGTAAGTTGTTTTGGTGATAAGCACGCTAAAGTTACCTAACATGGAATAAATGCAGTAAACCATCTGCTGGGAGAGACCTACTGTGAGTTGCGTTTGCCATTACAAAATAACTTCATGCATGGATAGATAAGATAGATGGGTATGAGAAAATATGACTCCCAACTAAACAGAGCGTGAAGCAGAACTGCCAAAACTTAGTGCAAAGTGAGCTTCAACTTCTGGTGCTACTGTTTTTACTGAAAGGGTCTGCTTCAGTTCCTCTTTTACTGGAGAAGACCTTGCTGCTGCCACTCAGTTATGCACTGAAAACTGAGGTCTCAGCATGTTTCTGGTGCAGATGTTTTCTTTATTTTAAAATGCAAGCAAAAAACATCACTGAAGTCTTATTAAATAGTTGTGATGGTTGTAGTTGTACCAGAGCCTCCCTAAATTAGACAAAATGCATTTAAAAGTATGAGTTTTTTCCATATTAACTATGTCATTTTGCAGGTGTGACTGGTTTCTGTAAACTAATAGTTGAGAATGAAGCTTCAATTGCTGAAGACCAAGTTATACAAGTAATAGGACTGTAAACAGTGTAGGCCATTGGCATTTTTGACAGAGGTTAAGTCTAGGTTGTGCGCATTAACTAACTTTAAGTACTGTTAAGGAGGATAATAACAAAGCTCACAGAATGCATGCTGCTTGGACTCCTGTAGGCTTTCCTGGGCAGATAGGGACCTTCCCAGCTGCTTATCATTGTATGCATACTTGAGTTCGAGTGTGTTTGCATACTGATTCGACACCAGTCTCATGCAAAATATTCTCAATGGGAAACAAAGACATGGACAGTTTGAGTGATGTCAGTCACTTAGTGTCGTGTTCTTTATTCTAAATGTCCATTAAATGCAGTAAGGCAAAAATTAGTAAGAGGACTAACTTTTTTTTATCTATTGAATAGGGAGGTCAGGGGTGGAAATCATGTCTCTCTAGTTTTCTCAGGTTTGCAGAGAAGTCTGTGGTAGGGGAAAGGAAATGAGCTGAAACACCGTAAGCCCCAGTTTTAGCACCTTAACCACAAGACAAGCTTTCTTTCTAATTAGGCATGTGCATTAATATCTTGATGATTCTCTCAGTAAACCCTCTGTAGTATTACTTTAACTAGATAAGGGTATTAACTTTGTTCTCCTACCCAGTCCATTACTAGACAGTTGTTTGAGAACTCAAAGCATTTTTCTTAAAAGCTTTAACCTACTAAAGATTGACCACAGCATGAGTATGCTTACACAGAAAAGAAAATATAAGTTGTTTTCTCTTCCTACATAAAAGCTATTCTCCACATGACAAAAAGCCATGCCTTTCTGGTTTCTACAGAGGCTCAGTTGTCTTGCTAGATCATAGAATGGTTTGGGTTGGAAGGGACCTTAAAGCTCATCTACTTCCAAACCTCCTGCCATGGGCAGGGACACCTTCCACTAGATCAGGTTGCTCAAGGCCTCATCCAAGCTGGTTTTGAACACTGCCAGGGATGGGGCATTCACAACTTCTCTGGGTAACCTGCTCCAGCGTCTCACCATCCTCACAGTAAAGAATTTCTTCCTACTGTCTAATTTAAACCTAGCCCCTTTCAGTTTAAACCATTACCCCTTGTCCTATTACTATACTCCCTGATAAAGAGTTCCTCCCCATCTTTCCTGTAGGCCTTCTTTAAGACATAAACCCTTAAAAGCATGCCATGACTCTGAACTGTTCCCTGAGAAAGATGGGGAAAGGAAGACTAGCGAAGGTGTGGGCGCCCTCAGAAAGGAGACGGGTGAACTGGTGATGAGTGATTACGGAGAAGACTGAGATTCTCAATGACTTCTTTGCCTCAGTCTTCACTGGCAAGGGCTCCAATCATACTTCTGAGGTCACAGAAGATAATGGCAGGTACTGGAAGAAAGAACTGCCCATTGTAAGTGAAGATTCCTGGATTCCTGAGTTGGTAGATAGGGATGGGGAGCAAAATATCCCTCCTGAAATCCTGGAGGAAGTAGTTAGGGACCTGTTGTCTAGCTTAAATCCAAATAAGTCTATGGGTCCAGATGGGATCCATCCTAGGGTGCTTAAAGAGTTGGCACAAGAGCTAGCTAAGCCACTCTCCGTCATTTATCACCAGTCCTGGCTAAGTGGGGAAGTCCCAGATGATTGGAGGCTGGCCAATGTGACACCTGTCTACAAGAAGGGCCAAAGGGAGAATCCAGAAAACTACAGGCCTGTCAGCTTGACCTCAGTGCCTGGCAGGATTATGGAGCAGGTCATCCTAAATACAATTAACCAACAAGTACAAGAAAACCAGGGCATCAGGCCTAGTCAACACGGGTTTATGAAGGGAAGGTCCTGCCTAACCAACTTGGTCTCATTCTATGACTGGGTGACCCGCCTGGTGGATCAGGGGAGGGCTGTGGATGTGATCTACCTAGACTTCAGTAAAGCCTTTGACACNAAGGGGCTGGAGGGGAAGCCATATGAGGAAAGGCTGAGGGAACTGGGACTGTTCAGCCTGAAGAAGAGGAGACTCAGAGGTGACCTTATTGCCCTCTACAACTACCTGAAGGGAAGTTGTAGTCAGGTAGGGGTTGGGCTCTTCTCCATGGCAGCTAGTGACAGGACAAGAGGCCATGGCTTGAAGCTGCAGCAGGGGACAGTTAGACTGGACATTAGGAAGCACTTCCTCACGCAGAGGGTGATTGGGCTCTGGAATAGGCTGCCCAGGGAGGTGGTGGAGTCACCGTCCCTGGAGGTGTTTAAGAAAAGATTGGATGTGGCACTGAGTGGCATGGTTTAGATGTTGGGTATATAGGGTCATAGGCTGGACTTGATGATCCTGGGGGTCTTTTCCAGTCTTCGTGATTCTGTGATTCTGTGATTCTGTGAAGATCAGGTTCGTGACCACCTGAAGAACACGAAAGTATACAAGTCCATGGGACCAGATGGGATACACCCATGGATCCTGAGGGAACTGGTGGATGAGGTTGCTAAACCGCTCTCTATTACATTCCAAAAGTCATGGCAGTCCGGTGAACTGGGAGAGAACTAGATGATCTTTATGGTCCCTTCCAACCCTGAAAATTCTATGATTCTATGATGTCTTAACACCTACAGCTCCAAAACTGGTATCTTTCTGACAAGCTATTCAAATTTTATTATTGGCAGTGATTTTGCTTCAACTGAAAAAGGACAATCTGGGCAGCAACCAAGGCTGCAATGAGAACAAGAACCATCTCCATATGCATTGATTCACAGCCACGGTGCTTCACATGCATCTTTAGATGTTGCAACCTGAAAAGAAGATGGGTGTGCCATTAAAACAAAAAGATCTAGATTAGTTTCTTATACTTAGTGGTGACAGTAAACCTAGGTATGAGAACTACTTCATGAGGAAATAAGCATGAAGGTATAAGGTGACAAACTAGATGAGAATACTCGGTCTTTATAATTGGAATTATTATCCTGAAAAAGAAAATGTAAAGTAATGGCCAGAGAGTTGTCTTAGCCACAAATACACAGTGCCTATGAATTTTAAACAGATATTTCATAATTGCAGATCTGAGCAGTGCATAATCTTTTAGCCCAAGGTAAATACAAACTCAGAGAGCTTAAATCCCTGTTCAAGGTTCCTTTCCTATAATGTGAGAAGTGTAGCTGTTATTTGTCTTGCTCTAGAGTTAATGAAAGTTTCCTTGAGCTTCTAAGAAAGAAGAGGATTGTCTTAGAGCTATGAATCAATCTTCTTTATAACTAAAGTTGAGTGAGCTTCAGTATTAGATTAGAGCCTCATGCCTCTGCAGGGAGTATCTTGATCTTCATCTGACCTTGACTCTTAATTAACCTGGATGTCAGTTTTCCTCTGACCTGGAGCTTTCTGGTCCTACATTTCATAGCTCAACAGCACATCCTGGCTTCTAGACCTGTGTATGCACTGTGCACCCCAGCTGCACCCTGAAGCGAAGCTAAAGAGACAGTCATGCAGTGTCTCCCGTCCCCTTCCATGCTTTGGTACCTGTGGGGAGAAACACCATGTGTATGGGCTGGAAGGGATCTGCAGTATGTTCTGGCTGATGCCTGTCCTGGATGATTTGCAGATCAAGACCTTGTGTCACAGTGGCTGGTGGGCAGCAGCTACTCTGTTCTGACACAGTCATTGTTAAACCAGTTGGGAACCAGATTTGAGTAAGAACTATGCAAAAGTCCAAAACCATTCTTTACCGCTATTGCTTACTATCTCATGGTAGCCAAACTTTGAATCCAACAAAAACTTTTGACTTTGCAGAAATCTGGATATAGGTTAAAAAAAAAATGTGATTTCCTCCCCTCCCCCCCCCCCCCCCCCCCCAATCCCTTCTTCAGAGACAAAAGTGCAACAGTAGCCACAGCTTTCCATTAAAAAAGAAATTAAGTTATGGACTCTGCGCTCAGATGTCACAGCACCGAAGTGGGTACTGATACCAGTGTCAAATAGCGTTCTTCCCAGCTTTATGCAGGTACCACAGAGTACCACACCTCCTTTGCTGACTGCATGCTTGCATTAAGTATCTGGAAGGAGCTCAGCAGTGCAATGCACTTGGTGTCCCTCAGGCTGCAAGCGAGGGTGCCCCCTTACGGGCAACACACTGGTGCTGGGCATGCTGGCAGGGCAAGCCATACCTGCAGATTATGTGATTAATGGGCATCCTAGGAAAAGGGAAAGCGGCAATAGAAAGACAACAAGCTTTTTCTCTCTCCACCCCCACTCCTGCCCCAAGCAGGTGTTAAGATAATGATTAAAGGACCATTTCTTTATATTAGACTTGCAAGGTCAGGAAGAGTTGTATTTATTTTGCCTAAAGGAAAACATTGTGCTGCAACAGCAGCCTCCATAAAGATTGCTATAAAGCTGTTCTCTCTTTTGTTTTGCTGAGGAACTGATTAAACTGACAGTAAAAAGTTCTAGTAAAACTTTTCAAGAATTCTTTACTAACTACAATTTTTGAACAAAATGTTAAAGGTTTCTGATATCGATGGCAAATGTAAAATTAGTTTAACAAAACATTTGCAAGCAATATGTAATTTAACTTTCTTCCATTGTTCCTCTGTTGATAATAAATTATTTTCCTGAAACATATTCAAAACAAATAACTTTACAATGAACAACAGCCAGATGGATTTTCTTCTCTTAATGCTCACCACCCCTTCCATCCTGTGAGTTGCTGGATGTGTTGGCAAGTTCCCCTGCACCTCTTGCCTGGAAGCTGCCTAGAAACCTGCAGCAATGCTGAAGGATGACACTCATACAGTTTCGATGGCTGCAGTTAAGGTATTCCCTCAGGGTGACTGACCAACAGAGATGATAGTGTAATCAAGAGACCTACAGTTAAAGCATAACTTCAGTCAAAAGGCACCGTGGCAGTTATTTTGACCAACCTCCAGTGCAAAACAGAGTGAAGGACAGCAGATTATTCAGGGTTGTGTTCAGCTAAGTTATTAATATGTACACGGATGGATATTTCACTGCCTTCTGGCCCTTCTGTGGCAGTGAATTGTCTTTTTCTTTTTCAATATATGGGGACAAAACCACTACACAAGATTGGTAAGCTGAGGTTTAAATGAAATGTCTCCCAGACTTCATAAAAAAGGTCTCGGTTTGATGTTTCAGCTACTCTAATTAGGTAGCCATGCAGGTACACCATAAAGCCTGTGGTATAGCTCACACAAAAAAGAAAGCTGAAAAGGGGAGTTCAAGAGTATTCAATAAAGTCTAAAGATTGTACTTCTGGTACCAATCTGGTTTCTGTCAGAAAAGGTCATTATCAACGATGCATTTGGTTCTTATTTTTCCTTCAAAATCTTTCAATTCTGTAAATAAGTATTTAAAGTTTCTGTAAAAATTCTAAAACTAAAGGGGATACATTTTTATGAAAGTTTACTGGTTGAAATATCCATGTGTGGTAGTGGTGGTTGTTACTGTGAATATAACTTCAAGTGTCAAGGTGCTACTTCATGATGGTTTTTGCCATGCACATCTTAGCTTTATGGATGATGTGTCCTTGCATTTTGCTCTGAGTGCTAAGGGATATGCTACAATTTTACCATCTGCCTTAAATAACTGTGTGACACTTTGTACTTATGGAAGGGACAGACAGGGAATGTAAGTCACCATTCACTTGGGGAAAAATGTACACTTTTAGAAGGATTTAAGTACCGAAAGACACAGCTGCTAGGTAGCAGAAACTTCAAATCCATCTAGATGCTCAGCTGCCACTTTTTGCTTTCTCAGCTACTTTTGGTTTTTTCTGTCTGATTATGAGTAAAAGTATGAGGCAAGTGGCTCCTGATATCTTTGAAAGTCATGAGGATCAAATTGAGGAAAAAAGGAAAGAAGTACTTGCTAATGAGGTGTAAACTAATGTTGTCTATGTAAAACTGGACAGAACAGGACAAGAAAATAATACTGGCTGAACAAAACAGGAAGAATAGTTTCTACATGAGTAGAACTATTTTCCTGTCACAATCCAGGTGAATACCTGTTTATTTACACTGGGGTGAAATAAAAATTTTAGAGCAGACAAGCAGATGTCCTGACATGTGCTGTAACTTCCTCAGTTGAATGACTGAGATTTTGGGGATTTTTTTAGTCTTGACAAAATTAATTTCTCCAAATACATCTGCATTGTTCATTATCATTGATCTCATCTTTATTGCAGTATTGTACTAATTTTCCAGCATTTATTGTGTCTTGTTTTAAAGTAGATTGCAAGGTAACTCGGGGAAGGCCCATGTGTTCTTATATGTGCTTTAGCCACTAAGCATTCAAAAATTGTGCTTGGGCTTTTTGATACTACTACATTCCTAATGAAGAGGAAACACGATGAATGCATAGTTGTACAGAGAGCTATTAACTCACCCTGTGCCAGCCCTTGTAAAATCCTGCAAAAGCTATATGGGGACAGGGAAAGGATGGAAGTTTCTTGATGGGTCCATTTTCCAAGAGGGAAGGAAAAAGTTGTAGAGGCGACCAAGGGCCTGCCAGCCTCCCTCCCCGGGGGTTGGCAGAAGGGAGCCTAGCCCTACTGAGCCCAGTGGATGCCAGCACTGGGACAGGGTGTGCCAGAGCCAGCTCAGCTTTGCCTACCCATCCCTGATCCCCCAGCCCAAGTCACAGAAGCATTATACAAAATGGCTGAAGTTTTCTTGCTCTGAGGTTTACTGGAGTCACTGTTGCTAGCTGGGAGCTGACTGGTAGCACTGCTCCAGGCTGGCCTCAGGAGCAGACAAGGCAGCACCCGAGTCCATCCACTCCGACGCTCAACGGGGCATGGGCAGCCCAGACTGCTGCTGTTGGACTCTCCTCCCCTGCTACCCATTTTAAACATGAGAGAGGACATATGTGTCTGTATTATTCTCTGTGTTGAGTTTGCTTTGTGTGCCTGATGAGCAGCTGAAGGGAAGTGGCCTGATACAGATGCCTCAAGGAGGCTACTCACAGCCTTCCAAGGCAGCAGCAAATTGAACTTCATTATCATTTGATGTTGCTAGATAATTAATTTTGTTATCTAATGAATGAGACACCAAAATAGAGATGGTCTGTGGTCTTCTGGCTCTTCCCAAGTCTGTGAGGGAGGATCCTGAAGAGCTGGCCACTCGTGCAAGTCCCAAACGGCCATGAAGTGTTTAATTTCTAAATGGCAAGGTTGCCAAGGTTTGGACATAGTCCTTTGCTTTTTGTATGATGCAGGAAGAGGTTTTTAGTGTGCCTCTTATTTAAAGGGAGAGAAATACTGGTAGTTAGTCAATGCTCACAGATAGCAGAGATGAGATCTGCCATGAAGGGAAGAAGGGGCTAACCCTCATCGTTGACATCCTCTGCAACAACCCACATGTGGCTCAGCTTTGCACCAGTATGGAGCAGCCTGGGGCTTGGGTTTGCAACTGTGTGCTGTTCAGGTATGATGGCTTCACATATTGCTCCCTGCTAGGTGACCAAATCCCCAGCTGGAGTCTCCTGCCAGCAAGACCTGTGCAGTGTTTGCCACAAAGTTCTCCCTATGTGGCAGAGCTGTGTGAAACCCCTGGCATGGACAGGTAGGAAAGAAAGGCCTTACCTAGGAAAGACAGTGGTACCTTTTCTAGCTATTTCCCTATGAGTAGATATATATTTTTTAAAATATGTATTTATTTTAATACAGTGCATTGCATATCATAATGTTATGCAGTTTCATTGTGTAGGTACCATACTGGCTATTTAACCCAGAATATGAATCAAAACCCTCACAATAAGCTTAAATCACTGTTTTTCTCGTAAGAAAGTACTAGTTTAATATTTCTAAGTGCTTTTTAAAATGCAACAATAGGATATCTTTTTTTGAAAGTTGGAAGGCTAAAGAGCATTTACTTCTGACCAAGCAGAAACACTCAAGGAAATATTTGTATATGTTGTTATCCTTTTTCCTTTTATTTCTTCGGTGTTTTAATAAATAAGACTAAGCAGCCAAAATAAGACTAGGTGACAGAGAAATGTTTCTGCATAAAGTCATAGTGCCCATGTTCAGTATGTGCATGCTGTACCTTTATAACTCCTATCAAACAAGAGTCTTGAAGCACTTGGCAGAAATCTAATTGAAGACAACAAGCTGTGTAAGATAGTGTGAACCAAATCATAGCAATATAGATGGCATGTGCAATTAACATTTGGGGCCCTGCTTTTCCATTTCAGTCTCTTGATGGCCAGGCAGCCCTGTCAGTCATTAGCTTTGCCCCACCATTCAACAGAACACAACAAACACTTAAATTTTATTCTTTGAGCTCCCTGCTAAAGATTGCTTTACTGGATTCATCTATCTTTTCATAAACTTGATATGCTTCAAAGGCTTGCTTTGGTCTTACAAGGGAACAACTATTTCTGGCTGGCTAGGCTGGATTCTGGGACTCCTGGGAAGCAAAAAAATAATGGATTGTTTTTCTTCTTGGAACTTTTGTGGGAATGTCAGAAATGCTGAAGCTCCAGAGCAGGTCTGTCAGATAATTTTGGCAAATTCTCAATGTGATAAATACAATACAATATTGTACTGGAAAGGAAAACCCGTTAGGAGAATAATAGTAACTAGTAGGCTTTTTTTTTAATTTCATGATGCACAAAATTTACCAAGGAATTAAAATATCATAAAAATATTAATTGTACACATTGACAATCAAACAGTAAAGCAATATAGATAAAAAAGATGGACATTTATCTAGTTTCACTATAAGCTTAAATGACTGCAAATTGTTCCCCCCATAAAATGCAAAAATGAGACCTCTTCTTGCAAAAGTTGAGAGGTTATTGCTTTTAATTGTCATTTGCACTGGTTAAAATAAAAAGTGCAAATTTCTATGCACTGAAACATGCATGCACACACTGTGCTCTGTGCATTATCTATTTTATGTCCATCCTCTGGATACTGTCAAATGAAAGAACAACATTTTTATTTCTTGAAGGAGGTGCTCTCAAAAAGCAGCAAAGCACACCAGACAAGGAAGAAACAGTTTGGTGTAAAGCAGGACATGAAAATATGCTCCTCATACTGCAAAAGTTAGTGAAGCAAATCTCTTTACTTCAAATAATGAAAATCCAAGAACTCCTTGTTCCTCTAGTGATATGACTGGGTTAGGAATAGAAAATTCTCAGCAGTAAGAATACAATTCTTCTTAGTAGCTTTTAATTTTGTAGCTGTCAGAGTTCTTTTTCTTTTCTTTCTTTCTTTCTTTTTTTTCTGAAAAAGGAAATCTAAAAATGCATATTTCATAAAATGAAAACAGTGAGACCTTTATCATCCCAGGACCCCAGAATTTGGCACCAATATAATGTTTTGAAACACAAACTTGGGAGAGTGCTGGGAAGGCCAATGGACACCATGGCCAGTGGGAGTAGGATGCCATGTGCTTGAAAGCTTAAAATCTGGCAACTGGAGTAGCATGGAGCTGCCTTTCAGGGAAGCTCATAAAGGAGTAGGATAGCTGAGGGCTAGAGAGAAAGCTGAATCTGGGCAACATGGTGCTGCAAGTAAAGAAGATAACATAGCTGGGGGATGACTGCTGTTGCAGAATAGCAACATCTATGTTGTTGGAGCTGCTAGCTGTATGTAAGTGTAGGATGTCTGTCCAAATGGCACAGAATTCACTTGAACCCAAACCCTTTATGCCTGCTCAGCTTGTGGTTCAACATGTGTCTTTCACCTTAACGTGTAAAGCCTTGAGCATGCAGAGTGTTGCTCCCACTGCAGTCTACAGGGTAAATCACAGGAGTGAAGTGATATGGCTGCAAAACCCTCTGTGGTGTAGGCAAGGAACGCACCAGCCCAAGGTGTAGTGGGGAGGCAGACAGCTAAAACCTGACACCTGAAGCCACTGCTGGACCACTGCCATACGCCTTGTATCCTGGGCCACACGCTGAAATATGTGCCACGAAGCAATTGTGTGAGTGCTTTAGTGCTAAAGGAGCTAAATTTGTCTTCAAAGTTCAGCATGTGTTCCAGCAGTCCTGTGTCTCAAGCACATAGTCATTGTGCTGTCCTACTGCAGAGAGGTGCACTTCTGTCTCGCAGCAGCTTTGAGACATCAGCAACTGGAGGCAAAAGCTCACAATACTTGCTGCTGCATTTTAGTTGTTTATGGAAGGGAGCACATTCCATTTGAATGTGTGTTCAGTTTTGCACCTCTGAGCAGTTACTTCCCCAAAGCTCCCAAATTTTCAAAGAGTTACATGGGGATTTATCCAGCCAAATCCCATTATAATCAATGGGAGCCGGGTGAATAATTACACTGCAGCTCTTTCTAAATAACAGGGAAGATTGCCGGTTATTGCTGATTATGATGCTGACTTTTTGTAGATATAGATCCCCACATCTATTGGGAGCTGCACTTAGACCACCAGCTTATTTTACATACTGGTACAGTTTCTGTGTTTGCTCTGCATCTCACTTCAAAGAACGGAGGTTGATGACTTCTGGTCCACTGTGTTAGCAGTCCGTCTTCTCTCCATCTCCTGTTGTTTCCTTTCACAATCCGAGTAACAAAAAATGGTGGTGTAAAGAGAACTCCAACAAAGAGATCTGTTGAGCCTGTAATGCTCCCCTGAAAGGAGGCTGTCTAGGGGATGAATGGAGCAGCCTCAGCCTAGCAGTAGCGGGGAAATAGATGACTTGGCATTGGACAGTAGCAGCCAGCAGGGTGCATATGCCTAGTGTAGTGGCAAATAATGGTTAAGCTAGTCAGTTTAAGGGCTAAATGAGAGCACATTGTCTAACCCTGTAACCGTAACTAAACTGGAACCTGAAAAGAGTTTATAAACATCTGGCTGCTAGCCCATCTCTGAAGCTTAATAGCTAAATCTGAGGTGCAGAATTTACTAAGGCTGCAAATTATTGCTTGGAAGTATTACTGTCTTAGGCAGATTAATTGCATTTCAGGACTGTGGAATGTATTAAATTGTGGTTTGAGCATCTTTGCTAAGTTTCCCTGTTAAATTAGTTTTCACAAGATCAACATTTATGATTGACGCTCTTTCCATTTGGAAATAGGCACTCACTTGGAAACTCATTTTGGCTTCATGGCATCTTGCTGCTGATTTTATAGCACTGCTTAGTATTTCGTGCAGAATTCCAGTCTGGTGGTGCACCTTAACTTCACTAATTATTATATTCATGTTTTTATGCAGATGCTCATCTGTTTAACTCAAATGGAGTGACACATCAGTTTCTTTTTATTTCTCACAAATTTAGCAGTGCAGGAGCACATTTCCCTCTGCAGTCTTATTTTATTTAAATATTGCTATTCAGTGACAATGGAAAGCATATAGTGGTTTGACTAATAAGCATGTGACTTCCTCTTCAGACTAGCTTCTCAGTCTTTTTATAGCTCCCATTATTAATAGGACAGCCTCTATGTGCTCTGCATTGGTGTTGCAAATGCTTACAATAGTTGGAATAATTTTCTAATTACTTAAACAATGTACTGTAGCAGCACCAACTGAAATTTCTGTAGGCTACAGGCTTGCTAATTGTTTCCTTTAGTAAACTTAATTTATAGGGCTGTGCAAATAGTTGCTGGGTTTAAAGTATTTTGGCAGCTGAACTGAAAAAAATGTTATAGATTGAATGGAAACTTAATTTCTTTAGAATTTTCAGAAAAACAACAAGGATTGATTTGAGATTATAAAAACATTTTTTAGCACTTGGAAAACTGTTTCACTTGGTTTTCAGGTACATTAAACAAAAGCAAAAGATTGGATCATAAACATGAGAGGGAAATAGTCCCAGCTCTCCATTTTATCTACTTGTTGAGTGAATAGGGCAATTTTCCTGAGATGTTAATGACTTAAATTCAAGACTCCAAACTGCTTCAAGCTTTTAGTAGGGTTCACTGAATACTCAGATGAAAGTCTTAACACTGGAAATGAAGTATTCTGGGATGGAGCTCTGATTCTTTCCTAGGATGCCTAGATTATAAAATAACCCCAACAAACCAAGCAAACAAAACCCAAAGTCATGAGTCAAGTTTCTTGTGCTGGATCTTCTCTGTTTAAGGGTCTGACATGGGGCAGCAGCACACATCTACACGGGCAAGAGAGAGGCTGAGGATCAAGGATGGGCTCTGACCCCTCTGCTTCATGTTCTGCCACTGCTGTACAAAGTGACTAACCTAGTCATCAGGCTGTAAGCTTATTCTTTCTCTAGCTGATTTATTCTACAATTTCAAACAATTTGGAAAAGCTACAGTGGCAAATGTTGAAATACCCAGCATACTCCCCATTCAAGTGTGTCACTACCAAAATCTCTGCTTAGCAGTTGAGCACTTGATCTGAACTGGGACATGGAGCACAGAGTGGAAAAGAGGACAGATTTAAACCTGGATCTCCCACAACCTAGGCAAGTGTTTGCCATCTTATCTCACATATCTAGTTGAGTGTGCATGTGTGAGTACAGATAATGCCAGTGACTCTGCAAGTCTGCTACCAAAACTGAAGTATTTCATTTCGGAAATGTCCACTCTCAACTTTGGAAATGAAAAAGAAACAACACTAGGTTAATTTCTCCAATTCATTTGAGCCATACCAACCAATAAACCACTTAATGAAAAAAAATTCAGCCAGCTGTACTTGGTTAAAGGAACTTCTCTCATAGTGTGAAAATTGAGAAAGACCACGAGTTGTCTATTTACCTGAAATTGTTGTCAATACTGTAACTTTTACAACATTTTTTGAAGAGGCTCTTGCTCTGGAAAATCTCTGAACAATATTGTACATTTGGGAAAACTTCTTTAAAAATCTTGCAAAAAACTTTGTATTTTTTGTTGTTTTCTAGTATTTTTACTGGATCTGCAATAAAACCAGCTACTAACAAGGTCTTACTTTTCAGTCTTTCTAAAGACTATGCATTTTTCATAGTCTTCAGGTTTTCTTACCATTCTTTAACATATTTATATTTTAGCAAACTCAATTAAGAACCTTTGAGTTTTTTTCTCCCCCCTGTTTTTATGCAAGACCAAATAAGATTTACTCAGACACATCTGCTATGTCTTCATTGCTTTACTCTGAATACCTCCAGAGAAATACAAAATTAAAAAAGAATGTGTTTTGGCAGCTGCAGACCTAGTGTATGCAGACTCTGGTCATTCAGGTTCCCAAGGTCAAGCCTAGTGAATCTGATTCTTTCCCAAGATGAGTATTTTCTTCTCCCCATCTCTTGCTTTCCTCCCCATCTACAACCTCCCTGCTAGCTGTAGGATTTATACTAGCACTGAGAATGAGCATGAAATGTGAAACTAACAGTTCCCTTCTGGAGTTAAGCTAGCTGCCAATGACTTGAGGGTGCAAGCCCCTGCCCCAAACTGGAGGTTTGCTGTGAGCTGTTGTATCTCTCTCTCTAAAGATAAACTTGAAGGACCAGCGCTCCTCTGCCTTCCCAGGGTCTGCACTCTTATCTCTAGCTGTTGCTCACCAGCACTTTTATCTGTCAAAACCCTCCCTGCTGCCCTAGCAACAGGCATCCATGCTCTTTTGCAGCTGGCATAAGCTTCCTGCCACCTTCTGATGACAAGTGCTCCCAACATTTCCAGCTGTCAGACTTTCAGCATCTGCTCCACATGTCACCAGGCTGACTTCGCTAAGCCTCAGGCAGCTTTGCACTCAGTCAGTTGCCTGATTGCTATACAGTGACAATGACTTCATCCCAACCACAGTCACTTGTCCACCTCTTTATGTGTTGAAACAGTGACAACCACGGTTGCTGTTTTTAATTTGAGACAGCTTCTGCTATTGCGTTTATATACATGTACAAGTTTTATTTAGACTTAGTCAGCTATTGTATTAATACGGTTTTAGAGTAGTGGCTTCAGGAGGGTTCCATTAAATCTGTTCAAAACATTTCTTTTCTAATTGGAGTTTGAGCAGGAGTAGCTCTTCCAAACTGTTGTTGTCTTTAATTTATACATAGCATGACATTTAGAAAATAAATAATCTTACTGTTAAAGAGTCAGACTCTTAAAAAGTAGTCAATACTGAATTTACTCTGCTTTTGTTAATATATATGGAGTTTTACCACTGATTTCCCTAGGACCAGCACTAGACCATCATTTCACACTTCATAAAATCTATCTAGAATGTGTGCTGGTACCAAATTCCCTGGCAAATATTGTCTTTTTTTTTTTTTAAGCTCTATTTCTGCACTGTGTGGAATACATCAGCCGGATGAGAATCTCCCGCTGAAGCAGATTATGTCATTACAGTATTCACCAGCACCTTTTTCTTATCTCTTTTTTCGAGTGCTGCTGTGTGTAAAGTTTTCCACAAACTCTTCTAGATCCTTTTTTCTCCTTGAGAGGATCAAAGATAGAATGAGTATGAGAGACAGTCATCAGAAGAAGTGCCTGTTTGGCACATGCGGTAAGCCTGGGCCTCAGGTGCTCAGCCATACCAAGATTACCGTAAGGCTATAAAGGTGTATTTTTCATGTCCAGGACACAAGTATGCTGAGCTCTGTCCTGCAGAGAGTCATTAGGCTGCCATCTGAAGGGATTCAGCCTGCAGCTCTGTAGGAGCTCAAAGGGCTGGAGTAGCATCCCAGCCCTTGCCCCTTGCCTGCTTTGGGGGCTAGGTCCCTGGGGTCTCTTTCACATGCTGAAGTGACAGGCTATACCAAGAGGAAGCTGATACTGCAAGCTCTTTAATAGCCCTCACCAAGCCATAGCAGCAAATTGAGACTGAACCTGCTGTAACACATTTGATTCTTTGCAGATGTCTGGGCTGAGGGTTCGTTTTTAGGATGTGCTTTATGTCACCTACCTGCTATCTGTATCACCCACTCCTCATGCCATCCCATGGTGCAGCCATGGGACTAGGTAGGTCTTCTGTTCAGCTGCTAAAGTCACCACAGCCCATTCTTTGTGTTTAGTTGTTTTATTCAGGGGTCATTTAGGGTTGAGTAAAATAGCTGAGCTGGTGCACTGTCTGCCTTGTATGATTGAGGAAGGTGGTGGGAGCATACACCTAGTGGAGGGGTACAGGAAATGGAACCTCAATGAAGCAGCTCACTTTTACATACAATATGCACACATTAAGTGTAGTTATTGTTAGGTGAAATTCACACTAATCTAGGTTGTGGCACTCTACCAGACTAGGAGATGTGCTATATTGTAATCCATGTTCTAGATGTCTCCAGTTTCATATGGGACATTCCATTTTGAGAAATGTCATTAAATATCTTGCAGTAATTGCAAGGCAATTTTGAACAGTTAATCTAGTTTCCTGCTGTACTGTGTTGTAGAAAGCAGTATTTCATACAAATCTTTTCTTGTTCATCTACTTAATGCAGCAGTACAAAGTTCAGAAGAATGCTAATCCTTCCAGCAAGATTTCCAAAGCTTAGTTCTGGACTGAGACCCTGATTTCCATGCAGTGTTTTCTCATGAGGGTAGAGCTAGCTTTAGAATTCCAGAAGCACCTTATGAATGTGTAACATCTGTTTCTGTAGGGAAGCCAGGATGTCTTATTTCAGCTTTCCCACTAAGACTCATATTCTGATCAAACAATGAAACAAAAGGATTAAGACAATTTTAACATTTCACATGTGTAGGACAACTTTCTAATATTTTTTTCTAATATTTTCAACAGTCTGTATCCCATTTCCAAAATCCCTGGGTACCAAGTACATTAAAATCTCTAAAAATATATGTGTTGCAGCCAAATTTATAAATATATGTGGGTAACTCAAGCAACAGATAAGCATCTAACAGGATTTTAAATATTCCTTCTTACATTGCTTCCAACAAAATTATATTTTCGTCCTTTTGTTGTATAAGTTACTTAAAAATCAAAACCTAAGAATGTTTTGGAAATTGAGTTTATGCTTTGGTTTCATAAAATCTTTTGACAACCCATTTAAAAAATAACATTTTGTGAAATAAACCCACCATTCATATCACTGGGATGATTCCAGTGCTACAGATCACAGAAAGCACTGTGAGTACTGAAAATTTTTCCCATATTGGTGAACCCAGCATCCAAAGAAACAGGCTATGTGAGGCTATAAGATTATCTTCAAAACCATTTTCTTCCCTTGTTGAAAGCAAATTATTAAACCTCCTAATTCTTGAATTACAGTGTATTTTCTTGACTTTCCTGATTCTTTTGGGGGGAGGAGTTGTTCTAATTTTTGAAACTCTACCTCTCAAAACTCTTTTGCCTTACCTATTACAATCAAGGTATTGTTTTGCTTAGGAAAGTGCCTGACTTAATTCAGATTTGTGTCTCAGAGTAGACTAAAATGATTAACAGCTCTGCATGTGCCTAATGATGTGTGCCCTGCAGCCACTAAAGCACCTGTCTCAGTGTGTAACCAACCAGAGTTCACTTCTGTGCATGGCTGCAGATTCACATAACAAAAATGGCAATTAGACAATGTTAGGGATTTGAAACAAACTTACAATGCAGGAAAATTGCCAGGAAAGGATTAATTATCTCTTGTATGATAAAAGCAGGTATCAATAGAAAACTCTTAAATTGTCCTTCCATAATGGTTCCATATGCAAAGTTTACTGTCTAATGAAGATTGCCAGTGTTAAGCTCTGAAAACAAAGATCTGGAAAGTTGAAAGTGTGCTGAAATTAGCATTTCTGCTACCCTTTCAGATCACTCCTAAATCTGTGAATTACTGCCAGTTTTGGCTGTACCTCTGAAGGTAATCCATAATGTGAAACAGAAGACTCTCCAGTGCATCAGTTTTTAGCATCAGTTTGTGGATTGAAAATTACTCCAGAATAATGATTAGCAGAATTTGGCTTTTTAAAGAGCTGCATTAATAGTATTGCTTTATCATGAGTCTTAGAAGGTATATGTGCTCTTTCTTGGGTCTGTTCTGTAAGCTGCTGAGCCTACCTCCTAACTTCTGCTGGTCTTTCTGGCCAGACAGCATCTCTGTGTGTGCAGTAATTGGTTTTGAAGTTTGCTCCATCAGCCACTTCAAGGTGCAGCTTTCTGCTTTAGTTGGTTATTTTGATCAGCTGTGAGAGCGATGGGCTGGCTGGATGATTGCTGAGGTGTTCCTCCTGGCTGGGTGACAGCTTGCTGGCTGACCTTGGCCAACTGGCTTTAACTCCGGTGGGGGATAGCAGCTAATATTTTCCAAGGCATCTAGGTGATTTAGGAGCCCACAGTTCACCCTGAAGGAGGCTGATGCATTTGGAAATTGTTACCCTATTAAACTCACCCCAAAGTGACATAGTGTGGGCTAATTTATGTTTGTAAGACAGCTCAGGGTCTTGGATTCCTGTGATGTGAATATCTCACACTCTTCTCTTTGTACAGAGGCAAACAAGATCCATTCCTGTGGTTGTTTCATCAGGCAGTCAGGCTGTACTGAATCTACATCTGCTGATAAGAAAACAACTTCTAGATAAATCACACAGACATGTCTCTGAAGCCTAGAAATGAGAACTTGTGGCTCAAATAATAAAAGCTGGGGCTTCCCAACCTAAGGAAGATTACCTACTGCTCTGGTAGCAATCAATCCATTGCCCTTCCTCTGACATTGCAACTGTGGATACATTATGGGAGGCAGGGCTGGTAGGTTTGGTGAGGATGGGATCAGAAGCAGCAAAAATGAACAGCCTTGCCATCTGCATGGGGTCACTCATGCCCCAGCTGGCACCTGGAGGACAATGAGGTGGTCCACACTTGAGTCATGGTGGCTCTGCTCTTCGCTGGTGCTATCAATGGCTCAATAGAGGTAGTGAGACATCTGGAAAAAGGTTGAGAGAGATGCACCATGGTGCCAGTGGGAGAACACAGGGAAGAGAAAGTGTGCTTTCTCTGTGTATTCATTATGTCTATATTCTTTAAATACCTATATATTCTCCTGTTGCAGAATAGTGGCCGTGCAGGATGTGACCAGCATGGGTCTGTGGTGCTCCTCATGGCATCTAACTGCCCTCCTGTCTTCACAGAAAATTACTAAATAAATTTAAATGCCTCTTGCTAAATTTCCTGCATGAGCCTTTTTATGTTTTAAACAGATCATTAGGATTTTTGTGGCTTGTGTGCAGTTATAGTGCAGGAGTTCTTTAATAAAGCATATCAAGAGCAAAAGTGTCTGTATGAGAAGGACAAGAGAGGCTGAGTGGCTTCTCTGTGGGTGTCTGAAGGAGAAGTGAGGGAATAAAGAAAGGATTAAGGAGCAATTAAAGGATAGGGAAAAAGATAACTAAGGAAGAAAGGAAAAGACTGTGAGGCATACTGCTGACAGGTTTTAAATTTGAATTTTAGCAGTCTTTTTTTCTTTTTACACACTCAGGGGGAAGAAGTAGTTGGAGGGAACCTTGCTTGCTGTTATGCTTTCAAATTATAATCTAAGTGCTGTCTTGATTATACAGTATTCTGATTGCTGTGGCCTAGTGCTTAGAAAATAAAACATGGAGACAAAAAAGTATGCTGCTTTTCATGACTATAAAGGACTTGCTGGGTGGCTTTGAATGAGTTATTTCACTTCACTGTGCCACATTTTCCTGATCTTCAAAATAGGGTTATTAATGCCTATTTTTGTGAAGGCAATCTGAGGAACTTAAATGGAAACTTCTGTATAAATGTCAAGTATCATTATTATTGTTCTTAAACTAATCCATTGTAGTCAACTGCTTTTATAGTTTTTATGAAAGCAAAAACAATGGGAGCTACATAATTGGCTGCCTAACAATGTTGTTTTGATTAGAAGAAGACTTAAAGTGTCTGAAAAATGCAACAGTGGGATGCCTTTTTCATCAATCGCAAAAAAATTATTCTGCTAGAACTGAACCAAACTATACTATACTGGATAATAAAGTTACTCTGAAGTATGTTTGAGACAAAAATCAGAAGTAACAGGCTCTGATAATTTTATATTACATATTTGGTTCACTATTTACTTGGCACAACTGAAGATTTTCAGTTTCTATTGAGCAAGTAAAAGTAAGGGTAAAAAAGTGAAAAAAATTACGTGTTTACTTCTTTGTCAGCATCTAAGAATGAAGTTTCCTCACGCTGTGACTTTAAAATACTAATTTTCAGTTGAGTAGTTTGCAGTATCTAGCTTATAAACCTTCTGAAACAGATAGTATAACACTGACAGTCCCTCTCCTTGATCATGTGACTATAATCCTTCTTTTAATATGATACTGTTAGAACAAGGCAACGGAACAAAACTTGGAAAACGTGAGTCCCATTACTCTTCACATTTGCCTAAATCCTGCTCATCTGAAAGGTAATCCTGCCTCTGCCAATCCATCCTGAGTGTGGGTAGTGCCAGTGATTCAGCCCAAGGCCATGTGCAGAAGGTTTTCTCAGTAGGGGTATGCTCTAAGTGAGGATGCTGTTAATCCAAGACATTGATTTTACTAGTAAAACTGAAAGTTTTCCAGTCTAGTTTATTTGTCTTCTCCTGAATTTGTCCTGATAGGAACAGGATTTTTATGGAGTAATGGTGTTTATTTTGAGATGGAGGAAATGGAATGTAGTTTGGTGTTTGGGTTTTTTTTTTTAAGACAGAGTGTTGTTGGTCATAGGTCTGTGCATTTAAGTGATTTGGCAAAAATCTGTTACATAGTCTTGGCCTTAATGTGACCCCAGAGTAAGTAACTTGTGACCCGTCTGTCCTCATCAGCATCAGTACTGCTGCCTTCTAGGACAGCCCAATGAAGACAATTTTATGGTTGCTGTAAGAGGACTTAGTATCTGTATAGCAGGGTGAGTGGAGCAGTCCTGGCTGTTTGTTTTCAACAAGAGACCGGATTGCAATGGCTGCTTCTTTCAAGAGCTTTCCTCTACCAAGCAGCAAAACCATTTTCTGTGGCCAGGTACTCTTTATCTGTGAGCTTGCTCCTTCTAAAACCAAGCTGCTCATGGACAGGTATTACATTATACACTGAATGAGATGGATAGAGTGATGTGACAACTGAATGCTGATCACTCTGTAAAATGATGAACATAGTGCTGGTATTGAAATAATTACATCAGAGCATGAAAAGACCGAAATCTGTTTCCTGGGAAGCCAGGTCCATTGTATTGGCCTTTAAATAAAGATACTGCTTTGCAAAATAAGCAAGAGTCAGTTTGGAATGGGGCTGTTTTTTGGTGGTGTGTTGCTTTTTTAAAAAAACTGTTACACGTTTGAGGACATTTGTGAGGACTGTTCTCATCTTGCTTGATCAAAGTTCTACCATTGTCTATACCAGGTGTAGTGAGTACATTAAGACTGCAGGGAAAGGACAAACAATTTTTCTAAAACAAAAGTAGCATGTTGGATCTTTAGATTTTGACGGTGAAAAAAATCACGCTAAATATATGAAATCAAAATGACTTCTTACTATAAAGAAATATCTAGTGTTGGACTTGAATTCTGTCCATGAATGCTTAAAATAAAACATTGTTCTTGGGAATGTTGGACTGCTCATCCTATCATTGAAACTAAGAATAATTTTTTATGTGTGAC
Source organism: Bucco capensis (assembly GCA_013396975.1). Classification (NCBI taxonomy): domain Eukaryota; kingdom Metazoa; phylum Chordata; class Aves; order Piciformes; family Bucconidae; genus Bucco; species Bucco capensis. The sequence goes on along the minus strand of VWZO01016696.1, from coordinate 19,762 downwards.
AGCACTGGGAAGCAAGACTATTTTTCAGGATAAGTACAGTAACATTCTAGCAGGTAATGCTCTTCATCAGAAAATATTTGTTAGAAAAATGCTGAAAAACATTTCTCTAGTCACATGATTAGGTAGGCAGGTTTTATTTTCTTTTCTCAGTAAGAATAGTTAGTGTACACACAGACAAAACACACCTTGCTCTACCATGGTTCTGAATTGCCAGCTGCAAATGAGATTTCTCTGTCTTAATGTCCTTTTTCAAGTGTAAGAAATGCATAAATGGATTTGATTTTTAAGCAAGTGGTCTCATTGCAATTCCACATCAGCAAAGAGCAGTCTTCTGAGAAGATGAGATAAAAAATGCAGGCAGTTGATCAAAGAAGCCATAGAAAACTCTTCATCTTGAAAAGCTCAACAGACACAGTAAAACAAGTTGACCAAACCTCAGCCTTGTGTCTCATATGTTCATCTTTGGAGAAATGAGGTCAACTATGTTTTTTCTCACTGCAGCACTAGAGGCTTCCTCATGCTTCTCTACTAGCCACTTGGAGTGGAAGGCCAAATTTTGCTTTGCTGTGACAAAGCCCACTTGGACAGCTTTCTCCCAAAACAGATTAAGTGAATACAGATGGAGACAATGGGTAAACTATGATGTAAAGTTTATATACAAGAATATAACATTTATCTGGAATATTTACAAGGTTGATTAAAGCAATATTTTACAACTCTTTCAGGTTAACCACTAGGTATATTACAGTTAGGCTACAGATGGCTTAATTTGCAAAATCATAATAAAAAAGTTACATTCAGATCAACCATCTTGAAAATGTGTTCATTTTTTCTGAGAGATAAGAGCTCAGATTTGTGGAAAATAATAAGTGAAAATGGTTAATATACTCTTACTGGTGCCTATGTATCACATGCAAGAGTCCTAATGTGACCTTTAAAGCATTAACATAGATGGCAAGCTATTTCACCTTGGTGAGAGTAACATCCACTGTGATAGGCCAGTGGTATGTGTAGCTGTCTTTCTCTGCATCTCCTACTTTGCATAACAAACACACATGTATACAGAGAAGCAGCAATATAAATGAACCAGCATTACCAAAGATGAAGAGGGAAAAACCTCAGACCAAGGTCACGTTTGCAACCATAAAAAAAAAAAACAAGCTTTAAGTGAGATGCTTTAATACTTCCCAAAAAATAGTCATGATTTTTTAATTATTATTACATTTTAACCTATGTACAAAAATGGAGGGCTCCCTCCCCTCTCGGAGAATGGTCACCATGTCTCATGCCCATGGCATCTCGAGGCTCAGAAGGGCCGAAGCAAGAAGGTGCAGGAGGCCCGGAGAGCTTGGGACAGAGGCAGCTTCTGGGGGTGGCCAGAGCCAAAGCCACTAACACTGCAATTTACGGATGCTGCGGGAGAAGCGCTTGAAAGCCCTCTGCCCTTTCTGCCACCGCTTCAGCGAGGTGATCACCAGTTCCCCAGCTTGCTTTTGCCCCATCACCAAGTAGGGGACATTGATGTCATTCATCTCATCGCAGGTACACTGGAGGCCACCTTTGAGCCAGAGCACGATCTTCCTCAGATCCCTTTCTGTCAGCCCATTCAGCTTGTAGATGGTTTTACTCTTTGTTTCAGGGGTGATCTTGGTATCCCCATTGATGTAGGCAATCTCCTTCACTTTTATCTTCAAGGCTAATAGAGCAAGGGGAGGGGGAAGTGGAGAGAGGGAGAGAGATTGAGAGGTTTTTTCCCATTAGTGCACATAAAGAGGACCTGGGGAGGGAGGTGCTCTATTGCTAATTAAACTGTCAGGGCTGACAGAAGAGGCAGCAGGTGGCTCCATTTCTAAAGCCACAAAGGGCATGCAAGTCATCCCAGTTTGAATCAACCTTAGGGTTGAGTTTTTTGGGGGTTTCTTTTTTCGTATTTCCCCTCCCCCTCTTTTTCTTTCCTACCTACATTAGTATTTTCTCTGTCTTTTCTCCTGTTTGCGAACAGAGACAGGACAGGTTTGCTATGTTAAGCAAAGCTCCATTTTTTGGCTAGGAGAGGACAGTGTTCCTTTACTAGAGTCTGAAGGGGAGGTGGGGAGGTGGGTACCTAGACCTAATCTGAAACCTGATCTCTGCTGTGGCTGAAAACTTCTAAACTTAATTTATTAGGCTGGAGAGGATTTTAGGCAAACCTGTAAGGAAATGATATTTCACACGCATTGTTTGGTTGGGTTTTTTTAAAGAATAGATCCCATGGAGGGCAAACTAGTCCAACAGCTGCATTCGATTTGGTAAAATAACTATGAGGCGATACAGGGCTCTGTAAGAATCTGTGGGGCATGTTTAGCTTTTGGATGATTTATTTGAGTGCAATTTGCCAGGACAAAGCTATTGGTTGTTTTAACAATTACATCTCATAGTCATGGTTTCAGGTTTTGGGTGGTGTTTTTTTTTGTCTTTTTAAAGAAAGACTTTTGAATTTTTGTAGATATTTATAATACAAATCTGTCACCAGGTATAAACATCGACCCATTATAAAAGGATTCCCCTCCTTATACCCTTTTTCTGTTGAAATGCTAATGTGTGGATAATGTGCCGTTCAGTTGCCTGTGTTGAGGGGGCTTTCTTGTCCTCTTCTAACCCCAGATCTTCCCATTAAGTTTATATCCCCAATTGTCTGTGCATTACCTTCTCTGTCAAATGATATATAGAGCTTCATTCTTAATCTGTGGAGAAGGTCTTTCTTACCATACATGAGATTGGTCATGCAGCTCTTTCTCATACGTCTAAATGAAGCTTTACTCTACTTCCCCCCAGGCAACAGTCTGGATGAGAGTTGGTTGTATTTTTTTTTTCCCATTTTACTTTCTATCTGGCTTGCCAGCAACATCTACATAAAAGAGCACTACTTTGAACAACAATCAGAAGACTATAAAAAGGGCTACTTTTTATTCTGTGGTGAAATTTTGTGTTTCAAGTCCATCTGCAGATAAGACAAAGCCCTGCCTTTATTCAGGCACATCTATCACTCACTGCACTACAATTTTTATCTGATCCTCAGTTGTCAAGTTTCAGTCAAGGGGGGGCTCTGCTTCCACTTACCGAAGTCATTTTTGCAGAGGTTTTCCACGATGTCATTATCGTCTTCATTTTTGTTTTTACAGGCATCGCAGACCTTGGGTGCTGGAAGTACAAGGGACAGTCCCCGTCAGGCTCGGGGAGAAAGGAACAGCAGGTGGCGTTGGGTACCCCTCGGGAAACGCCGGTTTTCCATCCCTCCATCCCACCCCCGGGCTGCCCGAGCACTTTGACACGCCTTACCTTGCTGCAGACTCGCTCGAGGTGGACAGTGTGTTTTTACGGTCACACCTCAACCAAAAGTTTGTTTTGTTGGGGTTTGTTGTTTTTTTTGGGGGGACGGGGGTGTTTGGTTGGTTTTTTTATGGGGGAAAGGGTAAAGAGTGGGGACACACGGCAGAGAACAACACCTCAGCCCCGCGCTTCAGCGAAGATCTTTGCATAAGGAAGTTGTCCCTCTGAGAGCCTCCGGGGTCGCCGACCTTTTTCTTTGAGGATGGAGACGGGCAAAGGCCAGGGGGTGCGGGAGATGTTAGTTCCCCGACAGTGCCTGAGGTCTTCCCAGTCCCCTCGGGAAAGCCTCCCTTAGCCTTATCTGCGACCTCCTTCCCGGTGCCCCCCCGTCCCGGATCACCGAGGCGTGCTGTAAGGGGAGGGACGCCGCTGCCGGGGGCAGCTTATCGACGGCACAGATGCTGCCGGCTTGGGGCCCCTTCTTACCTTCCCTGGTGACAGGGAGGATGTGGTCGCTGCTGGCCAGCGGGATGCAGAGGTCGTTGTCCTTGGGGAAGCGGCTGCAGTCAAGCATGTCGGGCCAGGGGAAGCCGAAGGCAGACATCACCGGGGCGCAGCTCTCCTTCACCTCCTCGCAGAGCGAATGACAGGGCTGGATAATCTCGTCCAGGTCGTCGATGCAGACAGGGGCAAAGAGGGAGCAGAGAAACTTCCTGGTGTCGGGGTGGCACTGCTTCTGCACTAGCGGGATCCACGTGGAGGCCTGCTCCAGCACCTCTTGCACCGTCTCATGCCCCAGCAGGTTGGGCAGCCTCATGCTCTGGTACTCGATGCCCCGACACAGCAGCATCGGGGCGGGAATGGGCTTGCAGTTGGAGCGCTTGTAGGAGAAGTCGGGCTCCCCAAAGGGGAAGAGCCCGGCGGCAGAGCCCATGCACTGGGACACCAGCAGGAGCAGGGCGCAGAGGCGGCGCTGCATTTTGGGGTGCGGAGAAGGAGGAGGTGGGGGAGTGTGGGCGAAAGGCTCGGGGGGCCGGGGTGGGCGTCACACCGCTGCCCCTCAGCCGCAGGCAGCGTTCCCCAGCCCGAGCTCCTGCCTACCAGACGGGGACGGAGGGTCTGAGCGAGATGCGGGGGCAAACGGCAGTTTTCTGGATTTTTTTGTATGCAAATAGCAGGGGGAGCGAGGGCTGGGAGGAGCCTGGTGACAGCCATCCAGAAAGGATTGGTCACTACTTTCTCGGTCTGTTTTTGCTCAGGGGGATTGTCTTTTGGCAGGAAATCCTTGCAAGAAACGTTACCGTGCGAGCATGGGGAAGGGGGTAAAAATCCCTGCGAACAAAGAACCACGAAAGCCCGAGGAGGTCCTGGGCCGGGCAGGAGGAGAGGGGCCGTTTTCAGGCCAAGGGGAGCTGGCAGTGAGCTTTGCCGCTAACACAGCTGTTGCGAAGCGGCAGGACACCCCTCCCTCTTCAGCACCCCTTGCCCACGTTTGGTGCTTTCGCCGCCAGCGGATGCATGATGTGGCGGGGCCGGTTTCCCAAGCAGGGGGCGAGGCTGTCTGCTCCCTCAGCCCCCGGGGGGTGTCTGGCACCTCCAACCGCTCCCCGCGATGCTGGCAGGGCTCGGCTCGGCGCTGCAGCCGAAGGCAGTGGCTGGGGGCTGCTGGTTCCCTCGGCCCTCCGGCAGTCCCTAGCCGCTGGGGGCTGCCCTGAGGGGTCCTTCCCAGCCCCTCCTGCCCTTTGCTCTTCCTTGCGAGGAGCGGGGGACTGCAATGGACCCAGGTCCTTCAGCCCATGGATGGTCCCCGACTGCCAAAGAGGGTTTTCTTTGTGTGGGTGCATCCAAATGCTTTTGGAATACCATCACCTGGCACGCTTTTCTGAGGTGTAGGCACGTCCCTTTCATTCCTGTCTTCACCTACAAAATCCCTTAAAGAATTGTATTTGTGTTGATTTACCACAAAGGGGAAGACAACAGGCAAGGCACTGCGACCCACAACACAGCTTCAGTGCAATTTGGATATTTCTTGGATTATTAGTAATATTATTTATGGGATTGTTATTGAAAAGAGTAGGCCTGTGTAGTATCATTTTGTGGTCAACCACATTCATTAATCAGCTACCAAATATATCTCCATTATAGAGATGTATTATGGGAAGCTAGCCTTAGCCGTTGTGACTTATGTAAATTGCAGGATCCCTGTATGTCTGGTCTCCAGACGGGGCTTCTTGGAGGTCTGAGTTTCCGCCTGTGACATAGGAAAGAGATGGACCTGCAGCACTCCCATCGGGAAGGCATGGAGCTGCCATGCTGAAGTAGTCACTGCTTCCCCAGGTGGGCTGTTGTCATGTGCTGAAGCCAGTGCTAGCTTTTTCAGAGGAGGTTTCAAGATCCTTTCCAGTGGGACATACTGATGGATGTAATCTGCTGGTAGGCCAGCTTCTCTCTTGCTTGAAGTTGTTTCATACCTGGAAGATAAATGTCCTGAATGTCTAACATCACTTGTTGAAGAGCTTAAAAGTAGTTTATTTCTTACAGCTGCACATATTCTTACCATTCATTATCTGTGTTCAATTCATTCCTTTAAACAATAAATCTGTGAACTCTTGGCCTCATCAGCTTCCATGCCACTGAGTCCCCCCTTCACTTATGGTGTCAATCTTAAGCCCGTTTTGCAAAGTCCTGGGGATTGGCAGAGGCTGCAGCTGTTGTCACTTGCAGAAGATGTCTCTTCCAGCTTCCAATGCTGGTCCCAATGGCCTCTGTCCCTGAACTCCTTTCCAGTGAATTGCTCTTACCATGAATGGCTGTGCTATTCACCAGGTCTTTGTAAAATGTGTTTTCGTTTTTGTGGTTTGTTTTTCTCTCTCCTCTTCTCAGCGCTTCTCATTTTTTGGAGTCATTGACATTCCTTCAGGTAGATCTCAGCATGATCAGAAGACAAATTGCCTGCTGCATAAATTCCCAGTAGCCCTGTGCGCTGTTTTCTACAGATCCAGCTGGCTGTGCTGTGTGGAAGCAAGGACCCAAATCTGAACAGACTCTGGACTGGAGATGGTAGTAACAATTTTCTGTAGTGGAGGATGAGACATTTCCGACAGAGATCTACTCACTTTTTTTCACCAGAACTGATGGCTTGTTTGTTTCCAGCCCACGGGAACTAAGGAGGACGCTGTTTTTCTTCGATTAAGCTTTGATTTGACAGAAGGCTTTATGAGACCTTACAATTTCCATTTTTAACCACTCTTGACAAACTCATTTACTATAAATTTGAAACAATCTGATATCATGTAAACAAAACCAGACAAAGCCTGCAGACCGGAGCAATCATTACTGCCCTTGCTCCGATCCCTTTGAGGGGAAAGTGCCAGAGCATGAGGCTGCCATTGCTGCTGTGCCCTGAAGACTTGGGTCCAGCATTCCCAGCCTGCAGACCCCAGTGCTGTTCCCAGTTGCTGGACGTGTGGGGACTTGCTGCTGTGGCCACAAAACCTGCAGTGTTACCAGGGACTGGGTGATTTTCATGCCAAACACTCAAAGCCTAGCAAAACCTATGCAGGAAAAGCGGCTTTGGGTGTCTGTGCAAGTGTGTTCGAGAGGTCCCGGCGGGTAGAGGGGGAGAGACCTGTGGGGCTGTCTCTATGGGCATATGGGGGCTCGCTGCGCTATGGGAGTGGGCGCTGAGAGCAAGGAGACCTTGCAGCCTTGCCTTCCTGTATCGGAGTCTCTTAGGTTGCATCGCCTTCTGGGAGGGGATAGGGCAGGCGCTAGAAGGCGAGTCTGGGCAGCTCCTCGGGAGGGGGCTGTGTTTTGGGCTGTCCCCGGGTACATTTCCCGGCTATCAACGCACACATCGAGGTCGGGGTGGAACACTGCACGGCCTGGGAGCATCCCCAGCAGTGCTCCCCGTCCGGGGGTGCTCCCCGTCCGGAGCTGCTCCCACGGTGTGTGGAGGGATGGATGGTGTCCCGCTGCACGCGCTCAGATCGAGAGACAGACGCTGTTTCACGCTTAATTGGGAATGAAACTAATGAGCTTCTTCCCGGACCTTGCCTGGTGCCGCCCCTCTGCACCCTGGAGCAGTTTAACCAGCGCGGACCCCCTCCCCCAGACGGCAGCGGCCTCTGCCCCGGCCTGGCCCGACCCGGCCCTTTAAGCGTGGGCGCGGCTCCGCGTCAGCGTTGTGGCCTAAAGCCGCCGAGACGGCAGGGCTGGAGGTCTCGCTCGACGTCTGTGGGGCAGGGGCTTACTGCCGCCAGGTAAGGGAGCTAAGACCCCTCTCCAGGAGAGGAGAGGGGCAGGAGAGTTTGGGCACCCTCTTGGATAAAGCCCTGGGAGACCTGGTCCGACCCCGAGGGGTCCAAGCAGCACAGCACTCTTAAATTATATTTTAAGGTACATTTTTATTGTTTTAAAGGGAGCATCGGCTTTTGAGGTCCTGTAAATTCATCAGTGGTATGGACAGTTAAGCTGCTTTAAACCCCTGAAAGTAGCATAAGCATTTAAGCCACCTTAAAGCAATATAAGCTGTTAAAATGCTTTAATCCTTAAGTGTTTAAACCACCTTAAATCTTGGGAGTTAGGTGAGAGAATGAGTTACCTAGGAAGAAAGACCATAACTACAGTCCTCTTTTCTCCCCCCGCAGAAAAACAACCACCAAGATCAAACCCAAAACCAAACACAAACATTAGTAAATGTTACCTGATGGATGGTGATTAAAGTGAATGAACCACGGGGAAAAAGACTCTAGTAGCACAGCATTCTAAAGTGTGTGATTCGTTTGTACAGTCTGTATTAAAACCATTGAGCTGCTTCCTCTTGCTCTTTAGCCTTGGTGTGTACTCTGATCTTCTGTAGCTTTAACTGGCCGGTCTTGGAAGCTGAGAATTGGAAAAGGGAAAGTATATTGACACTTGCCTGTCCACTAAAGAGTGGGCAAGACTTGTTTCAATGCAGGCAGCAATAAATAGTATCCAATTTTTAATCTGTTTGTTGTGTATTTTTCCAGATCCGCTGTCTTGAGATCACTTAGTCCCTTACCTGGCTACGTACTGTTTGGAGAGGGACTCCTTGCAGCCATCACTGATGGCTTCCCCAGACTGAGCCCTGTATTCCTTTGTCACAGACCTGAAGGGAGCATCACCCTTTTCATCTGCAAAATCATGGGATTACTGTGGCTGGAGAAGACCTCAGGACATCGTTTAGTTCAGCCCATGCTCCAGGTTCAGAGTTTGGCTAGGTAGCTTGCAGCCTTACCCAGATGAGTCCCCACTGGGGTGCTTGTACACTTAGCTGGAACAGAGAAGGCTCGATTGAAGGCTGTATCACAACTGTGAGGGGGTCCAGCCCCACTGGCCCACTCACTGGTGGGAGTAGCCAGGCCAAGCAGATTAGGGAGATACTGAGGTCAGGGGATTCCTAAGCGTTAACTTGGGCTTGAGGTATTTACCCTTTGGTTAGTAATGTTGTGGAGGAATGAAAAAGCTGTGGCTTTTTAGCACAGTATTCAGCCCAGAAAATGGCAGTATGGTGGACAAAACTGGCTTTCTCCCTATCATGAAAGAAACAGATGAGAATGCTTACCTTTAAAAATGGGCTCCAACGTCACACTACCAAAATATTATTACTATTTGAATCTTGCAGTTGCATTTAATAGGAAAAAAAAATAGAATTGCACAGGTTTTGATGGGAGGCAGCTCAGCAACAGATCCCTCCTGACTCTGTTTTGGTGGCTGATAAGGTGGAATTTAACATTTTCCAGATCTGGGACTGGGCAGCAGTCTTGTGTTCTGTTACCACAACATTTAAAAGCTCCATTGTCAAAAACTGCCTGTGCTGCAGATATCTCCCCCGCCGTGTCTGTTCTGAAAGCAACCCTAAAAAATAATTTATCCTTTTTTTTTTCTTCTTTCCATTTGCAACGCTCGCTGAAAATGCAGCAGCAAATACCTGGGGCGAGCTCGTGTCTCCTGCTCGAAGGGTGCTGAGTGTGTGCCCGAGCGGCACAGAGTGCTTCTCAGGGGTGGAAAGAAATCACCTTTGGGCTATGGAAGAAGAACCTCTTGGTGGCGCTTGTGCACACTATGCCGTTTGTTCTTTGCCCAGTGACGCTGGCTAGCGATCTTCTCAGACGCTGTATTTCTGCACGCTGCTGTTCTCAGAAACTCTGTGTTCGGGCACTGAAACTCTAGACCATCTTTAATCAGGGCTTGATGTCATGAAGGGGAAAGATCAAACTGGGGCTGATTACTTTCAAATGCAAACAAACCCAAGTCACAAGGAGTTTTCAGGTGATTTTTATTTTAGTGGTCGTTCCCTTAATAGTTTCCCCACATTTAGCATCTTAAAATTTTCAGGCAAGTTTTTCCTACTTGGAATGTTTTCCGTAGGAGCATTATTAGATATTATCCCAAGCCTCTAGTTTTTAATGTTACTTTGTACTTTCCTCAGTTTATCTTAAATGGGAAATATAGTCGCTTGAGTGCTATATTATACATGCACATATGTATATAAATCTAGATTTGTTCGCATGATAATGCCCTAGCAAGCTATGGTCCTTCAAATTTATCTGACATAAATCTATATCTGTCTTCAGTTTTTGTCACGGTGAGCATTTTTGCTCATTCAGAATGTCTGCTTGTGATTTAGTTTTCTTACCTATTTAATCTAAGTGCTGGATGACGAAGATAGCAGAGACCATGCCCTAGAGGACTACAATTGCATGGTACCTGGTGTTTCTAGTGTATTTTATTTAAAAAGCTATAATGTAATATATCTTGCTTCCCCCTAGCTGTTATTTGCAGCTTGGTAATAGGTAGCACCCTGAGTAGAGAGTGGGGCTCTGCTGCATTGTTTGAGCCATACAGAAAGACAGGCTGCTTAATTTGGGCTCAGGGTAGGACACAGATGTTGCAGAAGAAAGGAGAATTGCTGCTTCTTCCTGGGCAACATGGCATGGGGCAAAAATACTGTCATCATTGGCCACCGTGAGGGTTTTGCTGTTGTTGCTGGTTGTGAGGAGTGTAGCTCCAAATTTTACTCCCCAAATCAGGGCTTAGGCAGGTTTTAGCCTTTTGCATCCAAGGTTGCCATAGTACTTCAACTGATGAGTGTCCAAAGCTGTGGACATTGGTGAGCTTTGGCATGCTGTGAGGTAACAGAGTTCTGCAGATATGTGGACTAAAAATAGCCATCTCTCTGCTTCTGCAGTGCTTAGCATAAAAAATGACTATAAATGAGTGTGAGAGGCAGGTACAGAAACTCATTTTCAGAAATTATTGCTACTTGAAGGGAAATCATCAGATTTGCAGTAGATAGCTAGTATAAAGGCCTCAAGGTTTGAACACCTGTTACTTGTCAAGAGAAATTATTTTTAAATAATAATTTGCAGTAAAACATTTTTAAGAAATGAAATCAAGAAAATCTGTTGCCCAAAGCTATCCTATTTAAAATATTATTAAACCTGATCTAAAATAAAGCAATGAAACGATTTGATCATGATGTCAGATTGATCTAATCAAAAAATTAGTTTCTTTATTCGGTTGGAGTTAAATTACAAAGTGATTTAAGTAGTCAAACTAGTAGGCACATAACCAGTAGTTAAAATATATTTGCAAACTCTAAAGTTAGTATTTCCAAATATTAAAAAAATCCAGATGTTTGAAGAAGCTGACCCAGAAGCAGTTTGGGTGATAAGGCTTATGATGGTATTACAGCTGCAATTTTCACAAAATTCAGAAATGATTGAAAAAAGCAGCAGCAACTGTCACTTAACGTGTATTCAACAAGAAATATATTCAAACTTTTGGTCATCTCTTTCCTGTACTACTCTGATTTTGAACTAGAAATTTACAGCTTCCTGAACTTGACACAGCAAAGTAAACTTAAAGGGGTTTGTGAAGAACCCCCCCCCATCTGAAATACACTATAAACATAGATTTCTTGTCCACATGTGTTTTTTCTTTCTCAGTTTATGCAAATGCATACATGAAATAAAGTTTGAGGTACATTTTAGAAACAGCCAGTACATTTATTTATGACTTTGTTTTTTTTACAAGCCTTTAATTATGAATTTATTTCCATTAATAGAAATATTCTGAGCTCCTCTTTATCTGTGTGGCTAATCCTTCTCAGCCTCCCTCTCCCTAAATGCAGATTTCCTCACATTTTTCCAAATGGAGGCTTGGCCCAATTAAGTTCCAACCCTACCCAGTAGTGCTCAGTCTAGTAGTTAACATTTGTATTCTGAAAGCCAGTTGAGTCAGAGCCATAGGGCTCAGCACTCCACTACCCGTGATGGCTCTGCCCAAATAGTTTGTGAGCTGAACTGTGAACTGGGGGTGGTTGAGGTGGTGCTGGGAAGGGGTGTCGGTAAGGCAGGCTAACAGCATGCTGAGGAAGGGTGCAGTTCCTTGCTGTGCACCAGCTTGACTTCTTTGTCTGCAATAAAGAAGACTGCTGTCCCACCCCAGAGCTTATTCTGGTTTTGCGGAGGTAGAAATCCTGCTCCTGATCAAAGGGGCACTTCTATGTGAGAGTTAGTGGGGCAGTTCATGCATGGAAGCAAAGGAGGAGGCATGACATAAGTATCAGGAAAAGGAATTGTGCTTTTCTCCTACCTTACTGTCTTAATTTCCTTCTTGAGAGATTGAGATGTGCTACAGCAGCAGCTTTACTAGACAGAAAGCTTGGTTGGCAGTTTTATTGTTCACCTTTATTCAGATACTCTTGTATGTGATACAAAAGTGCTGTAAGCTGAAACTTGACAGTGAATTAAACACAGCCAATGGATTGGACCTTGGGGTCCAAGTCAATTCTTGGTCTTCGGGTCTGGTTGAAACTGTGCTAGTTTTCAGGGTAGCAAATCGTAGAATCATAGAGCAGTTACAGGTGGAAGAGACCTTGAAGATCATCGAGTCCAGCCTTTGTCCTAGCCCTATCAACTTGCTAAATTATGCTCCCCAACACAACATCTACCCGTCTCTTAAACACCTCCAGGGATGGTGACTCAAGCACCTCCCTAGGCAGCCTGTTCCAATGGCTGACAACCCTTTCAGTAAAGAAATTCTTCCTAATGTCTAGCCTGAACCTCCCCTGGTGCAATTTCCATCCATTTCCCCTTGTCCTATCACTCTCCACTAGGGAGAACAGACCAGTCCCTGCCTCTCTACAACCTCCACTCAGGTAGCTATAGAGAGTGATGAGGTCTCCCCTCAACCTTCTCTTTTCCAGGCTAAACAGGCCCAGCTCCCTCAGTCTTTCCTCATAAGGCTTATGTTCTAAGCCCTTTACCAGCTTGGTAGCCTGCCTCTGTACCCTCTCCAGCACCTCAATGTCCCTCTTGTAGTGAAGGGCCCAAAACTGGACACAGTACTCAAGGTGAGGCCTGACCAAAGCTGAGTAAAGGGGCATGATCACCTCTCTGCTCCTGCTGACAACACTGTTCCTGATCCAGGCCAGGATGCCATTGGCCTTCTTGGCCACCTGGGCACACTGCTGGCTCATGTTCAGC
>VWZO01016695.1:100409-117039 GCA_013396975.1 Bucco capensis | reverse complement strand
GAGCTCCATCTGCCCAGGTTTGGAATCAGAGTTGTCCTTCTCCTAGGATGACTGCCAGAAGGCTAATGAGCTCATCCTACCCATACAAGGATTATAGGAACATGGGTATCACTCCCCACACTTTCCCGTGGGCAATGAGTTTAATGCTCCCTCTGCTGTGGGCACAGTTATCGCACCAGGGGCCACAGAAGACCCCAAGTGATTTTCAGACTGTGCCTGACAACACAAAGTGGCACAGAAATATCCTGCTGTAAATCAGCAGAAGAGGAAGTGGCCAGCTGCTGGAGATCATAGAATCATAGAATGGCCCAGGTTGGAAGGGACTTTAGAGATCATTTAGTTCCAATCTGTCTGACATGGGCAGGGATGCCACACACTAGACCACGTTGCCCAGGGCCACATCCAGCCTGGACTTGAACACTGCCAGAGATAGGGGATCCACAGCCTTTCTGGCAACGTGTTGCAGTGCTTAACCACCCTCGTGGTAAAGAACGTCCTTCTAATCTCCAATCTGAATTTCCCCTCCTTCAGCTTGTAACCATTCCCCCTTGTCATATTGCAATCTGACCAGCTGAAAAGTCTCTCCCCTTCTATCTTATAATCCTCCTTTAGGTACTGAAAGGCTGCTCAGTCCAGGCTGAACAACCCCAACTCCTTCAGCCTATCCTCATAGGGGAGGTTCTCTAGACCTTTGATCATCTTTGTGGCCTCCTCTGCACTCGCTCCAACAGCTCCACATCTTTTTTATGCTGAGGACCCCAAAACTGGATGCAGGACTCCAGGTAGGGCCTCACGAGGGCAGAGTAGAGAGGCAGAATCACCTCCCTAGACCTGCTGGTCATGCCTTTCCTGATGCAGCCCAGGATGTGGTTGGCTTTCTGGGCTGCAAGTATACATTGCTGACTCATATCCAGCTTTTCATCTATCATGATCCCCATGTCCTTTTCTGTACAGCTGCTTTCAAAGATTTCCTCATCCAGTCTATATTCATGTCACTGTCAGTGTTCTAGATCATGTTGCACAATATGTCTTTTCACTGTCAAGGATCACAGGAGCCTAACTGACTAAATATGCAATCGGTGTTCATACAGCTAGCATTAGGAGAAATCTCTGTGTACAGGATTGATAGCCACAGGCCCAGATCCTTAGCTGCTGTAAGTGGATATCAGTGGAGCAGCATGATCTTGGAGCTCTCTTGATTTACACTTGCAGTGTGTTTGGGTTTGAGGGTTTGGGCTTGGGGGTTTTTTGGGGTGAGGGGTTTGTGAAGGGAGAAGATATACCTTTCCTATTCCTTTTCCCATAAGCTTTTTTTTTTTAGTATATTTAGTCTGCCCACCTGCACAAACTTCTCTTTATCTATTCATCTCTGTTTGGGTATTACATGTTGTTGCAGGTTGTGAACTAACTTAAAATTGAAACCTTGAAAGGTAATGATCCCATTTTGCAAGACTTTGTTTAGGTCTCATCTAAAATCAGCACGAGCAGAATGTTAGATTGGAAAAAAGACTTAATGAGGAGACACTTAATATACAGTTATGTAAAAGTTGGTGGAGGGAAGTGAATATATGAACCAAGAATGAACTTGTTTTCATTGCTGCATTCAAATATAAACTGTGTGCATAAGCTAAAATGATGAACACAGACATGAAAGGAGAAGAAAGGGAAAGAAAAGGAAGAGATTAAAGTTTGTTGAGACAGAAAGAGATGTCTGAAAACTTTGCATACAACACATTACTCATATTCTGAACATGTAAAATCACTGTTTTAGCAATTCCTCCCTACATTAAATAGGAAAATGGTGAGAAATGGCAAGGACAAGCCCAGTTCAAAACATTCATCTCTTACAGATTCAGACCTGCACAGATTCAGACATGGTGCTGCTGCTCAAAACAAAAGAAATGTTTCAGACCCTTTCTGCAATTTCTAAAAGGCTTTTAACAGCATTATCACCATCAGACAAACTATATCTTTTCTTACTAACTAGAAGATGCAACTTTATAACTGTATTAAAAAGCTACTGTGAAACAATGATCTAGTATAGTGTCTAAAATCATTATTACAACATTCTTTCATTCTGTGGTAGTACATGCTCAGGGCACAATTCTTGACAGGGACAAATGGAAAATTGCATTTGGATGGCAAAAGATACCTAGAAAAGCAAGACAGAAAAATTTGCAAAGTCTTTTTCTTTAGTATATCGCAGTGCTTTGTAGAAGGACAGCACAGCTTTTAAAAGAGTAAGATGCAGACAAGGGTGCATACTCATACACTCTAAACTGTTAACAGAACTATAGCAGTGAATTTAAAAACATAGCTAAGAAACGGATGAAGAAAATATTTTTTTCTATGTTCTGTCCCAGAGAAAGCAGGAGGTAAAAAATGATGTATCTGTCATTTTACACTTGACTAGCAATTAAGTAGCTCTTAGTCCTTACAGTCCTACTCACAAGTTAATCAAAGTTAAAAGAAGTCCTGGACTTTTTGATTTTTGCTAACTTCTTCTGTAATCAATGCTGCTACAAAGCACAAACTGACATTCTTGGATTGCTTATCTTATTCAACAATACTTGTGTTCAGTTTCTAGAGACCTCTCTATGGAAATAAAAAGAACATGCTTTTCCATCATGATGTGCATTATTTACTGTAAGGAATTTCACTAGTGTTCATTTTCTGAACATAAAGAAATATACAAAGATTNTTCTGTATTGAGAGCTCCAGAACTGGACACAGTATTCCAGATCTTTCCACTTAAATATACATATACACACAGATACATTTATATAGTAAAAGATTTGCATAAAGCATTTCTGGCTTTTAGATATCAACTGCAAGAAGAGGAGATGCAACTAAATGTCACTAATTGACTCTATTTCTCATACTAAGGAAGAGCATGTTTTGAGAACAGCAGAGAAATGGTAGAACTATACTAGAAAAAATAGACTATAGATTAGAGTAGGATGTTTCAAAGAGGGACAAAGATTATGGGCAAGTGAATGAGCATTTGTCCAAATTTTTAAGGACCTGACCCATGCAGCTTCCCACAGGTCTCAGCATTGGATAATATGCCACTTTAGGATGTCTATGGCTTTTTAAGCTGCTCAGATGCTGAAAAATATGAAAGAGGACTAAAACATTCTTCTACAATTTTCTTATAATTCTATGTTTTTTTCTTTTCTGACCTTCCCAGCCATTTTTGCACATGAGGAAGGAGGTTCCCTTTCAGACACATCACAGTACCATTGTCTCTGAAGTGTAGTTCCACATACTGATCCCTTGCTTACTCACTGCTATTTGATGCAGAGCACCATGACAAATGTTGGGGATCTTGAACACAGGAAAGAGTGAAGATAAAATAATGGAAGATGAAGCCAGATGACACAGATTGTACAAAACTTTCATTAAATTGAAAAAAATTCAAAAATTCCTAATGTAAAGTGAGATTGTGCCACAAACCTTAGATATCTGAACTTAATGAAAAAGTAGAGAAAGGTCTTCCAAAATCAGCTGAAGCTAGGGAAAAAGCCCAAATAAATAAACAACAACAACAAAAATCCCTCATCCAAACTTCTGTAAATAAGATCAGACCAAGATACTGTAAACTGTTGATTTTATATACCTGAGCTACAAATCAAGGGCCAAATTATTGGTATATCACCCACTCTGGAAATTTATCTCATTCCCAAGTTCAGCATAATTAAATATTTGCCTTTAAGATGTCAGTGGAAGGGAAAGGGAGTTATTTGCTTTTCCCCTCCCTTAATGGCATGTCTTCAGTAACTGACAGGAATTTGCCCTCTATTTTCAGTTTGTATACCATCATACCATGCTTAAACAAACTACAGGGTGAAATTTAACCTGATACATCTTCAATTCCTTCCAGAAAACACAAATATGTTTTCCTATATCAAGTTACTCTTCAGAGTGTGTGATTTAACACCTGAACTACAGCATTAGAAGGATCAGAATAAATGTCAACCCATGGGGTATAGTGATTCTGAGAAATACAGAAGCCACAGCTCCTCACAGAGGAACAAAGCTTAAATAAAAATACAACAAACCTAACAATGCCAGGACACGGTAAAGTTAGAAAAGTCAACATGAATGGGTCATGTTTCTCTTACAGTCTTACAAACTGCATCCAGTAAACATATTACAAACAACAATAACTTTAATCTACTTCTCTAAATTCTCAATGTATGCATTTTCTGTAGACAAATGACACACTTGAGCTCTTGACTGGTGAACAAGAAGCTGGTCATGAGCAAACAGTGCACACTGGCAGCCCAGAAGGCCAATGGCATCCTGGGCTGCATCAAAAGAAGCATGGCCAGCAGATCCAGAGAGGTGATTCTGCCACTTTACTCTGCTCTGCTGAGACCTCATCTGGAATACTGTGTNACCCTAACCATTCTATGATTCTATGATTAGTTTTTTTCTTTTCTGTCTACCTATATACTTACTCTACTGTTTGGAAGCTTAGTTTCAGAATTAAAACTCAGTTAAGGAGGAGTACCACATTTAAAGAGGAGAATCACACAGGTGCTCAAATACAGGCATGTGAGGTCCTCCTAGAAAATAAAGATAGAAATAAAATCTTAAAATTACAAATAACAGAAGGTAATTTTATGGACATTTTATCTTAAAACAAGTGTGCAAGAAGTAATTTCTACAAATGGCTGGTTTGTCACAGCAAATGATTTATCTGATGAATGTATCATGTCTTCTACCTTATCCAATAATTAATCATAACTGCTGCAATCTTAGCCCTTTACAAATAGGTACTGTTCCATAGCCTGGAAACCACTGACAAAAGTAACATGCCCTTTGCATATCTGCATGATCAGCCTCCTCATATTATTAGTCACTAGGTACTTTTTTTGTTATTTGCTGGACAACTTGAATTTTTTTAAACAGAAGGATAATAAAAAAACCCCAGAGAATAGCTAAAAGTGAATGCTATTGTATCTACTAGCTGGTTTGAAAGTGAAAGTCAAGTATGTTGGAACAAATTGAAGACTTAACAAGTTACATGGATTTCAATTACACGTTTTTACCTGAGGAGCAAGGATATTCTGTCTAGCTTTTGGAAAATATTTACTCCAAGTTGGGACTAACCTATAGATAGAAAGTCTTCAGATAATACTATTTGTATAAGAAAAACATGACTAACATTCATTTTTCCCTTCAGATATCCTATATTTAGTAGAGTCATGTTCTTGAGATACTGTGAAGTTTGTGCTGCTCAGTGATACTTCACCCTTAAAGAAGTGTGCCCTTCACCTTCCTTCTAATTAAACTTCATATTAACAAGTGAATGCAGACAGGTTTTCCTGCTTTCAATTATATGAAGTTAATAACTCAAAAGCTATATGCACATTCATTTACATAAAACTTAATGGAATTTGCCTACCCAGTTTCCATTGGTACATTTGCAGAGCTATGCTGAAACTCCATTCACATTCCATATATTCTTGCCTGGTGAAAAAAAATAGTTGCACATGCATGTGATTGCCTCTTTGGCTCCCTTTCAAAGCCTTCTTTAGGAATCTGAATACACCCTTCTGTGGGAAAAACTGCAGAAACAAAAAAGAAATTAAACTCTTTCGACTGTCCTTACTCCCAGAAGTTTCTCAGAACTTGATTAAAGGCTTCAGATACAAGTGATCCTAAAAGAGCAGGAAGGATCAGAGCCACCAGCATCAAAACATTTTGGTTTCACCTTTCACTGCACCTCCTCCTTACAATCATTGGTGTAGAAACAGTAAAGAACAAAGAGCAAGGAGATGCAGCTCTGGGAAAGATATTTAAATGGGAATTCCATCATGGAGGGATCCTGGTAGGTTATCTAAGTTGTAATATTTTTCTGCTTTGATCCCTTCTGCAAAAATGCACACCCTTCACTTTCTCATTGCCTGCCATCACAGAGTATCTGGAGCTACAAAACAATTGTGTGATCTATAGGCACATGCAAACATGCTCAAACACAGAGAGCATAAAGCAGTAGACACTTGTGATTCATTCACTGTGTAATCATACTCTGCCAAATCAATGAGTTACTGCTGTGTAAACTGAAGGTAAATTTCAGTCATTGTGGATGATTCACATCTATTATGTTTGGCAGCATTTTGTCAAAGAGTAATTGAAAACAATAATTGTACATTATGCCTGAATAGGATTGGAAACAATACAGACTATGATGTGAAAGATAACTTTAAAATTTCATTTGGAACCACAGTATCTTGGGCACAGTGAAAGAAGTTGAAGCATTTTGTGTTTACATGAACATTTTCATTAAAAATGTAGGTTTATTTTATGCTTCCTTTTATACCTAGATCAAAGAAACTTGTGATGTGCCTCTTGATTCTAACTAATATTATGTCTGTCCCCAAGGTCTTCACATATCCCAGGGAAACTGACAATATACAACAATTGCTGTATAGGTGTAAAGTATAATAAATGGATCTTGGTGTACTAGCTATGATAAATTATAGCTCCTCATGTTTTACTGATTGGTATGAGAGCATTTGTATTGACTTACAAATGATGCTCAGGGAAGTGCATACATGTTCTACCTGCTTATGAGCTGAATTACTGAAAAGCCCTTGGAAGATGAGTACTTCTCAGACCCTACATAGAATAAATAACTATGAAGAGCTCAGCTGTAGAATGCTTGAACCACTTTGCTGATGGTAGAATTGTAGGTGTCTGTGATTTTGCATTTGGAAGGAATGAAAAAAACCCAACTTTTCATAGATTGTTACTAACCATTTACAGTGAAGTAACTATTCCACATTTGTATGAGATAAATCTATCCAACTTGCAATTAATTAGATGTGAGGATCAAAGCTGCTTGTTCCCTTTGATGTATAATATTTAAAATGTATTTTTAAGTGTTCTATCTTGTCTTTTTATGCCAGCAAAGAATAAGAGAATGACATGTGACATATGAACATAGATGTTCACACTGAGTTAATATAACACATGCAGAGGTTGAACCTAAATAAGAAATTTTGCAGTAATTTACTCCTTATGTAATTCACAGAAAATTATGGTAAAAAAGATCATTCAGAAGGACATACATTTATTTCTATGGAATTAGTTCACAGGTTAGGATTGTCAAGGTCGTTTAAAAGACAAAGGTGCTCAGCATGAAAATAAAATAAACAATTAGACATTCATGTAATATCTGGGTGGATGTTGCCAGGGAGCTTAATACATCACACTATCATTGCTATCTCATCTTTTTAATATCAAGAAAGATCTCAAGTCCCCTTCAACCACTCAGAGACTCTATGTGATTTTGTGACAATGGAAATGCCTAGGGAAGAATCTTAGTACAAGGTAAGCACATAGAGATATTTCTCCTGAACGCTCATCCAACACTTTGTCTTGGTGTTATGGTTTAGATGAAATAACAAGACTTGTGGATTGGAAAAGGCTGAGTAAGTTTAACTATTTTAATGGAAAACAATAACAGCAGGCAAATATATACAAGCAAAGATACAGAGCCAGTACCAAGATCCAAACCTCCCACCTTCCCTCCTGGTTGCTATATTACCGCAGCCGAACTCCCCCAGGGTGGGGGGAAAGAAAGGGAGGAAGCTGGGCCCTGGAGGCCTGGACTCAGAAGCATGGAAGCAGCAAAGCTGGGGAGCCAAGCAGGGCTGCAAGAGAGGCAAAGAAGAGAGAGAGAGAAGAGGGGACGGCCCCCCTAAATTTATACCGAGCATGACGTGTATGAAATGGAATACTCAGTTGGTCAGTTTGGGGTCACCTGCCTTGCCTGTCTCCTTCCTATAGGTGTACGCTCTCACCCTGCACACCCCTGACTTCTCAGTAAAGTCACAAGTTTACATTCCAATTCTCAGGCTGTAACCCAAACATTCAGGCTTAAGCTATTAGAGGATGATAGTGTGTTATGAAAACATACTGCCAGCTTTCAGAGGAATACAGTCACTTTTAAAGGAACCCTGGCTAGGAGAAATACCATCTTAGCAGAATTAATTCTGTTCCAGCCCAAACAAGGACACTTGGGAATTTCTTTCCGCCAGAAGTGTTGCTTGAACATTTAACAGAACATTTATAAACCTCATAGCATCCCATAAAATTGTTCTTTCTTTCCCTCCTTCCCTCCCTCCCTCGCTCCCTCCTTCCCTCCCTTCCTTCCTTCCTTCCTCCCTTCCTTCCTTCCTTCCTTCCTTCCTTTCTTCCTTCCTTCCTTCTTTCCTTCCTCTCTCCCTGCCTTTCTCCCTCCCTCCCTTCCTTCCTGTCTGTCTGTCTGTCTTCTTTTTCTGTTCAACCAATGATTAAACAGTAAACACTCTGGAGAAGCACTAATTTCAGCCTGTCTACAGACTCACAAGGACCATTGACTTATTCCAGACTAATGTTTTCAATATTATCCCTGCAATCTGTAAATGTGTTTAGGGCCTAATATCATTTCCAAATGCACATAGATGAGTTCAGTGGCAACTCATCATTTGCATTAACTTTTTGAATGAGGTAAGTGCTTAACTTACAATGGCACTTCTGAAAACATCTATAAGCTTTGAACTGCATTTTCCATCACACAAATTACCTTTGGACACCAATTCCTAGTATCTTGGATAATAGCATATAACACATAGGAAATTGCATTTGCTTGCTGAGGTAGCCCATTTTAGTTGATATCTTTGCATATTTCCTTTTTAAGTTACATCATAAGTGATACTTGATATTGCCCAAAATTTTTAACAACAACAATTAATCTACTAAATCTTGTCAGGGTCATTTATAATGCAGCTAAACTTTTATCAACCTGTGCATTTAATTTTTTCATATAAATGTTCTTATTTCAAGAAAATGTCCATAAAATCTGAAAAATTCCATAGGTTTTAATACTGAATAAGTCTTCAGTAGCCATATCTTGAGATACAAGTCCTCAGATGGGCGATGAGAGTTGCTTTTGACTCTCCATTCTTTGTCTTCAGCTCCTGAGCCATAAACTGTCAGTATAGCATATTACCTTCCTGATTGATGTTTGTGTGCTTTTCAAAGGCTTGAGAGTAAAACTCTTGATTTGAATCCATTCAGCAGGATCACTCTTACAGAGCAGTTCTAAGAGTAGATGCAGTCACCACAGTTCAGGATTATCTATAGCACCAGCAGCAACAGCTAAAAAAAAGTAGAGCAACATGCAGTTGGTTCTGAGGTTGTCATATAAAATGCTAATTATTGTTTTTCTGAGTTTATTGATCAATTTTTGATACCTTAACATTTCACAACTAATAATTTAAAATATGGCCCTTAGCTACTCGAATATCAATAGTACACAGTGAGATTTTGGCATCAAAGTAGTTTGAAAATGGGGCTTGAGCAGATTAGTAAAAGCTCTCCATTGTTTTTTTCTTTCTTGGGTATGAAATAAATATACTGAAACCTGCTAACTACAAAGGGTTATTATAAAAATAAATACATTGGAGTTGTGAAGTAAACAATGGTTATATGATAATGTAAGATGGTAGTTACATAGACCCTTAGCTCTGGATTTGGAGATAAATCAATGATATATGACAGTTCCATGCTAAAATTAGACTAGAAGAATAACTTTGCTTTTTTTTCTCAAAGCAGATATACTAATGCAGATGTGATTAAAAGAACCAAATGGAAACAGCTTACACAGAGTAAAATATCAATTCCTTAAGCTAATAGATGTAACCAGGGTGACCAGCTAATCCTTTCCAGTGCCTGCTTTTCTTATGGGACCACTGAGCATCATAGGGATGGCAATGAATCTTTGTCCTTGTTTTCTGTTTATCTCCTAGCATGAACAAAATCATTTGTGTTCTAAAATCAGTTGCAAAGCTTTCCTTACCAGCATTCTGGTGTTTTCTTCCTCTCAGTTCATCTGTCATAAATCATTTCTACACCTTAATAACAGAAACATGGAGGGATCATCTTCTAGATCTTGAGGATAGAGGTTCATTTGCAATACAATCATATTGTAAATTTTACATTCTTATATTGCCATCTGGAAACACAAAAATGCAGCATATCACATTGAAAAGTACTCCAAAGGACATCTCAACATTATTCAAATAAGTAGTTTAAGGACAGAAATTATTCAATTATTACAATATCAAGGAAGCATCTTGATTTACATGGACTCATTTGCCCAAAAATTCAGGCTCTTTCATAGATAGTTTCAAAATAATTAGTTAAAATCCTTATGGACAAACCCCCAAAGTCTACTTTGCTTACAGTAATCTTAACAACAGTCAGTTTTCTAGCAGTGATACTTTGTTCTCTCTAGATGACCAGCACAGTTCCACTGCTTCTGAATTTATTTTAAACAAAAATCAGTATGGATTTTTCTACACATTAAAATAATGGTAAACATTTTTTTGATCTTGAATTTTGCTGGGGTCCAATCCTGCAACAATTGCTTACGCTGAATTTTGCTTATGGAAGCAATTTTCTTCAGTTGTAGTTGCAGAATTCCTTCTCACTTTTAATCAGGTATTTTTTGTCTGTAGTAATCTGCAAATAGGATGAGAAACTCAAGTTGTATGAAGCACAGAGCAAATGTGATCCAGGCTTCCCTGTATTGCTACTACCCACTTATTTGCATTTTCAATGAAAATATTAGTCTTATGATAAAGTCACTAGAAGTACCCCTTTTTATCCTCTGAAACTTTAAGTCTTAAACACACATCTGTGCAGAACTAGATTGTTTTGCAAACAAATTTCTTACAACCAGTAAGAAGGCAATGACATGCAGTCTCCACTGAAATGGGTCAGCTTCAAGCCAGTGACCTGGCAGTGAAAAATTCATTCACACTCCCCCATGCATCCATCATCTCAGATAACCTTTTTACTCTGTAATTATTTATTTCCACTAAACTCTAAAGTACCCTATGATGCTTGGTAAGATACAGGCAATTTAACTTTTACATTTGATATTTCATTTAAATGCAGGAAACTCTTTCATGGTCAGAGCTTTTATTCTTCTGTGCAGTGATGTCTGCAGTTAGAACACAATTGGAGAAAATACAAAGGAAGAAATTATGGTCCACTGTGTGTGAAGATACTCTGGAAAAAAATTTTAATCAGAACTGAAGGCAGCAGTCAGTGTTGCCAAATATTTTAAAAGTGACAAAATCTTCACAATGCATTTTACAAGTACAGTTAAGGTAATACAATCAAGCAGTGTTCTGTTTTAGCCACTGCAATTTAATTATGTAACATCTTTTTTTGGTGAGCCTACCTGATCGAAAACACACAAGGACAGAACTAAACAAAATCATTTGAAAAGGTTCTTTTATTTATGCCATTAGATAGTTGCACAGTCCTTGTCACCATAGAAAGTAATTATTTTAACAATATATTTGACTGTTTAAATCAAGCAAGACTAGAAGATTTGTAAGCAGCAATACACAGTTTCACATTATGTAGTTTCTGCCTGCTGCCCCACGTAATGGAGGAAGGAGATAGCCAGAATACTTCCAGTAGTTGAGTAAAAAACTTGTCTCATGTCAGCTCAAACATAGTTACTTACTGAACATACACACTTATTCCATTGCTGTGAAAGTGGCAAGTCTTTTCCAGTCTGCATTTTACTTCCATTTTGAAAAGGATTATGAGAGAGTTATGTTAGTGACTTCATGAAATACAATCATTCAAATGCTTTTGATTCCCTGACTTACTTCAATCGTGACAGGAAAGTACAGGTGATAAATTCTTGCATTTATTTTATCTGGTTTTCTTCACGTCATAAATTAAAAATGCTAGTGTAAAAATGTTTCTAACTCACTTCCTACTCTCCTTAGAATTGATTCATTTGAACAGTGTTTTGATAATGCCAAATATGAAAAAGGGAGTGTTGGATTTTACAGCCGATAAATGGTTAAAAATTCTGGATTCACTGCATTTGTGGGAAGAAAGTTTCAAAACCAAGACCTACTGAAACAGAACGTCCTCTTATTTATATTGAGGAAACACTATATAAGATATTCTGCTGATCTGGGTAGATTTTCAGCAAGAGTTCAGATGAAGGTTCAATGGAACACCCCATTCATGAACACTTATGATGGTGACAGTAATAGGAGAGAAAACTGAACAGAGAGAAGAGTCAATAACTTGAGAGCAGAGGAGGAGTTACCTTCAAAGGCAGCCTTCCATTGTGTACTCAGATCATGATTCCTATTGCAGTTATGGGATTGTAAGTACACAGAAATGTTATAAGACAGATAACATTAGCAGAAATATGCTTAAAATGTGTTAAAAGGGGAAAGAGGGGAGGGGAAGAGACAAAATACAAATAAAACACCAACAAAGGAAAAGCAGGATTAGGTATGATTTTTCTTGAAAAATGATCTCATTTGCTACAATGACTTGGAAATGCCAAATGTGAAATTTAAAGCAATTTTTTCTTCATTGTTCTCTTTTACTAGACTGTTCTTAATTAAATGAAATACATTCTTCTATGCGTATTAATTAATATGTTTCTGTAGGGTAAAATACATGTTGAAATACTCTTTATTCCAATTTTTGGGCAGCACTGTGATTGTTTTCAGAATATGGTCCTGTTAGGGTCTTTGAATTAACAGCCTTGAATAATATATTTTCATCCATAAGTCTGAAAAATTCTATGTGTGAAATATGTATATATATGGATAAATCAGGACAAGCATTTACAGCTGGCTACATCTGTTTTCAAGGTCTAACTACTAATTAGGTTTAACTACACTGGCTAGTTGAAAAATCTGCATGAAACAAGCAAAAATTGCCTGGTGCAATCATAAGTTGAAACATCTAAACTGACGTCTCACCTTTGTAGCTCACATAGCATCTTTTCTGAGAGGAAAAATATTTCCTTCTTTCTCTCTCATGCATCATCTGCTGAATTCTACACATTGTACCTCAGCAATCTACTTTCTCTTCTTTCTGCTCCCTGTGTAAGATCTTCTTGGCAGATATGTCTTCCTAGTTAGTTTGAACTAAAGCAAGGGTAAGCTCTTCAGAACTTAAAGAAACTGTTTAGTTGAGCCTGGGTGGCATACAAGTTATATTATACAGCTTCAGCTTCTAACACACTAGCTTTATCAAGATTGCCAATATAAAATAGTAATACAGTAGAAGTTTATTTTAAGGGCAACTTATGCCTGTAGGCATGCTCTATAATTACTGTAGGTAAGCAATGATGTTGCAATTACAAACAGAAAAGGACACGATATCATTCTTGTGAGTGACACATTTATTTATGCTTACTATGTGAAAATGGGATATACTGATATTGATTCTTACTTAGATCCTATTTTGATATGTGCTTTTATTTTATGGACATTAACCTTTATGTGATCCTATTTACATGAGGGAATTTTTCCACACATTCAGAGTGACACAATATGTGGCTGATTTACATAGTAATAACCCTGTATGGTGTGTCATGACAGTACTAAAGATGGTATAGAGTACTATACATAGTATAGAGACTAGAGCAGAAATATGACTTAGCTTTCTTATGAAGGTTTGCATGTTATATTGATCTTGGACATTCTGTGAGGCTTTTAATGATTTAGTTATTTAACATACAGAACTTTGGAGAAAAAGAGTAAAGAAGGCAGCAAATTATGTCACTATAATGAAAGAGAAATAGAAGTTTTGTAAGTGCTGAAAGAATCAGAGGAAAAGCAGCTTGTGAAATCCTATTCAGTAATACAGAACCCATGCGAGAATGAGAACAGGTAGATAAGCTATGTGCTGAATACATATATTAATCCTTTTATTCAGAAAGTTTGGTTTGGTAACCAAAAGAGTCGGCATTGAGGAAGGTGCTGCCCTGCAAGCAAGGTAAGCTCGGCAAAAGCGCTTTTCAGCGCTGTTCAGATCTGTCTGCACAAGAGGGGTATTGACCCCAGGCTGTGCGTGCCCTGTGTCATGTCCCTGTGTACCCCGGGCGCAGCTTCCAGACACAGTGGTCCATGGTAACTGTGGAGGCAAAGTGGGGGTGAAGCAGGGGCGGAGCTGAGCTACTGCGAGGCTTCAAAAGGCAGTGATTTCAAATGCCTTTTTTTACAAGTCGGCATCGAGGAAGGTGCTGCCTGGAAACTGGAATCCCCCCAGTCAGGGTATAGTGAATTTCAGCTGAGCTAGTCCTACACTGAAGGTCGATAAACCCTTCCCTATATTAGTCAAGCCTAGGGAGCAGCGCGACCCAGGAGCGGGGTGAACAGGGGCGGGCTAACAGGAGCAGAGCAGTTAGTGAAGCAGTTTGTGAAGGGAGGGTGTGAAGGGAGGGTGTTATTCCCCTACAGGTCTTAGAGGTGATACGTAAAAGTTTGGAGGTAGCCTAAGAGTTACATAGCAATGGTGACTACTAGGAAGAAGGCTGTAAATTGTCAAGAAGTGGCAATCCAGACAGAGCTCTGGAGGGCACATGCTGCCACCCAGGTGTCTGGACGTAGTGAGTGCCTAAGACTGTCGCTGACTACAGAGGGTTGCTGTGTAATGTGTGAGCAACTGGATGATCTCCTCAGCCTGGTTGCTGCCCTGAAGGATGAAGTGGAAAGGTTAAGAACTATTAGGGACTGTAAGAGGGAGAGTGACTGGTGGAGTCCCTCCCTGANGGAGCACAGGTAATATTTTCCTCACTTCCCACGGTTGTTGAAGAAAATATGATAGGAATAGGAGGATCCAGTCTCTTAATTTATGGCTGCAACACTGGTGTCACCATTGGAACTTTGGATTCTTTGATCATGGGAGGATTTATTCTTTTCCTGGTCTGTTGGCATATGGGAAACAACTGTCTCATAGGGGTAAAAGGGTAATGTCCCATGAGCTGGCAGGGTTGATGATAGGGCTTTAAACTAGGTTGGGAGGGGGTAGGGAATAGTATGAGACATGATAATGAGGAAGGACGGGCTGGCTCCTCAAGGTTTGTGGGACTAAGTGCAGGTAAGATAATTTTGCCTGATTCAAAGAATAGTGCATGTAAAGAATCACTCTTGAAATGTTGCTATACCAACGCATGCAGCATGAGGAATAAGCAGGAGGATCTTGAAGTTCTAGCCCAGTCTCAGAGTTACGATAATATTGGTCTATGTGAAACATGGTGGGATGAGTCCTGTGAATGGTGTGCTGTGATGGATGGTTATAAATTCTTTAGGAAAGATAGGCAGGGTAGAAGAGGCGGAGGGGTGGCATTGTATGTAGCTGAGGAGCTGCAATGCACCCAACTCACTATTGGTTGTGATAAGGTTGAGAGTCTCTGGGTAAGGATCAAAGGACAATCAACTAAACTGATGTGGTTGTGGGAGTCTATTACAGATTGCCTAGTCGTGGTGAAGACACTGATGAACTACTTTTTTGAGGAGCTAAGGGTTGCTAGTAAATCATCTGCCCTTGTCCTTACGGGTGATTTCAAGTTACCAGATGTTAATTACGAGTACCATATGACTGGTACTAATAGGTCTAGAAGATTTCTGAGACACATCGATGATTGCTTCTTGGAGCAAATAAAGGAACCAACAAGGATGGGTGCTCTCCTGAATCTGTTACTTGTTAACAGAGAGGGGCTTGTGAGTGATGTGATCGTAGCAGGCTGACTTGGCCTCAGTGAACATGAGGCGATCGAGTTTTGTATCTCTGGTGATAGGAAGAAAACTTTTAGTAAAACTTCTACTATGACTCTGAGCAGAGCTGATTTTGGGTTGCTCAGGAAACTACTTAGTCAGGTCCCCTGGGGAAAAATTTTGGAAGGTTCTGAGGTAGATCACTGTTGGTCAGCTTTTAAGTTCCATCTCCTGAGAGCCCAGGATCAGGCAATTCCTAAATGTTGGACATCAATTAGGTGAAGCAGAAGGCCAACTTGGCTGAGCAGGGAGATTCTTCTAGAAATTAGACAAAAAAAGAATGTTTACATCCAGTGGAAGCAGAATCTGGTAACATGGGAGGTCTACAGAGAAACCATTCAACGTTGTAGAGAAAAAATCTGTGCAGCCAAGGCCCAATTAGAGTTATAGCTGGCCAGTACCGTGGGTGATAGCAAAAAGAACTTTCTAAAATATGTTAATAGTAAGGGGAAGATCAGGAATGATATTGATCCAGTACTAAATAAGGATGGTGGCCTTACAAATAGTGACATTGACAAAGCAGAGATATTCAATGCTTTCTTTGCTTCTGTCTTGAATGAGGCAGATGGGGTATGCAATAGCCAGCGTCATGAGGCAGAAACTGGAAACACAGAATCTGTCAATGCTGACCCCGTACTGGTGCGTGATTTGCTTCTCCAATTAGACCCTTATAAGTCTATGGGGCCTGATGGAATCCACCCAAGAGTCCTTAAAGAGATGGCTGATATCTTAGCAGGCCCTCTCTCGATGATTTTTCAATGCTTTTGGGAATCTGGAGAGGTCCCAACAGACTGCAAGCGTGCTAATGTAGTTCCTATTTTCAAGAAGGGTAACAGAAGCGACCCTGGCAATTACAGGCCTGTTAGTCTTACTTCTATACTGGGCAAAATTATGGAGAGGATCATTCTGGGAGCCATAGATAAGCAACTGTCAGACAATGCGATTATTAGTCTTAGTCAGCATGGGTTCATAAAAGGGAAGTCATGTTTGACAAACTTGATTTCCTTTTACGATGA
>VWZO01016695.1:54880-96565 GCA_013396975.1 Bucco capensis | reverse complement strand
TAGGTCCCCCCGAAGTCTTCTTTTCTCCAGGCTGAACAATCCCAGCTCCCTCAGCCTGTCCTCGTAGGAGAGGTGTTCCAGCCCCCTGATCATTTTTGTGGCCCTCCTCTGGACCTGCTCCATCAAAATATGCGTGTTTGTAGCACATACCCACAAATAGCTGTAGCTTGTAGGTTTAATGAGTGAGTCATGCCAGTAAACTCCGCTTTAGGTTCACATGGCACACAACGGATTCTCAAGTAGCTGAGACTGTTTAACATTTCATTATACTGAAGCTGATATACTACTATTACTTTGACGTTGTTGCCTTGAAAAGCACTGGGAAAGGCTACCTAATCAAATAGTCAGTGATATTTCACACAGTGAGAATTCTCTAGAGTAAAAGAGAGCCAATAGAAGTAATTAAACCACGAAAAGTTAAATATTCTTGCTCAAATTCTGTCAGATAAAGAGATATATGCAAAAGCAATCCTAAAGGTTTTCACGTTTCTTTTTAAAGTTTGGTTTAGGTAGAAAAATGCAGCATTCTTTCGAATGTGTATTCCATACAAATTGTTCCTTTCCCCCCCTCTAAAAAAGAGTGGACAGGGGAGCAGTGGACAGCTGTGGTTCAGCCCAAGTTTGCAGAGAGTAGGCAAGAACAGCCAGAAAGGCTGAATTGCTTTTTATTCCCTAGGTTTACATTTACAAGGGAGGAAACAGAATGGTAAAGGAGTATGCCTCATTGACTGTAGGCCAGGGAGAGGATGATTATCAAGTATTTGGGAGTTGTGTTGTTCTGCTTTGTTTTGCTTTCTGAAGGCTACAACAAAACAAGATGCTGAGGAGCTATTACTAAAGTGCTGTCAATGCAACATTGAGATCAGATGAGGAAAAGGAGAATGGCCAGAGTAGAGCTTCTGCTAATCAACTTCCTTCTCTCTGTGTAAATGCAATTCAGATAGAGAACAGGTTTTGTGCTAGCTTTTTTCTGGTGTAGAAGATTTTCATCATCATCATCATCATCATGGCTTGGCTTCGCAAATGAAGATCCAGGGAGGGCTCCATCCATGCTCCTCATCAGCGCCTTTTCCAAGCGCACTGATAAAAAGAGGATAGCAGATAGCACCCTCGAGCCTGCACTATGGATTTTTTTTAGGTGAGATACAGCATGCGCAGAGCTGGACCCACCCTTTAGTCCTAAGGTTCATCTGCCAGGGCCTAGCAAGCTTGGACGCTGGCAGCAAAGTCCTTAGGATGGAGGTTTTATTAGAGTGTCCTTCTCTTAGATGGAAGGCCTTACAGGGCTAAATGAGCTCCATCTGCCCGGGTTTGGAATCAGAGTTGTCCCTCTCCTAGGATGACTGCCAGAAGGCTAATGAGCTCATCCTACCCATAGAAGGATTCTAGGAACATGGGTATCACTCCCCACACTTTCCCGTGGGCAATGAGTTTAATGCTCCCTCTGCTGTGGGCACAGTTATGGCACCAGGGGCCACAGGAGACCACAAGTGATTTTCAGACTGTGTGTGAGGTAGAAGATTTTACTCTTACTATAAAGCCAATGTCAGATCAGTCCATATTTAACTGACAGAGAACTTGTTGGGACTGTGCCTGACCCCATGACTGGAAAGATGTATTTGCCCTCTGCCACAGCGGCTCAGTGTTTATGGGCCCTTGATTGCCCCTGAGTCACAGGCTGCTTTTGTGTTCAGAAGTGCTTTTTCCTGAAGCTGCACTTGGTGTAGCAATTGCAACTGTTTCACCCTCATAGAAACCAAGCCGTAATTATCCTCCCATTTGCAATCTCTGAGCTCGTGCAATTTAAAGTGCCAATTTCAATCTTGAAAGCTTTATGCAACTACAATTGGAAATTAGCTTCTCTTTTCCAAAATGGGAGCTGAGAGATCAATCCAAAGTACTTGAGATATCATTCCCCATGTGTATACCTGGGACTGTTAGCAGGAAAATGTCTCTGGAGGACACTTGACTTCAGTATTTACTTCTGATCTACTGAATCAGCTCTTGCTTGTTAAATATATATCAGACAGGAATTGAGACCTATGAGGTTGGGTTTTGAGGTAGATTAGTGAAAAAGTGTTAGTGCCATAATATCTTACAGGGAGATGTTGATGAAGATGATTATGTGGGAATATAATTTCTGATTGTCTTATTATTTTATCACAAACGTTCTCAAAGGCAATTGCTTGCTGTCAGTCTGATAGCAGATTTCTATTTTAGTTTTGGGGAAATAATTTCAAAGTTAAAGGATCCATGTTTCTCTTAAAAGAAAACTAATCCAGACAACTTTCTTTTTTTAATTGACAGCTGAACTAAAACTTGTTTCAGCTTACCTAATTTCATGAGAACAAGGATATGCTAACAGATGACAAGGAGCATGAAATGTATTTTGTTACAGTGGTTGTAAGACTGAATGTTTTTCAGAGCACAGCACGGTGTCCTAGGCACTGAGGTGTGATTTCAAGTATTCTCTTTTGTATCTTTCTTATAAGTTAGCAAAATGTAACAGAATATATTAATTTTTTAGGATAACATATCAGAAAGATATTTTGAGAAGATTAACCTTTAAATGTGACAGTAAACAATGATTATAACAGTTTTATTGACACCATTTCTGAGAACAAAAATCAAAGGGCAGAAAAAACATAAAATAAAATGGAACAGCCAATAGCTATCAGAATAACTTTATTTATAATGTCAGAAACCTGTTTTAGGAGGTAAAACTATATATATCAAAAAGACATATGAATACACTTGCCTGGACATCATAGCTCCAACACTTTATCTGAAGTGCTAAGTACCATTAGCCCCCACTGGAGAGAGACAGCATATCCCTTTGTTCTTCATCTGAAGTACTTATTGTCTGTATAGCATTTGTATAGCAAGAAATCCAAAGCAGAAGCCTCTGGGCTTTTTGTTATCTCTACCAGGTACCTTGGAAAGATGCTCCTGTCCCACTTATAGGAGGTTAGTGCAATTAACTGTCACTGCACTTCTCCAGGCATTAAGAGTTAAAGTTTAGACAAAAGTTTGAATAATCTTCTGCTCTGGCCTTTCATTACTTAACAGAACAATTAGCCACAACATGGCCATGCATCTGAAAGACAGCATGGAATATTTGCAACTGCACTAAGTAGAAGTGCAGTTTACATTTGTCTCTAGTCCTTAACTATAATGCCTTTTCAGCGTTCCCTTTTTAGCTCCTCTCTGGAATGCTATTTTCAATGCAGTTTACTTTATGAATATCAATTTGAAGCAGTTTTTACAGAAGAAAAGATTATTTGGCCCAATGGCACTTGGGTAAGGTATTAGTATAATTCCATTTAGGGTCTTCAAAAAGTAACTCTGAGGTGCTAAGCAAATTAATCACCCATCCATGTCTGTTGGGGAAATCTAAAAGGCCAGAATATTTTGACATTAAACTTTCCAGACAGGTTCATTCAAAGTGATCATTCCAAGGCTGAATTGGCTTGTATGCACTATTTGGAAATGTACTTAGTATTTATATACTGCAGTTAGTATCTGCTCTTCCTAACAGAGAGTGTGCTGCACATTCACTTGGCTAATAGATTTTAGTGGTGTATATTATAAGAAATAATGATCCGGTGTCTCCAGGAGTCAATTATTCTTTTGGAGGAAGGCCACGACTTTAAGATTCTTTGGGATAAATGGTGTCATAAAGGAATATTTTACCTTCTGACAATCTCATAGTGCTTTGCAAATTTAGTATTACACTGTCTCCTTTGGGTTAATAAATTTTAGAAGAGTTTCTGTAGTTTTCCCAAAATTTGATAAATCCTAGCACTCAGGAACTACTCATGCCCCTGCTTTAAGCTGATCTCTCCCAATTAGCAGTGCCACCTTTCCTGGACTTTGTCATGGAAGAGTAATTTGGGGGTTGCTTTGAATGAGGGAGAATCGCAGTATAAATATGCCTCACTTGGCTGTGCTTTACTACTTTTGAGAAGGAGCTGCAGTTTTGCTTTTTTTTTGGAGAAAGGGGAAGGTGGAAACCCTTTGCTGTGCCTTGAGATATACAGCTCCTCTGAAAAAAATGAAAGGGAAAAGAAAAAGAAGAGGAAGAAGAAGGAAAATAAGAACAACAACAACAAAAAGAGGCAGAAAAAAAACAAAGGAAAAAGAGAAAAGGAAAAACAGAAAAGAGGAAAAAAGAGACAAGAAAAAAAGAAAGGTAAAAACAAAAACGTAAAGGGAAAAAACCTAAACAGACAGTAGAGGAGAACTATTATAGTCTTTACGTGGCTGCGGGAGAGTGGGAGATTCCTTTGCTCAGCCCACTTGGAGTCACCCGGTTGCTTCAGCGGCTGTGTCCCGCCGAGGAGGAGCCGCGCAGTGCTGCCGCGGGGCGTCCGCAGTCGTGTGTTTGGGGTAGCGGCGACCCCCCTAGCCAAGCCGAAGTGATCGGCCCTGCGGCGGCGGAGCCAGCGGGCCCCTAACCGGCGGTGGCCACGGAGAGTCGCCGCGGAGGGGGGCCGGGGACGGCGGGGCGCTTGGCCTCACCTCACCTGCGGGCGGGCGGCAGCGACCCAGGTGCATGATGCTGCTGCGTTCGCGCTCTCCTGCTGCGGTGAGGAGAGGGAGAGGGGTGGTGCTGCCGGGAGTGGGGTCCGAGGAGGACGGACGGAGTGAGGAGGAAGACAGGGAGGGAGGGAAGGAAGGGAGGCGGGGGAAAGAAGGAGAGGGAGGGAATTGGCGATCAGACGCAGCTTCCCTGCTCTCACTCTCTCCGCTGCTGCAACTCCTCAACTCTGCTCGGTCTTTGCCTGGACATGTCTTAAGAAAGTTGGATCTCTCCCTCTTTCGCCTTCCCCCCCCCCCTTTCTCCCTTTCCCCGTCATTTTTCCTTCCCACCCTCGTTCAAGTTTAAAGCAGCGATGGGTCGAAAACGACATGCTGCGCTGTGGCGGCGGGGACGGGCACCGGGACTCCGCTGAGCGCCGCGGCCGAGGCGGAGTTTACGTTCTAGAGGTGTGTGGGCACTGGGGCATTGCTCGCTGCTTCTCTGAAGGACAAAAAAGAAAGGAGGGGGAGAGGAAACGTGCGGGGATGAACTGAGCTGGAGTGGACTTTGGGAGAAGAGCGCCGAGTCCAGCTGGTCTGGTGAGTTCTTTTGTTTAATGAGTTTAGTATCAGCAGGGTGCTTTAGCGACATGATTCCCATGAGAGTTCTGGTGCTCTAATTTGTCGCGTTATTGGAAATACTCGGGTCTGCGCTTCAACCCGTAGTTATTAACTGGTAGTACATGTATGTTTCCGTGTGTATATACACACACACCGACTTTTATCCGAACCTGTGCGTACCTCACCCCCCAGCTATCCCGCCACCATCACGGAGAAAGCGGCATGCCGCTTTCCCGGCCCAACGTCCTGCAGTAAGATCGGCGCAGATGGCTACCGGCTCTGCTCTCTGCTCGGCCGAGCCCAGTCTGGCAGCCCGTGCTGTGTCCCGCCGCCCGTGCGCTGTGCCACGGCGCCCCCTGCCCGACCTCTGCGGAACTGCGCCCCCGCCGCCCTGGGGCAGCCTGTGCCCAAGGCGGGGGCCGCCGGGAGTTGTCCCTTCCCGTGGGAGGGGAGGCGTGTGTTGTACGGCAGATACTCCGGGGTGTGGGCTGATGAACACGAAGGCCGGCGCTTTCAGAAGGGGTTGGCTTCTTTTGATTGCAGCCTCGGGCGCACCAGTCTTTGGAATCAGAAAAGCCCCCTGCGCAGCTGGCTTTATTTATTTCTGTGCCTGAAGGCGTTGCGGGACTAATGCGCGGTAAACGCGCCCCCGCCGTCTTCTCCCCAGCTTTGCTGTGAGCCTGCTGGGTTGGGATTCTTTAGGCGAACGTTTGATCGCTATTAAGCGTGATCACTTATTAATAAGCGGGGAATCCTCCTAAGACTGTTTCGGAGTATTAATCTTTAACGTTGGACTGGTTGGCAGACATTCCATCAGCATGAGTTCTGCCTGGGGCTTCCCCACCCGACGTAGCCCGTACCCGAGAGATCACCGCCAGCGCGCTCCCCCAGCTGTACCCGGGCTCGCAATACGCTCGCCTCTCGCTGCGGCATTTCCCGGGGACCGGGTACGGCGCCACTTCTTCAAACAGTGGCAGGGAACTGCGGTAGCCGTTTTGGCCTTTGCTGGGAGAGCTCCCTCCACACGGCCGTCAAGTGGCGGCTTGCCCAGCCTAGCGCCCGAGGCCGCGAAGCGTGCGGCCAAACCCGCCGGCACGGTCCGGGGGTGGCAGTCTGGCCGCCCCCGCCTCCTGCTGTTCTCCGTACGGAGGAAGGGGAGAGCAGCCAGCGGGACGCTGCAGTCGCCCCTGGACGGTCCTCGCTGCCACAGGCGCGAGTGGCCATCGCGGGGCTCGTCCCGAATATCCGCTGCTCCTCGGACGGCTAAGCCCCGCCATCGAGGACCGCCCGTTCCCCTGGGCTCTGGCGGTCTCTCTGGCTATTCCCGTAGAATATTCCCCGGCGGTCATTTTCTGAAGTTCCAAGTAGCCTCTCCGAGGGAGAACTTCGCCACACGCGAAGCCCCCCCTCCCCGCTGTCCCAGCTGGGTTGAAGCGCAGCGAGCGTAGCGCAGGTAAGGGGTACCACCCATACCCCACCGCCGTCCCCTTAAGCCCCGAGCCACTGGAGTCCTCCCCCACCCCGAAGCCCTGGGCGGGGAGGCTAGGGAGGATGCCTCCTCGGATGCCTCCTCGGACCCCGCGCCCGCGGAGCGCCGCCGAAACGAGTTCCGGAGGGGCGGCCGTCCAGCGCCGCGGAGGAATACGGCGGAGGGGAGAGAAGCGAGAAGTACTGGCGAGGCGAGCTGAGCTTAGTTGCTGACCGGAGAAGAAAGCGGGAGTAGCTCTCGCAACCATGTGGGGCTGGTCTCGGTCTGTAAGCTGAGCTGAGGAGAGGTGAGGTGAGGTGCGGCGCGGCCGTGCCGGCTCGGCCGGGCCGGGCGAGTTGGAAGAAGTTTTGATGGCGGGGTAGGGCGGCCAGCGGTGGCGTAGGGAGGGGGCGGCCAGGCGGTGCGGGCCCCTCGAAAAGTTGCGGCTCTGCGGAGAGACAACGGGCGCAGCGAGGCCGCTCGGAGGCACTGAGCGAGCGGCCGCCTCGTGCTGCGGAATAATTCGCGGGAAGGGGCTGCGGAAAATTCGCGGGAAGGGGCTGCGGTGAGGCGCCATCTCTCCCTCTTCCCCAACTCCCAACCCTTGGCGCCAGGCCGGGGTGGCTGCTGGGCGTCGTGAGCCCTGGCGCCCTACTGCTCCCCCGCGGCCGGCGGCCGTCGGCAGGGTTGGAGCAGCAGCTCCGCTCCCCTGAGAGCCGGCAGGTTGTTCCGAAGTTGAATCGAGGAAAAGGGCTGGCACTGGTATTTTCCCCTGGAGGCAAGGTGTCTTCGGAAGCGTCTGATGGGTCATTGCTAACTGAATTCCCTGGTAAGCCGGCAGGGGCGATTCGCAGCGAGCAAGTACCTTGGGATGACTTTATTCCTTTGTTTGCACTTTAAAACTGCATCGCTCATTGCGTTTCTCCCCGGATTCCGCCGAAGGATAAAGAGCAGGGCCCACAAGGACGCGGCGTTTAGCGGCGGCTCTCTGGGAGATCCCGGCTGAACGCATCGGCCGGTTGCTGCTACTGCTGCTTTTTTTCTTCCTCTTTACGGCAGTTGAAAGAAAACAAAGGTTTGTTTGAAAGGTGCGCTTTTTAATCTCTTTGTGTCAGTCAGTGACGGTGTTTCTTACGGCTGATACTATCTCCCTGTTGTTAACTTTTTTGGGGGGGGGCGAATTAATAAATTAAACAATGCTGCCTTGCAGCAGCAGGTTTTCTTACGGTTTAAACTACTTGCATGCAAGTTGTTCTTAGGCAGTTTCATAGGAAATATTACCTGTACCTTTGCTGTCTTTCTGTAAAGGAGAAGAACGCTTGTAGATGTGTATTTCCTGTTTGTTTGTCTAACCGTGTGGAAAATACTTCACTTTAACCCCGAAAACTATTTCATTTTTTAATTTTATTTTGTTCTTTGTGGAATCCTGATGTCTCACTTTTAGGAGACTGGAAGACTAATTCTAGTAACTACCTAGTTAATAGGATAGTCTCCTGTTTTTTATAACAGCATGCAAAAGAACTTTAAGTTATCAATGCTGTTAGTGCAGGTAAGCAAACAGAATGCCTTTAAACCCTCAAAGATTGGCATATTTTTTTTAATATTAAAACTGAATTCAAGCTCAGTAAAACTGGTTTTATCATCACAAACTTTAAGATAGCATGTTAAATTTAAATTAAACTCACTCATTCCTGGAAGTCAGAAGTCTGCTTTTTCTTGCACAGTTGGTGAGTTCAGTATTAGATACACTAGTATGTAAATGCCTTATAGATAAGTAGTCAAAAAGCTGTATGTGAAACTGTTTCACTCCTGATTCAGAATCTTTGTGTGCTGTTTGAATACAGCTGCTGTATTTTCAAAGATCTTGAAAGTATAAATCAAAGTATATAATGAGATTACTCATATACTCATAGTGTGGAGAATACAAGCATAAAATTTACTGGACTTCTGCCACAAGTTGAAACTGTTCTGTTAATCTATGCAGCCATGTACATTTTTTGAATAATTTACCAGCTTTACTAAAGTGATGTCACCACATGCTTTCATCATGGGTTAATTTTCTGAATAGCAGAACAGATGGACACACTGTCTCCCAGAAAAGCAAACGACACTGTTCAGTTTTTTGATTGGAAACTTGAGCATACTGAGTGAAACATGATTTTTTTTTTCTTCAATCAGACTACATAATTACTTCTAAGCAATTGAAAGAGTAGGTGTAACTGCTATTAGTACAGCCCACAAAGCCACATGATCTCTCTTGGACTCTGCAATAGGAACCCTGTTATGACAGTGATAACTTCTCACAGTGTGTTTGTGCCAGACATCATCAGTTGCATATGCTGATCAAAATTGACCTTTAAAGTAAATAGGTGGTGTTTTGGTTGGTGGAGACATTTTAGTGTTAATAACATTACAAATCAAAAAAGCTGGTGCACATAGGGGTGGGAGAGCCTCCACTACATTTGATAAAAGTTAATGAAACATTTCAGTAGATAAATATTATAGAAAAGCTTTAAAAAACCTCCTTTAGTGCTCAGAATGCTCTGTGATGTGACCCTAGAGTGGTGGTGCAGGCTATGCTAAGAGTCTCGTTCTGTTAATGTAAACAATGTAGCTTAGTCTTACAGTAGGTCCTTCTGGACTTAGCTGGCAGATTTGTGTAGAAAAGGGATACCAGTGGGACTGAGCCTCATTGCGGCTTGGGCTCTGTAGCCTGGATTAGATTCTTTTTGTATCTGGGCTT
The DNA here is from genome assembly GCA_013396975.1 of Bucco capensis. NCBI lineage: Eukaryota > Metazoa > Chordata > Aves > Piciformes > Bucconidae > Bucco > Bucco capensis. The sequence continues at coordinate 87,212 of VWZO01016695.1, read as the reverse complement.
GAGGGTGAGGGTGATTGCTTGGTGAGTAAATCAATGTATGCTCCCCATTGATACATTATATAGGAGATAAGCTTGCTTTGTCTTTTTTTTTTTTTAAATTGATTTGCTGGGCATTGGTATGAGCATTAGCCAAATTCTGTGTTTTATGCTTAAAACCTTCAAATCTCAAAAGTATAAACTTTGAAGTCTAGGTACTGTAAACATACTGGTAAGAGAAATAGTTTTTCATATGACTGTTATCCAAATCGTCTTCATTTGTAAGTTATCAGTGTGAAGTTTGCTAGCCCCCAGATTTTGCTTGTTCTTAGACCTTTAATGTAAAGACAGTTCATATTTCTAAGTTAAGGTTTTTTATCATATACAAATTATGTTTGTGATGTTGATGTGTTAATAATTTTAACATTGTAACTAAGTAGTAAAACTATCTTATGTATCCCAGTGCTGAACATGTGTGTAAATAAATATGACCTCAATATGCATAAGAATAAAAATTAGCTGAATAATAATTTCCAAATAGGAAATCAAAGCTTGTTTGAAAGTAGCTTTTCAGAATAAATGCAGAGTGCACTTCTTGTAAACCTAAGCCTGTGATCTCTTTTTAAGCAAAGGGTTGTGTGTTGAAAATGGATGCACAAAATCCTAAACTGGTCATACTCCAAAGATAATAAAAACTGTAGGAGTTCAAAGTGTAGCCTTTGGATAAAACGTTTCTGAAATCCAGTCATTCTGGCATACTGTGATGAGCTATCTGAGTTTATATCTAACTCATTATCGCTTTATCTTAATGCTTTCCCATAGAAGTTAACTGTCTTTACAACTGGCATTGTTTAATACTTCAGATATTTATCAAGATTATATGATGTTTATTTTTGGATAATCCCAGATCAACTAGTTTCTAGTAGCTTTGTAAATTATTACAAGATGGAAAAAGTGTCTTGTCTAACATGGTTAACTGCTCAACTGAGAGATGCTCTTAAGCTCTCCATTGTGACTCAGCAAACCTTAGAAGGAAGGGATTCCCTGACTGGTAGTTGTGTCATCATGTATAATAGGCTCCCTGTGCCACTTCTGAGTGGACTCCACTTGGAAGCTATTACAGAAAAGGAGCGAAAAGTGCTTAAGATATGATACCGAAAAATATTTACAGTAATAGTAAAACCTACACGTGTTCACCTCTCTGTTAATTTAGAAATTATTTCATATTTTTAAGTAATTTGTCTTAGGACAGTCTAATGGCCTCTTAAATTGCTCAGAGTTTTGGAAGTATTGATATCAGTTATTTCAGGATTTTTTATTTTTTGCTGATTTTTTTAAATGAAAATGTTAATTTACTTTGCAGTATGTTAGGGGGATGAAGCCATGGAAACCCAAGTGTCTATTTATTCCCAGGACAAGTCACAGCCTGGGAAGAAGTGTAGGTAGGGGAGGAATAATTTTACTAACTCACTGAAATGGTGGCTGTTACTTATGCTCATCTGGTATCCCAACCTTTCCTTCATTCAGTATTAAGATCTTGTAAGCATTGATTACAGCTAGTGACAGTTTTAAAAGCTCATACACTTTTTATTGTTTGGTCATTAACTTTTTATTGTTTGCTATGGTTATAGTTTTAATCATGTAACTTAATTGCTAGATTTGTAGGCAGATGCACCTTTTTTTTGCCTTCCAAAAGGATGCTAGCTAAGTTTTCACTATTCCTCTACAATATTTCCTATAGTTTGTGAGTCTCAAATTATCTTGATCTCAAAATCATTGACTTGCTAACAACTGTGACTGAATTAGTTTCTCCTGAGGTTTTTGAGTGAACTACTGACAGAAGTAGATTAATTGCCAAAATGCTTTCTAGTGAGCAGAGGCAGTCTGTAGTATTTCAGCCAATGTGGTCTTGTATAGATCCTACCTGAGCAGGTAGGATCTAGGGGAGAGAGAAATAACTGTGAGAAAATGTGAGTGGTGGAAGGAGAGAACATAATGCAATACGTTTTGAGCTGAGATAAACAGAACTAGTGTGAGGATAGGCAGTGAAGAGATACTGACAGCCAAAAATAGAATGAGGCCAAACTAGGGCCAAATTGTGGGAGAAAAAATCGGGAAGAGTGAAAGAAGGAACAAACTGAGAATAAGATGCTAGAGGAGAGGTAAGGGAAAAAAACAGGGAAAGGTGAAGGACAAGAATATGTACTGCTTGATCAAAGTAATCAAATCAGAGTCTGATTGCTTTCTACTTGCTGGAAAGAAGTTTTTCTCCCACGATTTTGTTGAAGGCATGGGCTTGTTGAGGAAGCATTCTGAAGCTTTGATTTGTTATCCTGTGAGACTTTGGGGAGTAAAGACTGTTACTATAAACATGGATGAAAGAAGGTGGTTCGAGATGTGTAATTTCTAGTTTTCTTTCAGGCATGAATTCTAAACTAAAGATCAAGGTTATTTGAATAATATTTGAACAGTCATAAGACTTAATATATCTCTCTTTTGTTTCAGGGTTTCTTTGTGATTGCTGCGATGGGAAGATACTTGACTATGCTGCTGCTGCTGCTGCAGCATTTTGGAAACTGTGAAGGAAATCAAAGGCCACATCATGCTCCACCAATGCAATTTACACAAGTCCAGTATAATGCCACTGTGTTTGAAAATTCTGCAGCCAAGACTTATGTTGGGCATCCAGTGAAAATGGGCATTTACATTACAAATCTATTATGGGACCTAAGATACAAAATTATTTCTGGTGACAATGAGAACTTGTTTAAAGCTGAAGAATATGTTCTTGGAAACTTTTGCTTTTTGAGAATACGTACCAAGGGAGGAAACACAGCTATCCTCAACAGAGAGGTAAAAGACCATTATATGCTGACTGTTAAAGCAGTTGAAAAAAATACAAATGCTGAAACACGCACAAAGGTCAGGATACAGGTACTGGATACAAATGACTTGCGTCCTCTGTTTTCTCCGACATCATACAGTGTTTCTTTGCCTGAAAATACAGCAATAAGGACCAGTATTGCAAGAGTCAGTGCAACAGATGCAGATATAGGAACAAATGGGGAGTTCTACTATAGCTTTAAAGAGAGAACAGATCTCTTTGCTATACATCCAACTAGTGGAGTTGTGGTTCTAACTGGTAGACTTGACTACTTGGACATTAAGCGTTATGAGATGGAAATTCTGGCAGTGGACCGTGGGCTGAAACTGTATGGTAGCAGTGGCATAAGCAGTATGGCAAAACTAACTGTTCATGTAGAGCAAGCAAATGAATATGCCCCTATTATTACAGCTGTTACATTGACTCCATCAGAATTGGATAAAGATCCAATTTATGCAATTGTAACTGTGGAGGACAATGATCAGGGTTCAAATGGAGAAATAGCATCATTAAACATTGTTGCAGGTGATCCGCTTCAACAGTTCAGAACAGTGAGGTCTGTTCCAGGAGGTAAAGAATACAGAATAAAAGCCGTTGGTCACATCGATTGGGAGAGCCACCCTTTTGGATACAACCTTACTCTTCAAGCTAAAGATAAAGGAAATCCCCCACAGTTTTCTTCTGTAAAAGTTATTCATGTGACATCACCACAATTTAAGTCTGGTCCTGTCAGATTTGAGAAAGAGATCTATAAAGCTGAAATAAGTGAATTTGCTCCTCCAAACACACCTGTGGTAATGGTGAAAGCTCTGCCTAGTTACCCACATTTAAAATACGTATTTAAAAATACTCCAGGCAAAGTAAAATTCAATTTAAACACTCACACTGGTCTTATTACCACTTTAGAACCCATAAAAGCACAATATGCATCCCATTTTGAACTTGAAGTTGTGACAAGTGACAGAAGAGCTTCTGCAAAAGTATTAGTTAAGGTACTAGGCATGAACAGCAATCCTCCCGAATTTACTCAGACATCCTATAAAGCCTCCTTTGATGAGAATGTGCCAGTAGGTACGAGTGTCATGAGAGTAAGTGCAAAAGACCCTGATGAAGGGGAGAATGGTTATGTGACCTATAGCATTGCAAATCTGAATCCTTTGCCATTTGTAATTAACCATTTCAGTGGGATTATTAGTACCTCAGAAGACTTAGATTATGAATTGATGCCAAGGGTTTACAATCTAAGGATTCGAGCTTCTGACTGGGGTATACCATATCGTCGAGAAGTTGAAGTTCCTGTTACTATTACTTTAAATAACCTGAATGACAATGTACCTCTTTTTGAGAAAATAAATTGTGAGGGAACAATTCCCAGGGATCTTGGTGTTGGAGAACAAATAACAACTGTATCTGCTATTGATGCTGATGAGCTCCAGTTGGTGAGATACCAAATTGAATCTGGAAATGAACTGGATTTATTTAGTCTAAATCCAAATTCTGGAGTACTTTCACTCAAACAGTCACTAATAGATGGCCTAGGTGCTAAAATATCTTTTCACAGTTTGAAAATTACAGCTGCAGATGGAGAAAATTTTGCAAAACCATTGTATATCAACATAACTGTAGCTACTAGTCGCAAACCGGTCAACTTGCAATGTGAAGAAACTGGAGTTGCTAAAATGCTGGCAGAGAAACTTTTACACGCAAATAAATTGCACAGTCGTGGAGAAGTTGAGGATGTTTTCTTTGATGCTCATTCTGTGAATATGCATGCACCTCAATTTAGAACTACTCTCCCCAGTAGCATTGAGATAAGAGAAGACCAACCAGTGGGCTCCAGCATAATACTTATGGATGCTACTGATCTTGATACTGGCTTCAATGGAAAGCTAGTGTATGTTATTTCTGGAGGTAATGAAGATAGTAGTTTCATTGTTGATATGGAAAGAGGAGTGTTGAAAATTTTATCTCCCCTTGACCGAGAAGTAGAAGATAAATATACTCTAAATGTTACTGTTTATGATCTTGGAATACCACAGAAGTCTGCCTGGCACCTCTTAGATATAACAGTTTTGGATGCTAATGACAACCCACCGGAGTTCCTGCAAGACAGCTATTTTGTTGAAGTGAGCGAAAACAAAGAGCCTAACAGTGAAATAATTCAAATTGAAGCTTCTGATAAAGATTTGGGCACTAATGGGGAAGTGAAATACTCCCTTATTACAGATACAGACAAGTTTACTATTAATGTTCTTACAGGAGTTGTAAAAGTTGTAGGAGTTCTGGATCGTGAAGAGCAGCACGTCCATTTCTTGAAAATAGAAGCTAGGGACCAACCTACTGAAGAACCTCAGTTATTTTCAACAGTTATTTTGAAAGTGTCTGTAGAAGATGTTAATGACAACCCTCCTAAGTTTATTCCTTCAAATTATCATGTGAAAATTAGAGAAGATCTTCCTGAGGGAACTGTTATTATGTGGCTAGAAGCCTATGATCCTGATTTAGGCCAATCAAGTCAAGTACGATACAGTCTTTTGGAGAACGGAGATGGCACCTTTGATGTCGACAAGCTAAGTGGAGCCATACGTATTGTACAAAGACTGGATTATGAAAAGCAGCAGCTTTATAACTTGACTGTGCGGGCCAAGGACAAAGGGAAACCCGTTTCCTTGTCCTCTATGTGTTACGTTGAAGTTGAGATAATTGATGTGAATGAAAACCTGCACCCTCCACGGTTCTCTATATTTGCAGATAAAGCCTTTATAAAAGAAGATGCCCCTGTTGGCTCCTCAGTAATGACTGTATCTGCTTATGATGAAGATGCAGGACGAGATGGGGAGATCAGATACTCTATCCGAGATGGATCTGGTACAGGAGTTTTTCAAATAGATGAAGAAAAAGGTAAGGTGGCTTTCTGTTATTTTTATATTCTAAATAAAATCATATGTCAGCAAAGAGATAATGACAAGCAGCATTGTCATAGTTGGCATAGATGTTTTAGTTAGGACAAAAATATGTCACCAGTAATATATGTGGTTCTGCTTGCCACTTCAGTGAAATCATAAACATACATTTGGTAAGTAATTTTTCTCTGCGGTCCTCATTTGTATCTAATTCATCCAGTAGCCATTCTGTGTATTCTGTATGCTTCTGGTAATTGTCAGTGTGCGTAATATGGACTCATAAAGTCACTTTATTCTTAAGAGTTCAGGTGAACAAACTGTTATAGGCAATATTTTTTTTCTTCTATAGACAATTATGTCGTCGTCGTGGCTAGGCTTCGCAAATGAAGCTCCAGGGAGGGCTCCACCTACGCTCCTCCTCAGCGCCTTTTACAAGTGCGCTGATTAAAAGAGGATAGCAGATAGCACCGTGGGCAATGAGTTTAATGCTCCCTCTGCTGTCAGCACAGTTATGGCACCAGGGGCCACAGGAGACCCCAAGTGATTTTCAGACTGTGCCTAGACAATTATGTAGTTTGTGGCTAAAAAAACTCTAGAGTTTGAAATGTAACATTGGTTCTTTTAGCTTTGCTTTTAACAAAGCACGTAGCAAAACCAGTTTTCTGAAGATGGTGTATTGAGTACTTTCTAAGACTTAGTCCAGGCACAGTCTGAAAATCACTTGTGGTCTCCTGTGGCCCCTGGTGCGGTAACTGTGCCCACAGCAGAGGGAGCATTAAACTCCTTGTCCATGGTAAAATGTGTGCAGTGATACCCATGTTCCTATAATCCTTCTATGGGTAGGATGAGCTCATTAGCCTTCTGCCAGTCAGCCTAGGAGAGGGACAACTCTGATTCCAAACCCGGGCAGATGGAGCTTGTTTAGCCCTGTAAGGCCTTCCATCTAAGAGGTTAAACCTCCGTCCTAAGGACTTTGCTGCCAGCGTCCAAGCTTGCTAGGCCCTGGCAGATGAACCTTAGGACTAAAGGGTGGGTCCAGCTCTGCACATGCTGTGTCTCACCTAAAAAAAAAATCCATAGCGCAGGCTCAAGGGTGCTATCTGCTATCCTCTTTTTATCAGCGCGCTTGGAAAAGGCGCTGATGAGGAGCGTGGATGGAGCCCTCTCTGGATCTTCGTTTCCAAAGCCTAGCCATACACCCAAGACTTAGTAGTTTCACTTTTAGGTTTTTGATATGTGTGCAGACTATTCATTTGTGTATCACTACACCTTTCTTTTGGCATAAGTACATTTAAATCTACTATGCATTTTAGTATCTTGGAAAAGTGTCTAGTTGTCCTACAGAATGAGTCTGAGTTTGCCAATTTATTGTCCAAGTGATAGATAACAGTAATGAGAATGCAAGACTGAAGAAATATTTTTCTGACACCAGTATACACATGTGTACGTATTTACATGTATGTGGACAGGTATGTGTATTTTTGTGACACTGCTACTGTGGCAGAATTAGTTGTCTGTTTCTGTTGCCTATTAACTCTTTTGGCACAAGGCTTGTTAGCTTTACTGAAGAACTGATGTGAGTTTCAGGGAGTTCTTTTTATCTGCTAGGTTTACAAAGTTGGCAGAACGTAGCACAAAACAGTTGTCTATTTAGTCTACTCCATGACAGTGGCTCTGTATTCCCAAGGCAAGGAGAGAGGCATTGTCTGTGTTCATATCTGTTATCTAGTGTTTGCAGTTCTTCGGGGATGAAAGTAGAGGGATTTGGGGGAGAGGGCGTGGTGGTGAAGATGGGTTGCTAGTTTTTAATCTTAGTGAACAAATTCCACTTCAGCCACTGCTGTAGTGAAGAATGTATGTATTTGTGTTTGGTAGGTTGTGGATTTTGTCAAATGTTGTTTTAAAGACACTGAGGAAAAAACACTTGAGTATCTACAAGCCTGACAATGTAGCTTAAATTTTTGTTACTGTTGTTACAGAAGGTACTGTTTATATTGCGGTGTCTGAATATTTGTTAAAATGGACTGGCCTTGATACAGAGAGCAAATCTGATAATTAGCCAAGAAAGCATGTTAAAGAATTTATGAAAGAGGAGATCTGGCAAGTAACTGGGTAACTTTTTCAGCTTGCTAAAGGGCAGTTCTGATTTTAGCTTTGAGCTACATAGAAATCATAGAACAGTTACAGCTGGAATAGACCTTGAAGATCATCTAGTCCAGCCTTTGTCCCAGCCCTATCAATCCACTAACCGATGCCCCCCCAGCACAACGTCCACCTGTTTCTTAAACACCTCCAGGGATGGTGACTCAACTACCTCCCTGGGCAGCCTGTTCCAATGGCTGACAACCCTTTCAGGAAAGAAATTCTTCCTCATATCTAACTTTAACCTCCCCTGGCACAATTTGCATCCATTTCCCCTCATCCTATCTCTCTCCACCAGGGAGAACAGACCAATCCCTGCCTCACTACAACCTCCCTTCAGGTGGTTATAGAGAGCGATGAGGTCTCCCCTCAATTTCCTCTTTTCCAGGATAAACAGGCCCAGATTCCTCAGTCTTTCCTCATAAGGCTTATGTTCCAAGCCCTTTACCAGCTTGGTATTCCGCCTCTGTACCTTCTCCAGCACCTCAGTGCCCGTCTTGTAGTGAGGGGCCCAAAACTGGATGCAGTACTCGAGGTGAGGCCTCCCCAAAGCTGAGTAAAGGGGCATGATCACCTCCCTGTTCCTGCTGACAGCACTGTTCCTGCTAGTGGCCAGGATGCCATTGGCCTTCTTGGCCACACTGCTGGCTCATGTTCAGTCGGCTGTCAAGTCAACACCACCAGGTCCCTCTCTGTCTGTCAGCTCTCCAGCCACTCTTCCCCAAGCCTGTAGTACTGCTGGGGGTTGTTATGGCTGAAGTGCAGGACCTGGCATTTGGCCTTACTGAATTTCATGGAATTGGCCTTGGCCCAGCGATCCAGCCTATCTAGATCCCTCTGTAGAGCCTCCCTACCCTCAAGCAGATCTACACTTCCACACAGCTTGGTGTCGTCTGCAAACTTACTAAGGATGCGCTCCATCCTTTGGTCCAAATCATTGATGATGGTGTTAAACAGGAGTGGCCCCAGTACTGAGCCTTGTGGGACCCCACTCGTGACTGGCTGCCAGCTGGATTGAGCTCCGCTGACCACAACTCTTTGGACTTGGCCATGTATCCAGTTTTTAACCCAGTGAAACGTATGCCCATCCAAGCCAAGAGCAGTTAATTTCTCTAGGAGAAATTGCTGTGGTCAACTGTGTCGAACGCTTTACTAAAATCAAGATAAATAAAACCCACAGCATTTCCTTCATCCAGCAAGTGGGTCACCCAGTCATAGAAGGAGATCAGGTTTATTAAACAGGACCTGCCCTTCATAAAGCCATGCTGACTGGGTCTGATCACCTGGTTGTCCTGCATGTGCTGCATAATGGAACTCAGGATGATCTGCTCCCTCAGCTTCCCTGGGACTGAAGTTAAACTGACAAGCCTATAATTTCCTGGATCCTCCTTCCTACCTTTCTTATAGATGAGAGTTATATTTGCTTTCTTCCAATCAGCTGGGACCTCTCCAGTCAGCCAGGACTGCTGATAAATGATGGAGAGTGGCCTGGTGAGCACCCCTGCTAGCTCTCTGAGGACTCTAGGGTGAATCCCATCTGGCCCCATAGATCTGTGGATATCAGTGTGTAGGAGTAGGTCCCTGACCATCTCCTTGTGAATTGGGGGGGGGACATTTTGCTCCTGGTCCCATTCTCTTGGCTTAGGGGGCTGGCTTCCCTCAGTACAGGTGTCTTTGAAAGCATCATACTACAGTTTCAATTCAAAGTGGATAAACAGGATCATTAGCACTGAGCAATAAAGGTGTGATAAATCATATCAATACCACACTGCTACTGCCATTTAGAAAAGTTCTAAGGAATGATAGAAGAAGTTGCTGGAGGAGCACCTAAAGCAGATGCTATGTGGGACCAAGGCAATAATGAAACCTCTTCCTTCCTTGTCCCTCCTCCTCTCAGCAGGTAAGCAGGTAAAAGAAGTCTTCCTGTTTGGTTGTCAAATATAAGGATAGAACATTTCCATTATGTATTTACTGTCCTCAAAGGTGAAATTAAAGATGGACACTATAGTATGTACAAATGGTATTAGGAAGAGTTGTATAGCTCAACAAGGCCATTCAGTATTGCCTGTTGGGCTAGGTGTGACACTATCATGGAAGCAGAAGCACATGGTGAGCAAATTTCCACACTGATTTTCAGTGTAAAAATGAGCGTATAGAAAGTGAGAACTGTTGCTGGTTTTGCTCAGTATCTGACATTCTCCAAAAAATTCTTTGCTACCAGACCACTCCTTTCCTTGAGGAAAGGGCTTCTGGTTTGTTTCTGAGAGCTGCTTTTTATCTTGTTTCAAGGTTATGTTCTTTTGGGTTTGGTTTTCTTTCTAGTGCTCAAAATTTAGCTAGCTGAGAGAGCTAGCAGACTTGGGAGTGTAGATACCCTGGGTCATTCAGCCTAGGAAAGGTCTCATTGTAGTGTTTATAGTAGATGGGAAGGCATCCTTGAAGCTGATAACTCAGACACAAGTTTCAAGAATCACAAAATTCATGGTGTTTGCTTGTGTCTAACCAGTTGTGTACTTTGAGTGGTTGGATTTGCAACCCTTGCACACCCAGATGCAGGTTGTTACATGTAGGCCCTATGCAGTAAGATTTCCCCTGGTGACAGGTTTTTTTTGAACCATTTTAAGAAGCTGTGATGAATTTTGCAAACACGTTGTTACAGGAAGGTTCCCAGCTAGTTAAGCTTGCAAGGCTACCAGCAGGCATTTTCTAAACTTCTGCATTTGAGCGTATTTCCCAGTGCATAACCTACTTCCAGAATGGTGTTAAGGGTGATCTGACAGTCTGAACTTCATGCATGATACCCTTAGTACTCCTGTTTAATCCAGTCATACAATTATTTGGTACCAGTAATCTTCCTGTTCTTTCAGTAACCTGAGTTTAAGTTATTAGGCCATGATTGTTACAGCACAATAGTAATTCTATTCTAACAATAGCAACAAAGTCTTAAGGTGATTAATTTGCTTACTTAAAAAGACTTAAGTATGACTGTGATTTCTAACAGAGATCAAATATGTTCTAACAGAACAAAGATCTGTCTAGACTGATATGCTGTCTTCAGTAGTGTAAGGAAGAATAAAAACAGGGCAGATACATGATACTTCCTTCTAATAGTTTCTCTGTCTCTGGGTATTTTTTATTTGGGGAGTTCTTGAGTCAGATGTGGTTTGCAACCTTTAGTAGATTTATCTTTCTTGTGTAGTCTTCCCTTGGATCCATGTAATTTTCAAGTGTAACCTTGCTACTGTGATATGAAAAGATGATTTGTTTTGGTAAAGGAGCAAGTAAAAAAAAGAGTTAACAGAGGCATGTGGAAGAAAACTAATTCTGTTGCACTATTTATGTCTGCATAAAATGCCATCAATGAAACTTAGTGGCTATGAGACAATATTTTTAATGTTACCAGAACCATTTCCAGCTGGGTAGACAGTTATTCATTAAAGAGAATGAATAGGATTTTTAACTATGTAAAGCAGAGTACTGAATTATGTTCTTAAAAGGTACAGAACATTACTAAGATATAACAAACATTAACATTTCTTTGTAGTGTTCTGATAATTGTGTTAATTAAAATGCAGGATATGATTAACATTTATACATAGGGATAGGTTCAGGTTCTGTTTCTTTAATGATCTTTGGCTTTTGAGCTTTTCAGATCATTTCACCACTCACTGTTGCTGAGATTTTGATGTGAAGATGGGCATTATTAGCAAAAATTAAATGCTGTGATCATCACCAGAGCAGAACACTTAAGTACCCGTTGGATAGCTATTAAACCAGCAGCATTGTTTGGAACAGAAGCCAACTGTCCTGCGTCTATCCTAACAACTCTTGTGCCTCTAGGAAGGATACCAAAAGAGCTCAACTCTTGTACCTTTAGGCAGGAACACAAAAACTTCCTAATAATTTCCATTTTTTTCTGTTACATAAATTCCAAATATGCTACTGTCAAAGCCATATGGTGGCTGTGTGCTGTGTTTATTCCAAGTCCTTGCAGATCTGTCAGATTATAGGTCACTGAAAAATGTTAAGAGAAAAATTGTTGAGCAAATCTTTTTGTAAGAAAGCTGTTAAACATTACTTTAAAAGTTGTAATCAATTAGGTGATGTTGGCAGTCAGGAAAGAATATTCCTGGTGAGTTTGATGTGATAGACTATGAAGAGGAGAGGCTCTAAGATTTAGTCAAAGTTTGCTTACAGGAGTTGTGACAACGACATTTGCTGCTTAGCTTCTGTCCACGTATACAGTCTCAATGGTACTTAGGTTTTGTCATTAAAGTTCCTTATATTAGGGTTTTGACCTGTTAAAATTGAGGAGTAAATGGGAAGACCACCCTCTTCTATATGGGTCTTCTCATAGTGTTTTCATCTTGCAAAGCAGAGTAGTTCTTCTTCCCACTACTTTAGAGAGTAAGCTGGATTAGGAGATGCTCTGTTTCTGTAGAATACTGAGTGGTTGCAGTTTTTTGCACAAGAAATTTTTACCCTGTCTGTCAATACAGATGCAAGCGAAACTCAAAGCACAGGCTAATATCCCAGGTATCTAAGTAGCTTTACAGAAAAGTTTCTCATCTTAAACTGAATTCCATACTGCCACGTTACATTGTACTGAAGCTACTGATTTGTTCATATAGTTTACAGCAGCTAACTGTCTTCAGTGGCTGAGGTATAAATGTACTAGAATTAAAAAAGGGGGGGGGAATGTATGTTAAAAAAAACCCTTGTAGAAAGATTATTAGATTTGTAAACTCCAAGTTAGAGTTAAATTCTTAAGCCTGTGAATGTTGATTTGGAAGGTTAATCTTTTAAATGAGGGGTTGCATCAGCTCTTTGGTTAGCAGTTGAGAGCTAAAACCTGATTCTGTTACGTACACTGGAGGTTTGAATGAAATTCTAGTCAGCAGAGAGGATTTTTTTCTTAATCAAAGCTTCTTGGATTCTGGAATTAGATGATCAGTAGCCACATTAACTTCTAAATCAGAAATCCAGGTAAAAACCTGAAATTCAAGCAGAAATTTAAAGTCATTATTTGGAAAGTAATACAAGGGCAAACATATCCTATTTGAATAGTGTATAATTAAAGTTCTTAAAGCAACTCAAGTAACACTGAGTTTGAGAGTTGTTTTTTTTATTATATTAGGATAGAAGTGTATGTTATGTTGGGTTTGTTTGTTTTGGTTTGGGGTTTTTTGTTTGTTTTTTGATAAATGTTGGTGACATAACTATTCAAGAAATATTGCTGTTCTTGTGTTCTTATTCTGGGAACAGGAAGCAGTTTTGGTCAGAGATGCAGAAATAGTTATTCCCTTAGCATTCTCTGTGAGGACAGCTTAGTAAAAATACACCATTTAAAAATAATAAAAAAAAATAGGAATGGCAAGTGGTAGATAACTACTCTGGAAAGATATTTTAATGCTGATAAATGTTCAGTGTTTTTTCTAATGGTATATTTATTTTGTACTTTGTCTGCGTATTCCCTCCCTTTGGTATTGAATTGAAAAAGGTGAGTAGAATGAGAACATCTTGAATTTATGTGAATGGGAGACAAGATCTACGTATTTCAACTGTCCCACCAACAGTGTTGTGAATCCTTTGCAGAAGGGTCCTTATCAAACTTCTCCAGAGCCCACTAGAAAAAAATGTTTTGTAGTGGCAGTAAAGAAGTCACTTACAGTACCATGCCCACTCAAACACAATACCTGTTTTTTAAAGTGTTTATCTCATGTTTTGATGACTCCTCTTCTTTACCAGAATTTTCACTGACAGTCAAGGATGCAGTATATGGAGCAGAGCTGAAATCCTAGCTTAGTCTGCAAGGTGGGAGAGAGGGAAAGACAGTAATATCAGTGTGGGACACTTAAATTGAGGAGGCATATTCATGTTTTTTTATTACATATTTTTAAAAATGTTGTTGTGTAGACTAGTTGTAAAATGGAGTCTTTTATTTTCTGCTTTCTAGCTAATGATACCCAGTAGGTTTGAGTGATGTTGAAAATCAGTGAAGCTGATACAGAGGAATCTGATCTATGGCATTTTTCTACAGTGGCATTAAGCCAAACTTGGGCCATTGTGAGAGAAAGAATTAGTTATATAAAAAGAAACAACCAACAAAAAACCCACAAAACACTGTGCCTAAATTGCTTAATAATTTGAGTTTAAAAAACATTTGCTTAAAATTTCATGCAGCTAAAATCTATTTTCCACCAATTTGTTATGGTTTTAAAATGAGGCATTTGACACATAACTCTTTCATGAGACAGTATAAATAGTTGTAACAGCAGCTTACTAAGAACAGCTATTGTATCTTTAGACCTCTAATATTACAAGAAATTTAAAACTTTTTTGGAGTAGTTCAGCACAATTTGTTTGTGTAAAGAAATAAAGGTAAGAGTTAGAGACCCTCTACCACTTAGACTGAGAACAAGTCCTAAATTTGCTGCTATCCAGAAAACCAATCTCGATAGGAGATGACTAACTTTCGGGTGTGTGTTATTTTGCTTTATTGCTCATGCTGATAGTTTGGTTGCCTGACACCTGAATTCAGTCATGTGCATATTAATACTGAAATTCAGAAGTTAACATATTAGGGACTGTCTGGTCTTGACTACAGTTTGCAGCTTTGCACTACTGTACTCAGGATGTGATTATGTTCAGGCTAATGTCTGGAACTGACAGTTGCACTGGATTAGCCTGTGGGATGATGCTGTTGCAATCATCTTTTGTTTCAGGTGCATCAAACATACTAGAGTGAAGCCTGGCATTTAAAGCTAATGCTGAGTTTCAGTTTGGCAGAGGTTGAGGAACTCTGTGTTTGGACCAAGGTCCTGAGCATCCTGGAACTAGCTGATTACTTGTCTTTCTTGGCTAGAAGGAAACTATAGAATTTGCATTTGTGATGGTGGTAACTGCAAAGGGGTATTAGGTTGTTAATGTAGCTTTTAGAATGTGCCTCTGGAAGAAGCTGAACTAGTTTTAGACAAACATATTTATCTTGTGTTTTGCTGTTGGCAGGGGGATTTTCCAAAGTAGTTTAAGAGTTTTCTTAGGTATCCTGCTGAGTAAAACATCACCTTAGCTCCCAAATAGAGATCCCATACAAAAGCTGGGGCTCCTCTCCTCCTTTGCACAGATGCTGAAAGTAAGGGATTCATTTGTTGTGAAAGGTGTTGATTGGGTTACAGCTTGGCCTGATGAAACAGAGCTGCCTGAGGGCTGTGTCTCCGTAGGAGATGAACTGAGGCTGAGCCACATGCAGTCCCAAAGATTACCTTTTAAACAGCGATCAATTCAGGCAGCAGAGTACATATTAAGGGCCTATTAACTTGCTTAGGCCTCTCTTTGACTTGAAAAGTACTTGTGAGAAGAGGAATAATAAAAGGGAAGGGTTGCCAAAAGCTATGGAAGATGCATCTTGCCATAATGCTGTTGGTACATCTGTTGAGTTGGGAATTATTTCCTACTAAGCATCTGCTTAGGTTTTGAAGTATATATTAAGGTCAAAGGAGGGGAGCTTGAAATAATTGTGTAATGTTTATGCTTTTCTTTGAAGATTTTAAATTTGAATCATGCAGCATTTGGACATATTTAGCAAAGGACAAACGTACATGAGTATTTGGCAAACTTCCACAATTTATAACATACAGTAGTTGCAGCTTTAGAACTTGGATTTAAAAATACTTTGGGCCTTGCTGAAGCTGTGGTTTGCAGGTCCATTTTGTAATCTGTGTATCATTCTTATTTGCATCTGTGACTTGATTACACTGGTCATCTGAATGTGACTGAAAATGAATTTTCAATTCATATGTCTCCATGTGTCTCAACTAAAGAAAAATCTCTAGCATTTCAGTGCCACAGAAGAGAGATTTTTGGGAAAACAGAAATATCTGAAGAATCTAGCAATGGGACTGCCACAGATGATTTCTTTATTCAGAAATTGTTTCCCCAAACTCCTTGTATCCTATCCATGCTCCTAATAGCTGCATCTATTTCATATTAGATTATTTGTGAACAAGGATAAATCAATATATTCATGGTTCTTAAAAAGAGTTGTGTGATTTTGATACGCATTAAAGAGCAAACTGCTGAGCTAGTGGACATAAATTGTCTTTACTTAGCAGTAGAGGTGATCATTAATAGTTCTCTCAGCTCAGAGCTCTGTGTCTGTGCAGACTTGTCAGTGTGGCATCACTGATACCAGAACTGAATATCTGCCTATATGATAGGGAAGGTTACACACAGAAAATTCTGTAGTTGCGTTGGTTTATTGCTTAGTTCTTACTATAATCCTCACTGATATGGATTGCTTCCAAAATCTGCATGTTTCTTAAATCAGTCATTTTGGGTGCTAATACAAAAAGGCATTTTTATTTTACTGATGTGAAAAGCTTGAAACTGGCTCTCTACACTAAAAAATTAAAAATAAGAAAAAAAAACAACCCTTGGGTTTTAGTTTTGAAGTTACTGATCATAGTGTGCTTATTCATGTTTTGTATGGGACTTCAGGAGTAAGAGTATTACATTATAAATTCCAAAATGTATCACAGTATGTCAGGGCTTGGAATGGACCTAGAAAGATCATCTAGTCCAACCCCCCTGCCAGAGCAGGATCACCTAGACAAGATCACACAGGAATGCATCCAGGCAGCTCTTGAATGNTACTGATACATGGGGTTGTTCTTTCCCAGGTGTAGTACTTTACATTTACCCTTGTTAAATTTCATTAAGTTTCTCCCTGTCCATCTCTCTAACCTGTCCAGGTCCTGCTGGATGGCTACAGGATAACCTGATTTTAGTGTTACTGGTAAATGTACGTAAGCATTACAGAACCTCCTCAGTTATGTACATAATGAAATGAGGATTTTGGGTAACATAGTGTGCTGAAAATAATACAGACTTGTCATATGTGTCACCTGTAGCCCCAGTTGTATTTACGCACAGAGGGAATTTGTAGTTCAGCCCAGAAGACGTGAAGTACACAGAAGCTTGTGATGGGATGTGTAAATGGATTTTTGTGTGTTCTTTAATGATGGTACCATTTTCCCCTCTGTTTCTCCAAAATTGTGAGGGTGGCATGCGTAGCTCTTTCATGGGGAATACGTCTCTACAGATTTTTTAATTATTTTTTTTTTTAATTCCCTGAACTTTTGCCTGTAAATTTACCATGACAGGGTATATCCTGTCTCTTTGAAACTTAGAGATTGCTGTCTAATGATAAGGGTTTAATCTGCAATGAATCAGACATGTGGAAACTTCTGTCTGTGGAATTTTCTGTTTGATCTGAGAGGAATGCCCTTGCTGTGCCCTTCCTGTAATGAAAGCTAGGTAGAGTGAATCAAAGTGATTCTAGATAAGATTGGAATGTGTGCATTGCTTATGCCTCTATTATATTTGGTCTTGCAATTCTGATCATGTGTATTATTTTACTGCCCAAGAGATTAACAGCATGGTTCATCTTTTTAAAAGATACCTCTTTCTTTCTGCATTAAAGTACTGGTTTTTATTGATTAAATTCCTGAGTTAATTACTTATGTTTGAACATGGAGAGTCTTGCTCACAAAAAGCAGTATCGTCAGCAAAATATTGAACATGCTATGATGATAAAACAGTATTTTTGTTACTGTAAATAATTTTACTCTATTCACTAAATCTTTTGTCTTAAAAGATTTTTTTGGGTGTACTATTGTGAGGAATGGCTAGGAGTTTCTCTCCCTGTCTTTATTACACAAACAGTTAATGATTAACAAATGTCCAGCTGCCTGTGGAAGGAATGTTAATTACTTTGGGGAGGGAAGGAAAGATAACTATGCCTTTGTATAAGAAGTCTGGTATTGTAGTTTTACTTTGAAGGTAGTTTGAGTATCAATTGTAGCAGATTAATGAGAAATGGAAAAGTTATGTATAACTATCTCCTTGATGCCTGCTTATATGTATGTGCTTCCATACCTTTGCTACTAGCTGGTACAGTAATATTTTGGGTTGTCTGAGTTTTTCCAGACCATTTTAAAGTAAAAATTACATAGGATGAGATGACAGCTTCTTAGTTAAGAATTGGATTACTTTGTGTATGGATACAGAGAAAACATAGCTCAAACCAAACCCCTCAAACCAGTGATAAAAATCGAAGCAGTTCATAGTCCCCACTGTTTTACACCATTCCTCATCAGCTATATGAGTGGGGCCTTGTATGTTAAGTACAGAAGCCTAGAGATCACAAACTGTGCTTGCCAAAACTGGGGAAAGGTGAATATTAGAAATTGCACTTCTGAATTAGCTTTTGGCTAGCTTTAAAGTGTTCATGCTGAATGGTGAAGTTTTGTAGGGAAATTTTGGACTGACTTGAATCTTTCCATATACAGATAAGGTAGGAGAGGAGAATGTGTGAAGTTTCAAAAACTGTTAGTGAAAGATGATTTGTCAAGTTGTCACTGACTCCAGTGACATGTCAGTTTTGATGTGCATTGTTTAATAAGAAGTTAAGGGAGTGATGATTACAGTGAGAATAAGATTACTGAAGATTATGTGGATTAAATTTGGAGTGAATATTGATTCAGCATGTCATGATAGGTGGAAGTGGATTAAGAAATAGATGCCATGGTATGTCTGTAATTCCAAGTGATAAAAATCCTTTGGAAATTGATTTGTGCAGTCTAATCATACACAGGAATGACCAGCATTTGAGAATATATTGTTGAGAATAGTCATGCACAGATAGGAGACTTGAGAAGGTCACCTGGTGCAACTCCACTTCTAGTCAATGCAGATTTTGAGAATTTCTTAAACAAGGAAAATATCTTCAGTGTTTCAGCAGTAAAATGTATTTTGTGCCTAAGTAGTTGTGGCATGATGGCCAACTTCCCTTGTAAAAGGATTGCAGGTTGGTTTAGTGGTCTGCTAGTTACCTACAGTATGGTAGTGTTCTTCCATTAACACCGAGTGTACTAGTGCAGACAGAGTAGATTTGCTATGATCATTACTCTAAAACATTAAACTTCTTGTTTGGCAGCGATTTATTCACATCAGTCATTCTCTTTGGCATTGTTACTAAAGGTGTAGTTATCGTCAGCAAAAAATGTTTCTGTGGGGAATAAATAAGAGATTTCCAATGGAAATTCTAACAGAGAAACTCTGAGGTCTGTTTATCCAAATGTTTGCAGGTTCTTCTATTAAGCAATAAACATAGAGTGAATTAGTAATTTTTTTCAGAAACTGTTAACTTGCATTAATTTCTGCTACTTTTAGTCTTTTTATTCTTCAGAAAATGTTGATTAAAACTGTGCAGAGTAGTTATCTATTACTTATGTGAAAATGACTGAACTGATATCCTCCTAACAAGCATCTAGGGTACTTAAAAATAAATATGCTTGACATGTAATAAGTCATTTTTAGTTTTCTATTTGCAAGTCTCCTTTTTAGGTGTTAAGTATTGATTCTTAATAGTATATAAGAATTTGCTTACAAAGGGAGGATTTGTCATTTAGTTCATACAGTAATCTTAACCAAATGTGGTTTTTTGTTTGGGGTTTTTTTTTTAATCCCAAAGTCCCTTACCATCATGACTTGACTGTCCTGAAGGTTTTACTCAAAAAGAAACAAATTCTGACACATTTCTTTTATGGCCTTTTGTTTATTTTCATTTGTATGCAAAGGCAAATAATAATAATAAAAAAAATCAGTATAACCAGCACTGATGAGTGTGGAATCCCCTCTGGATACAGCAGTAGAAACAAAGTCTGAACAGAGAAATGGATACTCTATGGGTTAATAAATCTGAACTTGTCAGAACAAGGATCTTTTGATGCCACTGGATCCCATATGCTTTAATCTAATGACTTTGTTTATTTCCTTTGTTCTCTTAGCACTTGCATACCCACAGGTACACATAAATCTGCTTGGGAGCAGCATTTCTATTGACAGTAATTAAGTGCTATGGTGTACACAGTTACCTCGTGCAGTAACATGAACAGCATACTGATTTCTAGTATTCCTCAGTATGCTTCTTGCTTTTTCACAGATATCAGTATCTTTTCTTGCTCTGAGCTGGTCTGGGAACTGTCATTGTTAACCAGAAGTTTCTGCAACTGAAAATAGCCTGGAAACCAAAAGCTTGAAGAAAAATTGCAGCAGTCCAAGACAAATCATAGTAAACAATGTACACATGCTAAATGATATTTTTTTGCATGTGGTTTAGTCCTGAGCCAGTGTTGCTGTGGAGCACAGCTATAACTTCTTCTTAGTAAAGAGTAGGAATGCTCTGTTGAACTTGCTGGACTTTCCAAGTTACTTTTGTGGAAGTAATAATAGGAGGTTGGCTGCAGTTTTTTAAATTGTAAGCAAAAAGGGAATCTGAGGAAAATGATATGTATGCAGGAAAAAGATTCTTGGGATACGTGGAACAATTTTCCTTATTTAAAATGGTCATTAAATTTTGAGATTTACAGACAAAAGGGAAGTATACTTGTTGCAGAACTGTCCAAGTATTTTAGTCGTTTGCAGAGATCTAAACAGCTACTTCTTTCTGGATCAACAAACCAGTTTCTGTACAATTAAATGTGTTTCTCTTGTGCATAATTGGCTTCACATGCATCTCCTTATTTTCCTTTTACCCTCTTCATCAGCCTGAGGGGCACCTAGGTTAATCTGTCAACTCCAGTTACTTTTCAAATTCCTGGGGCCATTTGCAGAGGAATTTCCCCTTCAGAAGCTCCTCATTTCCCAGTTAAATTATTAGAATGGTAATATAACAGCTCACATTGTCATCAGTTCCTTAGTACTAGAAAGACTGACAGTGAGCAATTTTGCAGGATGAAAACAGAGTCCTAAAGAGCATATAAGTGTTCATTTGTATGTGCATATAAGAAATTCATAGCAACTTTAACAAAGTTAACATAGAAATTCATCCTTTGCATTTCTTATGCACATGCAAGTACACATACTTTCCAAAAATTTGATTAAATATATTTCATTTTGTCTTTGGGGTTCATAAGTAAACAAACAGTAGCCCTGTAGAACCCTTGACTTTTTTCTGGATTATCTACATTTCAGTAGAAATTCTCTTTTGGTCATGGAACTGTAGTAAGAGAACAGTATTTAAGGTAACTATATAGTATAATAATATTCCAAAGCATTTTTGCTTACACACAGTATCATGAAACTATGTTTTTGTTTCTTGGGACATAGAAACCAGTTGTGTCTTTACCTGAAGGCAAATACCTGTCCTGTATAAGGGGCTGGATGATTGGAACAGTGATTTGCATCAGATCCTGCAAACCTTGCTCATGTAACACAGTAAGAGCAGCAGCCTTTGTGGGTACTGAGAGCCCATGTGCTTGGCTCAGAATATGCTGGCAGTTTGGTCTGTTTTCACTAACATTTTATAAACCTGCTGTAATGCTGATGTAGTAGTGCAGTCCTGTTTTATCAGCATGTGTTCTCTCAAATCATGAATGACTGCTCATGTTAACAGCAAAGCTTGCTTTACTTACTCCCTTTTCAAAATGCAGATTTTATGTGGTTGTATTACAATAATTTTTCCTATTGGCGTAGGAGTTAACATTTCATTTCCCTAATGTGTACTCATCAGGGGGTTTTTATGTCTCTCCATATTGAACTTTAGCAACATGGTACTATTCCTCTGTATAGCAATTACATTGCCTGTCTGAAAGCTTGACATACAGGCAGCCTAGCTGACAGAAATAAGCTGGAGCTATTAAAATAACCGTAAATGAGTCTGACAATGGGAGCTGTCTGCCATTGTCCCAAAAGAGTTTCTGAACTGGAAGTAATCAGTTGCATTTTAAGGCAACCCCCATTGCAGATCTTCTAATTGCAAAAATTACTGCTTACCACCCCCTGACTTCCTGAAAGCAAGTTATGATCTTTTTGTACCTTAGTGGATTTATTACTTTAAGTCCAGACTACCTAGTAGTGAATCATAATTTCTAGGTATAGTCTTTTATGTGGACAATTTTAAGAAAATGTTTTATGAACTTTTTTTCTTTTGTAGATGCTCTAAACACTGTTTTCTGTTTGTTTGACTTGTTTTTAGTACAAATATACAGAAAGCAATGTGGCAGGAAGTCAAAATGTTACTGGATCTAATTATTTACAATTCTTTCTTTTGCCTTATGTTTTGTTTTAGTTCATACACTTTAAGGTGTGCAAAACGTGTATTAAAATACGGTCTGGTGCAGAACTTTTAACTATGCACATTTTTGCTTCTGGGTCTTTTTACTATCTCAAGATGCTTATTTAAGTGATAGCTACTCTTAACTGTTGAACATTCTGTATTTCTTCAGATCTCTCTGTGTCTCNTATAATCTCCCTTTAGGTACTGAAAGACTGCTATCAGATCCCCTCGAAGCCTTCTCTTCTCTAGGCTGAACAACCCCAACTCTCTCAGCCTATCCTAAGTGATAGCTACTCTTAACTGTCGAAGATTCTGTATTTCTTCAGATCTCTCTGTGTCTCCTTGTTTTATAAGCTGCATATAGCAGAGATCAATAATGATGCTTTCTCTCCTTCTACTTGAACATAATTCAGATTACTGCTGTCTATTCATAGTGCAGAAGTGATGCATAAACTGTTTTCTAAGTTTTATCTCAAGGACTAGGTTTGACCATGTGCTGTGGCTCTCTGGATGCCAAAATTCTGCTCCCAAAAAGTGTTTTTCTATGAATGTGTGGGTAATTTCTGTGCATTTACAAAAATAATCTGCCAGGTTTGACTGGACACTGACAGCATCTGATTATTTCAGCAACTGTTTTCTCTGTTGTTCCATTAGGATTATATGCAGAAATTGTTTAATTTCAGATACATTAGGTTATTTAATGGAATTTGGGAGGTTTTGAAAATTTTTGTTCATATCAGGTTTACTTAATGTATTGGTACAGAACTGATTTGGCTATATATTTCACTACATCTAGACAGTTCAGTGAAGTTAAATTTGAAATATAAAACAGGTCATCATTTTACTATGATATAATTTTTACTCATATTTGTTATGATGATGACGATGGTTCCTATACTCAGTTTTCTGTGTGCTCTAGAGACCATGTATGCTCTGCAGTGTTATTCTTCTCCTTCCCTCTCCCAGAACTTTCCATAACTAGTCCATGGTAAGAGAGCTAGCAGTAGTGGACTTGATGTGTTTGAAGGTCTTGAAATGGCATAGTGAAATGGCATTTACCAGTTGAAGAACTTGTGGAAAATCACTGCAGTTCAGTCACCTGATGGTGATGATGCTGATACTGCTAATAAGGTTACTTTCTAAGATTTGATTTGTTAGAAAATGAGCAATTTGAGAAACAGGAACAAGAGTTGCTTTCCATTTAACAGTACTATCTAAGCATGGTATCTCAACTGATAGTACACAAGACACAAATTGAAATGTATACAGCTTTCTATTTTGAAGAGCTGTTAATTAAATTTCATTCAATATTCTGGGAATCTGACTTTATAAATGCTGACAAAGGACTTGTAATTTTAATATGCCATTTTCAGCTTACTTTTCAGTATGTTTTTCCTAGCTTATCGTAAGAGAAATTGCGTTCTCTGAAACAGAAATTGCAAACTTTAAGTTTTTCCATTGCCTTTCTTCAGAAGAAATTTTTATATATAAAATAATGGATTAAGACCACTGAATAAAGAAATAAATGTGTAAAATTTAAATATATGTAAAGCTGGAACTATTGGAAGGAATGTTTATATTGATGACAGATGTTAGATGATATTATTTAAAGGCTTTTGGGCTTCATGAGAAAAATGTTAATTCTGTAGCCTCCAAATAAATTTGTAGAGTTTTTCAAGGGTGTGTTTTTGTGGGTTGTGGTTTTCTTTGTGGATTTTTTTTTTAAACCATTCAAGTGCAGTTAACCAGGATGACAGTTAAATGCTAAAGCCACCGAATTATTTAAGAAATTCATCAGAGTGTGTTATTAAGCTTTACTCCCACAAAATACAGGAATCATTGAGTGATAGAAAAGAAACAATGAAACTATTTCAAATGAGATTGAATTATTAGTTATGCACTTTCATATTCATCAGTCTTGTTTGCAAACAGGTAATTTGAATTCTTCATGAGTTATGCAAAATGCATAGATGGCTTTGTTGCTAGGTTACAGTCTTTCAGCTGTCTCTAGTTAATGCTCCTGGAGGAGAGAAGGGCAGAGAACACCTCTTGTTCATCTGTGATTCAAGCAATAGCTGCTCAGACTTTCTGCTCTCTGTAAGGGCTGCAACTGAGCATTATTTATATTCTGAAACAGTACAGTTCAGTCTATGTCGATCTTCAGATGCAAGAATTCTAATATGTGAGTAGCTTAGGTTGTCAGTGGTGAGCTTTAAATTCCCATGGAGTTGAAAAGCAAATCGTATTTCTCTGTGTGGCTGTTTCACTTCATTTCATAGAGGCATAAACACGTAATGCTTCCTGTTCAAAGTGCTTATGTAATAAAAGTAAGGTAGGCTAGCACTTTTTCAGCTCAGTTTATGTATCAAAAATATTACTTCTCCTAAAAAGAGAGCTTGTATATATATTTTTAAAGTTCACACTGCCTGCTGCAGGTTCTTTGTGTTTCAAGAGTTAAGAGTGCAGTGCCTTTCTTGGCATTTTGCCCTGTTTGTAGAGTGGATGAGCTGACATTTCACTTCTGCAAAAGGAATCTCATTCCATTCCTTCTTTAGAAGGAGATTGTTTCAAGGAGTTCACAGCATGGAGAGTTTGGTCTTTTCAACTGTTTGAAGTGCTGAATAGTTTCTTGTCTCTGTGGCAGGACATACTTGAACTCTTCAGTGTTTGAGGATAGTTGATTTGTTTAAAGACTGGTGCAGTATTGCACTACCATTGTTTGTTTTGGTTTTACCAAGTGGTTATTATTTGACTGATCAAATATTTTTTTTTGACATTAATGTTGGATGCTACTTTAGAAGAACTGTAGGTTTAAGACTCAGTTGTCCCTTCCACAGTGGTGCTTGTTAGAGGCTCGAGTTAGAGTAGCCAAGCAGCCCTAGGGAAAGAGTTCAACAGGTTACATGTTGCAAACCCTTCACTTTTATGGCATGTAGGGTTGTGGCTCTACTTGTCTGTTGCTTCAAGGCATTTCCCAATGTCAGACTACAGTGGTGGACAGAAGTTACCAGAAAAAGTTAAGAAGCGGTTAACAGAAATACAGATAAATTGGCTGGAGGGTTTTGTGGTTTGGGGTTGTTTGTTTTTTTTCAAATTATTCTGAAAGTGGAAAGAATCTGAGCTATGACACTGATCACAATTAGTAACAGAATCACAATTTATACTGAGTACTACAGATGGGTGTAGTACTTGTAAATAATGCATTTCAGTCTGCTGTAGTCTGTTTTATCTTGGGTGAGTGGGTACCATGCCTATTAATAAATTTTATTTTTATTTTTTTTCTCAAATCACCTGGCTTTCTCTTCTTATGTCTGATAGGGAGCATAAAGTGGAGGGGGAGGAAAGAAAAACAGGAGAATCCCATGCATAAGTGTTATGGTTTGAGTGAAATAACAAGATTTGTGGAATGGAAAAGGCGGAATAGCTTTAACTACTTTTAATAGAAAGCGGCAACAGCAGACAAATATATACAAATATAGATAAAGAGCCAGCACCAAGATTTCAACGTCCTGCTCTCCCTCCTGATCGCTGTTACCGCAGCAAAGCTGGGCCCCAAAGCAGGACTGCAAGGGAAGCGAAGAACATACTGCCAGCTTTCAGAGAATGCAGTCACTTTTAAAGGAACCTTGGTCAGAAGCAGTACCACCTTAGCAGAATCAATTCTGCTTCAGTCCGAACCAGGACATTCCACCCCTTATTCCATATCATTCATGTCATAGTCATCCTTAGTTTACAACTTTCTTTATAGTAGTTAACACTGGGTTGATTTAAATTGATTATTTTCACCTGAAGTCAAATTCCCCTGAGGCACACATCGGTTTCACCATCCTTCATCATCACCCACCAGGTATGTCCAGGTCCCTGAGCAAAGACAATCCCACGAATGGGTTTGCACTTGCTTGCAGCAGGGAATACCCACACAGTTTTCCCTAAGAGAGTCCTCTCATGCACCACAGGGACTTTGTCCCCTCCACCATGGGAAGATGGCTTGAATGAGCAGGACAGGCTCGATTGATAGATCCCTGGGTATTAACCAACCAGACAGCCTCTGCCAAGTGTTTATCTCAGTTTTTAAAGCCCCCCCCCCCCACCATGCTTTCAATGTGCTTTTTAGCAGTCCATTGTAGTGTTCAATTTTTCCAGAGGCTGGTGCATGGTAGGGAATGTGATATACCCACTCGATGCCATGTTCTTTGGCCCGATTGTTTATAAGGTTTTTCTTAAAGTGGGTTCCATTATCTGACTCAGTTCTTTCTGGAGTCCCATGTCACCACAGAACCTGCCTTTCAAGGCCCAAAATAGTATTTTGGGCAGTGGCCTGAGGCACAGGGTATGTCTCCAACCAGCCAGTGGTTGCCTCGATCATTGTAAGCACATAGCGCTTGCCCTGGCGGGTTTGAGGAAGAGTGATATAGTCAATCTGCCAGCCCTCCCCATACCTGTATTTCAACCATCGCCCCCCATACCACAGAGGCTTCAACCACTTAGCTTGTTTGATTGCGGCACACGTCTCACAGTCATGGATCACTTGTGTGATGGCATCCATAGTCAAATCCACCCCTCGGTCACGAGCCCATTTGTATGTCACATCCCTTCCTTGATGCCCTGAAGCGTCATGGGCCCATCGAGCGAGGAATAGTTCACCTTTATTTGGAACACTCTAGCAGCCTGATCTGCTTGCTGCTTGTTTTGGTGTTCCTCAGTGGCCTGATTCCTGGGTATGGCCTGATTTCTGGGTATGTGGGCATCCACATGACGTACTCTCACAGGTAGCTTCTCTAGCCGAGCAGCAATATCTTGCCATAGCAAGGCAGCCCAAATGGGTTTACCTTTGCATTTCCAATTATTGCTCTTCCACTGTTTCAGCCACTGCCATATAGCATTCGCTACCATCCATGACTCGGTGTAGAGATAGAGCACCGGCCACCCTTATCGCTCAGTGATGAATAATGCCAGTTGGATGGCTTTTACCTCTGCAAACTTGGTTTGATTCACCTTTTCCTTCAGCTGCTTCTGCAGCTCGTCGTGTGGGACTCCACAGAGCAGCTTTCCACTTGCGACGATTTCCCATGGGACGGCAAGATCCATCAGTAAACAGAGCATATTGTTTTTCATTATCTGGCAGTTGATTATAGCAGGGCTTCTTTGGCTCAAGTCACTACTTCTTTCGGTGGCATACCAAAGTCTTCCCTCTTTGGCCAATCTGTGACTACTTCTACAATTCCTGGGCAATTGGGATTTCCTATCTGAGCTCTCTGTGTTATTAGCACAGTCCATTTACTCCATGTGGCCTCAGTGACACGGTGAGTGGAAGGAACCTTGTGCTTGAACATCCAACCCAGCACTGGTAGTCGTCGTGCCAGGAGAAGTTGTGCTTCACAAAAAGCTTACGTTCCAATCCTTAGCTGTAATCCAGACATTTTAGGGTTAAGCTATCAGAAATTGGTAATATTTTGAAAACATACTGCCAGCTTTCAGAGAAATGCAGTCACTTTTAAAGGAACCTTGGTCAGAAGCAATACCACCTTAGCAGAATCAATCCTGCTGCAGTCCGAACCAGGACAATAGCACACAGGGTTGTGCTTGCCTACTGTCCTGATTTGACTGTGCCTCTAGAAGTTACTCAAGTGGAAAAGGAGGATGAAAGAGTATGGTTATGTTCCTCTGAGGCTTCTGGGGACTACTGAGCAGCAGACAAATACTGTTATCTTCTCCTGTGCCAGATGCTCCCTCTTGGTCATTTTTGTGGAGGTTTTGTGGTTGTTGGTTTCTCTTTGTTGTTTTTTTTTGTTTGTTTGTTTGTTTTTATCTTATCAGCTCTGTTATAACCTATGTATTTCTGCATCTCAGTAAAATGCTTAGCATGTCATGCCAGGTAATAATCTGAGAAAGATTACTGCAGGAAAGGCAAAAATAAAAAGTATAAGAAGATACAAAGAGGAACAAGAAATCTGCCAAGGAAGTAGACTGTGTTCGACTTAGTGTTGAACTGCACTGTCACTAACTTGCACCAAAAGGCAAAGTATGAGTTAGAACAGATGCTATTTTAAATAAGATAATAACTTTCAGGAAAATACATGCAGCCTATCTAGAGGTAGCAGAGATTCAAGTAGTAAACTGCTTTTTTTCAGCTGAAGAAGCTTTCTGATTTGCCCAGCTTATTAGAATTTAGATTAATTAAGTTAGTAATCAGATTTCAAGCATCTTGTTCCAGACGAGGGATTTCTCTTAGTTTGTGTACGTCCCTCTGAGGGCAAATTCTGCTAAAGTATATTTTCATGCTTTGCTGAGAAATGATTGCAGGTTTTGATTTCCATTACAGAATCATTAATATTGTTAATGAGAGTTCTCATGGATAAGCATTCTTAAGGAGGATCATCCCTGGGAATTGGGAGTATTACAGTTTGAGCATTTGTTAATTAGATAGAATTGGCTGATGTAAGACTGTCAGATTTGAGGTGGATTTAGATGTTTATTTTTGTTTTAAGAGTGACTTTGGTTGTAGTGACTTGGGTTGTGGGATTTAAGTTGGAACTAATGTTGGCTCTTATCAAAAGCGTGGTTAACATTCTGATTTTTCCTCAATCACTCTGTACATAAACCACCTTATTCCTTCATGTTGAATTCTATCTGAATTCTGTTCTATAGTATTCACTTAGGACTTTTGCCTTCTTTTAATGAAATTGATAGAAAAGTCCTAATGCATCAAGTAGGAACCTTAAAGTTTCAGACATCTGAACATTGTAAAATCAGCTCTGATGTCCTCTTGTGGATGACTGAGAAACATTTCATCACAACTCTTTTGTACTCCCCTCTGGTGGTTAGTGACTGAATATAAATTTCTTTTTATCTTGACCACTAGAAAGGCTTCAATGTTGCATATCTAGCTAAGTAAAAAATCATAGGATATTCTGAGTTAGAAGGGACCTATGAGGATCATCAAGTCCAACTCCTGTGTATGCACAGTACAACCCAAAAAATTACACCATGTGCCTGAGGGAGTTCTCCAAATGCTTTTTGAGTTCTGTCAGGTTTGGCAACCATGACCTAGGATCCCTAGGGGTCCTGTTCCAGTGCTCCACCACTCTCTGGGTGAAGAAACTTTTCCTAATATCCAACCTAAACTTGTTCTGGCAGAGATTCATGCCATTCCCTCAGGTCCTGTTGCTGGTCACCAGAGAGAAGAGATCAGCTCCTGCCCCTCCACTTCCCCTCATGAGGAAGTTATAGACTATAAAAGTTTCTGGAATCTTCACTGTATTTTTTGAGTAAAAACATTTACAGATCTTCGGGATTACCATACATGCTGAAGATTCTTCAGTGGTGCTCTGTGGAAGATTTCCCTACTTGTCTTGCTACTTAAAAAGCAAATGTTTTGTAAAAGATAAAATTACCAAATTGCCTTAGTGTAGAGAATGGATGGGAAATTCTCTGATTAAAGATTTTTCTGTGAATGGGAGAAGAGTTAGAGCAGAGATGGCTTTTACAGCACTGAAGATGTAATAGCACTTAAGCTGTACCTCCTAAATGTGCTTTGCACTGCTCGAAGAAGAAAGTGAAAATACTTTCTAGGAGCCAAAAATATGCTGTTGAGACTGATGATACTGATCAACATCTTACTGATGCTTAATTGATCTAGCCAATTGCAAGATGAAAACAAATTAACTCTTACTTAGGTTGTTTTTTTTACTTGGCTTTGATATATGAGTTCCCATAATTTTTCTCCCTGCTGTCTTGAGAACCACAAGAACTAGAAATCAGTGAATTTATGAGCTCTGCAAGTGCAGGCTTTAGTTAAATTATTCTTTGGGCTTGTGTTCTTTAGAAGGTATAGTAAATTACTGAAGTTTACATGCATATGTATTAATTATTGTTCCATAGAAATTAAAGATGACACTATTAGTGTTCTCATAGGCAAAATCAGGAAGGATTCAGTGTTAAACTTGCAGAAGAAAGCAATTTAATCTAGAGTAATGAGAAAAAAGATGATGGTTTGTAATTATTGATATAAGGTCAGGTTGTACAGTAACATTCAAAAACCCAAGTACTCCATGTAGTTGTGTGCATTTAGAGTTGGTTGTGTTTTGTGATGTNGGAGCTGGGCATGTTTAGTTTGGAGAAGAGGAGGCTCAGGGGGGAACCTCATTGCCCTCTATACCTGAAGGAGGTTGTAGAGAGGTGGGTGTTGGCCTCTTCTCCTTACTAACTAATGACAGAACCAGAGGGAATGGTTTGAAGTTGAGACAGGGTGGGGTTAGACTGGATATTAGGAAGAAATTCTTTACAGAAAGAGTGGTGAGACTCTGTGTAACAGCCTTCCCAGGGAGGTGTTTAAGAAACATGTAGATGTGGTGCTCCAGGACATGCTTTAGTAAGGGCAGGGGTTGTGTGGTTTGTCATTTCCAGCCGTGAATATTCTGTAAGTGCTGATGCAGAACCAGAAAAAAATAAGGTTTCAGTAGTCAGAGATTTCAGCTAACCCCAGACATGTGTACTGGATCAGTGTCCCATTTTATTTCTGGGTGGAAACAACAGCAAGAAAGCTGAGTCATAATAAGGCCAGTCATCCCTTCCCTCACCAGGGATGTAGCTTGAGTGAAGGAGAGCTAGGTATGCTGGCTTCTCCACCCTTCGGAATGTGTAAGAGGTGAAGGCAAATTTTTTCTCCCTATCTTCCTGTCTCCTTTTGCATGGCTTTTGTACTGGAGAAGTGTTATTTTGAGTCTTCATATTTAATATTGTTAAAGTAATCCACTTATGTGTGGTGCTTGTCTCTAATAAATTTTCCAACTTGAATCTCTACCTGTCAGTTGCAGCTATTTTAAACTGTAAGTGGGGTACATGAAGGGTTATTTGGTTTTTTTTAAGTACCCTTTATGCCTCTAGGAAATGTTCATTCAGGAATTAATCAGTTAATTGGTGTTAAAACAGTTATGTGGAAATTTTTGCATATCAGACTGATCATAAAATTGTTCTCCTAGATGTTTTTGGTTTCATTTTGGAATTATAAGCAGCACATACACAAAAAATGTTCACCCAACATTTCAGGATCTGTTGGGTGAGAAACATGAGAAAAATGGAAATACAATTTTAATGAATGAGGTATGACTAATGCACACATAGAGGGTGGGTGGCCCTGTAGAAAATTGGAAATATTTTGAAAACCAGAGCTACCATGTTTGGTAAACATCCGTGTCACATGGCATGTTCATTGGTCAGACAATCAGACAGATGACGAGCCTTTCATTGAACATTTCTAGGAAAGTCAGTGTAAAAAACACAGAAATAACATCATATATACAGATCTAATTTGAAATTAAAAATGAACCAAAAAATAAATTTGCCCATGTGTGCTGTATTGTACTGTTAGTCACTATCCCTATAACCTTGTTACGTATTTCTTTTTGAGATACTCTTGTTCCTGGTTTTGGTGTGGTACTTTTTTTTCCTCTCTGTCCCTTGTGAACTACTTGATTTAAGAGAATGGATACTTGAGAACTGATACTCCACAAAACCAAAATATGTTCAGTGTCCTTTTAACTTGAGATGGGCTTTGATAACTAAGGTGGTAGAATTTGTAAATGCCAGCTGAGCAGATTGCAGGAGGAAAGCTCCATTACCACTAGAGTCACTTTTTATGTTTCTTTAAAATGAGGCAAAGCTATCCTAAAATTAAACTGCCACTTCTGATGTAGCTACTGTTAAGAAAGCAGGACAGGTGTAAAATGATAACAGTCATACATGAGCCTTCCCACTGTGTGCTGCATGGATCATGAACAACAGAGCAGCATTGCTGGAAGCCTTGTTGAAAGGGACTTGATATAATCTAGTCTTGTCATTGATGGGATACGAAGGCTTTACAAAATGTTCCAAAGCATATATAGAGTCTACCCAGACTTAAGATGAAGTGGTTGCATGCCAGATCCAGTGTGTAGGTTCAGAAGTGAGTAATGAACAGTAATTAACAAATTTATTTGCTCCCAAGAAAGTCTCATGGGTGAAGTAGAGAGGTGCAAATGGTGTAACGTGGGTTGCAAAAGTAACATGCAGATGCCTGAGTGCTCCAGGCTGTGTGTCCATTTGTAAGAGCAAATTTATGTACATTAACAATCATAAACTATGTGGGTAACCGCAGTACAAATCCAGTGACTACATAGGATGATTATTTTTGGATAATAAAACTGCTGTCAAAGTACAAATACTGAGGTGAAGAGACTGGAAATGTAAAATGCCAATATCCTCACGATTAACACCTTGACATAGTTTGAGATGATTTTTCCCGGGGGGGGGGGGGGGGGAACAAGG
>VWZO01016695.1:0-54861 GCA_013396975.1 Bucco capensis | reverse complement strand
TGACAGGGGATGAGATGAAATTATAAAGCCACCCGTTTGCTTTCAAGAAAACTTTATAGACTGTTGTGGTACATGTATATCTTCAAATTGCAGTGCCTCTCTTTGTTATGCCTTTGACAGTAAGTAAACCCAGTTTCCACTCTGATGTCTGGTGGTAGTTCTGAAATACTGTGTTGCTTGAAATGCTATAGGTGGGTATTTTGCAGATCTAGGCATTAGATGCTGTCCTCTCCAGCCTTTCTGAAGTTATCTTATTCACATCTTAAAATTTCAGATGATCATCAGACTTTTATGTAGCTTCCCACAACGCAAAGAAAGTAATAAGTAAATGAGTAATTCCTCAGTATTTACTTCATTTTGCTCAGCTAGTATAATGCATTGAAAACAAGTGTCTGGATTGTGTGAAGGCAATGATACTTGGACTTGTTTCCCGTCCTGAAGAACTCTAAAAGCACAGTGTCATAGTTTTAATGAGGACCTGCTTTGCTGATGGTGTGTGTGTGTGTGTGTGTGTGTGTATATGTTACGTGTGTGTGTACATGTTACGTGTGTGTGTGTGTGTACATGTTACGCGTGTGTGTNTGTGTGTATATATATGTATATATTACGTGTGTGTGTATATATATATAACGTGTGTGTGTGTATATATGTATATGTTACGTGTGTGTGTGTACATGTTACGCGTCTGTGTGTGTATATATATGTATATATTACGTGTGTGTGTATATATATATAACGTGTGTGTGTGTATATATGTATATGTTACGTGTGTGTGTGTACATGTTACGCGTCTGTGTGTGTATATATATGTATATATTACGTGTGTGTGTATATATATATAACGTGTGTGTGTGTATATATGTATATGTTACGTGTGTGTGTGTACATGTTACGCGTCTGTGTGTGTATATATATGTATATATTACGTGTGTGTGTATATATATATAACGTGTGTGTGTGTATATATGTATATGTTACGTGTGTGTGTGTACATGTTACGCGTCTGTGTGTGTATATATATGTATATATTACGTGTGTGTGTATATATGTATATGTTACGTGCGTGTGTGTATATATGTATATATTACATGCGCGCGTGTGTGTATTACGTGCGCGCGTGTGTGTGTATGTATTACGTGCGCGCGTGTGTGTGTGTATGTATTACGTGCGTGCGTGTGTGTGTGTATGTATTACGTGCGCGCGTGTGTGTGTGTATATATATGTTGTGTGGAGTAAATGAGCTGGGTAGAAGGACTGCATCATGCATAGTCACATTATGTGACTTTGTCCAGAGTCCATAATGTACTCTCATGGTGATAGTTTGGTGATAGTTTGACTCATCTAGTCCCAATTAGGCCTGGTGTCTGTCAGTATAACAAACAGTAAGAGCTATGACAAAGCTCTTGAAGATTTCCACAGAAATGGTTGCAAGAGCTTGCTCTGTCCCTTATTTCAGATTCATTTTTAGTTCTACATAGAAAATATCCCAAATCAGACAACTTGTAAGAGTGACTGGACCAGGAAAAGGAAACTGTGAAGTTTTATTGTGCCATGGCTCTGTGAATGGCTTTAATATTCATCCCTCATCATACAGCTTACACCACATCATGTACTCTTCTGACGCATGCATATTACGACCATACCCGTAGAGTAAGCTGCTTATAAAAAACGTGTCTTTATTTCCTTCACAGTGGATAAAAACTTGAGTCCCTCATTCTTTGTATAGTTCTGGCTCAGACAAGCTCCTGTTGACTTATCAGACAGATTTTTTAAGTTTCTGAATTATTTAGCTGTTCTTTAAATGGTAACTCATTTTGTGTGTGTAAAATTGAGCTACGTTCTGATTTCCCTTGCCAGAGTAATGGCAGCCATTGGTTGCTCCTAGCGCTACAAATGTTAGCTTTAGGTATAACTTCTGCTTTCTTTTCTGTGGAATTTCTGTGTAAACCCAAATGTATATGTATGGCTAGGCTTCGCGAACGAAGCTCCAGGGAGGGCTCCATCCATGCTCCTCATCAGCACCTTTTCCAAGCGCTCTGATAAAAAGAGGATAGCAGATAGCACCCTTGAGCCTGCGCAGTGGAATTTTTTTTAGGTGAGACACAGCATNATTCTATGATTCTCCTAGGATGACTGCCAGCAAGCTAATGAGCACATCCTACCATATAAGGTTATAGGAACAGGGGTTTCACTCCCCACACTTCACCGTGGGCAATGAGTTTAATGCTCCCTCTGCTGTTGGCACAGTTACCGCACCAGGGGCCACAGAAGACCCCAAGTGATTTTCAGACTGTGCCTGAAACCCAAATAAGCATATTAAGAAAATTCAGTTAAATAATTCATTTAGGCACATAGATAAGAATGTTTCACATTTAAGTTGTTGCTCGTTAATATGAATAATAGTAAACAGTTCGAGAGCATCTAAATCAGATAGTTCAAGTATACTCAGATACTCAGCGATGAGTATACAGGGTCATTGAAGTCCAAAAAGACTGTGAATTACTCCTTACATTTAATCTTTTAGCTGAAATAGCTGTTACAAATAGTGCTAATTGATCTGATAAATTTCAAAGGATGTTGGAAGGGAAATGAAATAATACATTGTTTTAATATTCGTAGTGAATAGTTACTGAAAAGTGCCATAGTAATTTTATTTTTTATGGCTTCAGGTTAGCCTCAATATGTTTGTCCATGTACATTAATGTAAATTGTGGAATTGATGTCCATTATTTTGACATTTTATGCATTTTTTTAATTTTTCATATCTTTAAGCTGGTTGCTTACTCTGTTTTTACACACCTCTGCATCTTTATTGGGCTGTTTATTTTCTGTTTAACTTTTCTTCCTATTAAATAGGTATTATTGAGACTGCAGATCACCTGGATCGTGAGACCACTTCACATTACTGGTTAACTGTTTATGCAACAGACCGAGGTGTTGTACCTTTATCATCTTTCATTGAAATCTACATAGAAGTTGGGGATGTTAATGATAATGCTCCTCAGACCACAGAACCAGTTTATTACCCGGAGGTCATGGAAAACTCACCTAAAGATGTATCTGTCGTTCAGATTGAGGCATTTGATCCAGATTCTAGCTCAAGTGAAAAATTAACCTACAGGATTACAAGCGGAAATCCACAGGGATTCTTTTCAATAAACCCCAAAACTGGTAAGTACAATACAGTTTTTTATTTTACATATGAATGAATCAATGTATTTGCATAAATATATAAACCAGGCAAAATTAGTATCTTTGGTTTAACATTGTACCAATGGTTAGTATTAACCTGGTGTCTTGGGCTGTGTCAATATTTGTAAGTTCTACAAACAAACAGAAGAGGGTTTGAGAGTGAAGCATTTAGTTTAAAGTACTTGACATCCACATCATACACTTTTTGGAAAGGTTTACTTCAGATAGCTCTGCTCAAGACTGGTCAAATACTTGCTTTTGTAGTGCAGTAAATATAAAGTAAAAATACATATTTTAGCTTAGTTTCATCCTAGCTGTTTCTAGCAGTCTCAGTCTTCCAATTTTAGTGCATAATTTTTGGTCAGGTTTGGTGGTTTTTTGGTTGTTGGTTTTGTGAGGGGTTTTTTGTGGTTTTGTGGGTTTTTTTTCTTTTGTCCCATGTAGCGTTTGTCTAAGCAATGCAAACAACAGACAAGTCTATCTTTGTAATTAACTGTTGCTATTGTAAGAAATACAGAATTAGAAAGTTAATTTGCACATGTGGTTATGTGAATTAAAGAAAGTTTGAGCTCACTGATTGTTTAAAAAGCTTCAGAAAAAACATGCTGAGGCTTTAAGAGGGAAGTACAAGAAACAAGTGATCTATTTAGTAACTGAACTACAGATGCTGAGATATATGTGGTGCAGAGAAACAGGGGAAAAAATCATAGAATCCATTTTAACTGAAGGTACACAACTATCTTGGAAACAATATAAAGGTTGCCTAATATCCCTTCCTTCTAAGTGAACACAGAGAAAATAGTAAGTATACTGGATGTTTGTTCTAACCTTTCCTAAGGATAAAGAAAGGTTTGATTTTAATTAAATAATATTTTTCTGGGTTGGGCACAGCTTAGCTTTTCATATGTAGCATTTAGGTACTATTGCACAGTACAAAATACAAGAGATGCTTCTGCTGCACTCAGAAATTTCTTCTCAGAATCCGGAGATTTTTAGACGAGAGGTGCTGTAGCAGTGTAGAGAGTGACTTTAATCTTTAACAAACCCAGTAAGTAGAAAGGAACAAGAGAAGCCTTATTAATTTAGCTGTTGCTCATTCATGGAGGGACTTTGAGGGGATTTAAAAGAGTAAAAATTGGGGGAAAAAATGCGATTTGAAGGCTGGGTTGACACTGTGGCCTTCATTCTGTTTCGTAGTTGTTTGAGCTCAGGATATGAAAGATTTGCCTGCTGTATCAGCTGTAATTGCTGTGTCAGCAGAGCACCAAGTGCAAACACAGGTATGTTATTTGGGTTATTTCTGACAATAGCTTCTTTGTCAGCATATGCTGCATCTGTTAGTGAAAACGTTGCCAAGAGGGACATACAAAACAGTAACAATAACAGAAGATCTTNAGTGCCATAGTAATTTTATTTTTTATGGCTTCAGGTTAGCCTCAATATGTTTGTCCATGTACATTAATGTAAATTGTGGAATTGATGTCCATTATTTTGACATTTTATGCATTTTTTTAATTTTTCATATCTTTAAGCTGGTTGCTTACTCTGTTTTTACACACCTCTGCATCTTTATTGGGCTGTTTATTTTCTGTTTAACTTTTCTTCCTATTAAATAGGTATTATTGAGACTGCAGATCACCTGGATCGTGAGACCACTTCACATTACTGGTTAACTGTTTATGCAACAGACCGAGGTGTTGTACCTTTATCATCTTTCATTGAAATCTACATAGAAGTTGGGGATGTTAATGATAATGCTCCTCAGACCACAGAACCAGTTTATTACCCGGAGGTCATGGAAAACTCACCTAAAGATGTATCTGTCATTCAGATTGAGGCATTTGATCCAGATTCTAGCTCAAGTGAAAAATTAACCTACAGGATTACAAGCGGAAATCCACAGGGATTCTTTTCAATAAACCCCAAAACTGGTAAGTACAATACAGTTTTTTATTTTACATATGAATG
Organism: Bucco capensis; assembly: GCA_013396975.1. NCBI lineage: Eukaryota > Metazoa > Chordata > Aves > Piciformes > Bucconidae > Bucco > Bucco capensis. Next base: position 49,701 of record VWZO01016695.1, on the reverse strand, counting down.
AATCAATGTATTTGCATAAATATATAAACCAGGCAAAATCAGTATCTTTGGTTTAACATTGTACCAATGGTTAGTATTAACCTGGTGTCTTGGGCTGTGTCAATATTTGTAAGTTCGACAAACAAACAGAAGAGGGTTTGAGAGTGAAGCATTTAGTTTAAAGTACTTGACATCCACATCATACACTTTTTGGAAAGGTTTACTTCAGATAGCTCTGCTCAAGACTGGTCTAATACTTGCTTTTGTAAATATAAAGTAAATATAAAGTAAATATAAAGTAAAAATACATATTTTAGCTTAGTTTCATCCTAGCTGTTTCTAGCAGTCTCAGTCTTCCAATTTTAGTGCATAATTTTTGGTCAGGTTTGGTGGTTTTTTGGTTGTTGGTTTTGTGAGGGGTTTTTTGTGGTTTTGTGGGTTTTTTTTCTTTTGTCCCATGTAGCGTTTGTCTAAGCAATGCAAACAACAGACAAGTCTATCTTTGTAATTAACTGTTGCTATTGTAAGAAATACAGAATTAGAAAGTTAATTTGCACATGTGGTTATGTGAATTAAAGAAAGTTTGAGCTCACTGATTGTTTAAAAAGCTTCAGAAAAAACATGCTGAGGCTTTAAGAGGGAAGTACAAGAAACAAGTGATCTATTTAGTAACTGAACTACAGATGCTGAGATATATGTGGTGCAGAGAAACAGGGGAAAAAATCATAGAATCCATTTTAACTGAAGGTACACAACTATCTTGGAAACAATATAAAGGTTGCCTAATATCCCTTCCTTCTAAGTGAACACAGAGAAAATAGTAAGTATACTGGATGTTTGTTCTGACCTTTCCTAAGGATAAAGAAAGGTTTGATTTTAATTAAATAATATTTTTCTGGGTTGGGCACAGCTTAGCTTTTCATATGTAGCATTTAGGTACTATTGCACAGTACAAAATACAAGAGATGCTTCTGCTGCACTAAGAAATTTCTTCTCAGAATCCGGAGATTTTTAGACGAGAGGTGCTGTAGCAGTGTAGAGAGTGACTTTAATCTTTAACAAACCCAGTAAGTAGAAAGGAACAAGAGAAGCCTTATTAATTTAGCTGTTGCTCATTCATGGAGGGACTTTGAGGGGATTTAAAAGAGCAAAAATTGGGTGAAAAAATGCGATTTGAAGGCTGGGTTGACACTGTGGCCTTCATTCTGTTTCGTAGTTGTTTGAGCTCAGGATATGAAAGATTTGCCTGCTGTATCAGCTGTAATTGCTGTGTCAGCAGAGCACCAAGTGCAAACACAGGTATGTTATTTGGGTTATTTCTGACAATAGCTTCTTTGTCAGCATATGCTGCATCTGTTAGTGAAAACGTTGCCAAGAGGGACATACAAAACAGTAACAATAACAGAAGATCTTTAGCACAGTTAAAGTCTGTATCTAAATACTATGTTTACAGAAGCATTAAGTTTAGAACAAAGGCAGCCTATGAGGTAAAACAAGAAAAATTCAACCATGAAGTCTTATAAAGTGAATGCAGATACTGTGTGCTTTATTTCTGTTTTGTCTTTCTCTGCTTACACATGATGCAAAAGGAAATTTTTTCAGCTCTTCTATTTCCTCACCCTTTCTGTTTTTGAAAAGTACTATTTGCCTGCTCCTTTGATATTTCTTGTTGTTTCAGTCAGTGAAACTGATAAAAACAGGAGTAATATTGCTTGAGAGTCAGGTGGGAAGAACTGAGTGACTGCAGTGCTCACATGGCAAGTCAACATGAACTGTCTACATTCATTTAGTCTGCTGTATAATTGACCAATTATTTTTGGTTGTCGTTTCTTTATTTTTTTCTGTAGTTCATTTCCTCTTTCTGGACCTTTTCTACTTTTCTCTGCGTTCTGTATCATTGTGCAGGATTTTCCAATCTTTGTGGTTTTGGGTGTTTTTTTTTAAAAAAAAGATGCATGTTTCCCTTTGCTAAGTTTAGACTTGAAGAAACATGTTTATTCCTATTTAATAGATAGAAAGATTAGGACAGTAGGAGATTGTGACTTGTCTTCAGACAGAGTTTGTAGTTTTCCATGTCAGTAGCTTACTGCTGATCTCATTTATGTTAGAAAGTGAATTTGAGGCAGCTCAACACTCTGAAGTGGTAAGGAACACTTAATAGAAAGCTAATAAAGATTTTCTGTCAGAGAGGTCTTACCTGCCTTTTTTGTAGCATTCATACTGTAGAAGCAAGCAGTGTGGTCCAGAATCTTTCTCAGCATCATGTTAAAGAAAAAAGAAAAGGAAGTATTTCAGAATACAAGCACTGAGAAGAATCTCCCTCTAATTTACGTTTATCAGGAGAATTTTTATTTTTTTTAAATATAGTTAAAATCACAGGAATGGTTACATTCATTTATGTCTATTGCTATTAAAATTGTAAGGCTAGATAGACATAAACAGAGAGAGGAGGGAAAGAGGGCAGAGAAGAGAAAGCAAACCTGTTTGGTTTCTGTTGTGTTCCCAGAGTGCACTCAAATAAGTTCAATGGATATTAAATAGCTGGCTCATGTAAAATGACTTACTCATATATAGAACATTGAATTTTGTGCATCTAATGGTTGTCTTGTTTGTCCTGTACGTGTTTGGTTTGAAACTGTCAATCTGCCGTAGGCATTAATGTAGTGATCATGAGGACCTTTCACTGAGGTTATCAGGTTCCTAACTTCCCTAGTCTCTGTCTATTAGAAATCAAATACATTTCACCTAAATAAGATCTTATTTGGGCTGAAAACACTTTCACTAGGATTGAGATGTTAAGGAGTTGGAAAAAAAGACATTAGTTACTGTTTTAGCTCAATTAATTAGAATAGGGCTCAGCTGAAGAATACATTTGACTGGAATTAGCGAGATCAAATCTTGTCTTGTTTGCTTATGCAGGTATGTTACTCTTGTTAGACCTTTTGAGGCTGTTGCACTGTAAGGTATTTGTCAAAGGAAAAGAAACCTTCAGGGAGCCCCAGGTTTCCTTTCAAGCCAAAGGGGAGGTAGGGCTAGAATACAGATGTCTTCAACTGTATCCCCTTGTAACGCTGACAGTGACAGAGTAAGAGGTAGGCTTGTGTTACATTTGTTACTTGGGCCTGCTGTGCAGCCCAAAGTCAAAATGAGGACTGTAATGGCATTGAGTCAGGGAAAGGAAGGTGCTAGGATCCTTGAAATATGTGGTGAGTGTTTAAAATGCTTTAGCTGATAGTATGTTATTGTCTCCTCTCCAGGTCAAGGATCCATCTTTTTGTGTCTCTTTAAAGAATTTGACACTATGGTGTTGTGGTCCGTGGTCCACACTTAATAGTAATACAGATTATAAATAGCAATAACCAACATGTAAGCTATGTCAGGTAGAATACTGCTTTCTGTTCTCTGAAGTAGCTCATTAATTTCTAGAATCCTGCAGGCTCCAAACTAAGATATCACTGTCTTTGTGCAATAATCCTGAATTTTTAGCTGGTGAAACTAACTGAAATGGACCTATGTAGGATATAGCTCTTCTTTCACAGAAAGAACAGATTTCTTTTCATGACAAGATCTGTTTCTCAGAAATGCTACTAACTGAAGTATTATCAGTGTTTCTTACAGTGATCAGTTTCTGAGTGTCCCCTTCAGTAAAAATTCATTGGTACTTAAAAGCATCTTTCTTACTTTAAGTAATTATAAAATAACTCCACTAAATAAGTATTGCTAAGTTTTTCATTGCATGCAGAAATGCTGTTCCACTTTTTGGAGTAGGATATGTAGCATAGTAACATCTCACGACATCTTATAATCTTCTCAGATACACCTGGTTGTTCATTAAATCAAGTGAAATATTTTCTTTAGTTTTGCAAATTCCATGTAGCAAAAAAACCTGCTGTACATATGAGCTGGCCAGGTGTGGTTAAAATAGTTATCATAATAGTATATTTTCAGGAAACAAGTAGACCAAAGGCTTAATTGCACAACTTTCATGTTCAACCTGGGCAGTAACTGTAGACAAATATGTAAGTTACATGTAACTACTTCATATCTCAGGCACAGTCTGAAAATCCCTTGTGGTCTCCTGTGGCCCCTGGTGCCATAACTGTGCCCACAGCAGAGGGAGCATTAAACTCATTGCCCACGGGAAAGTGTGGGGAGTGATACCCATGTTCCTATAATCCTTGGATGGGTAGGATGAGCTCATTAGCCTTCTGGCAGTCATCCTAGGAGAGGGACAACTCTGATTCCAAACCTGGGCAGATGGAGCTCGTTTAGCCCTGGAAGGCCTTCCATCTAAGAGATTAAACCTCTGTCCTAAGGACTTGGCTGCCAGCATCCAAGCTTGCTAGGCCCTTGCAGATGAACCTTAGGACTAAANTTTTTTTTTTCATCTTTGATTCTTTCATATTATAATATCTTAATTTGCTTATTGCCTTTGAGGAAAAATGTTGGAAGCATGACAGTTGATAGCAGGTTTGCAATAATTCTTAAAGTGGAACGGGTGCTTAGTATGGCATCTACTTATAGCTGATAATACCATAGTATGTAAGTGTACATTTATAAACTGTTTATGAATTATGGTTGTATAATTTCTAGTGTCTGTTCAATTAAGCATTTACAAATGGATCTGTTACTGCCAGTTAAAGAGAGAATTATGGTATCATTTTAAATCAAAACATAATTTCTTCCTGTTGGAGACAGGAGAGTGGGGCATACATTAAATATGAGCTTTTTATTGCAGCCAATAAGAATTGTAAGGCTATTATGCAAACCAGCTTCCCAACTTAAAATGTATACTTAGAGTTTACCAGAGTGACATTGTCAACTAAATTCTTTTTCTGTCATTGATTTCTTCTCTCTTTATTCTTTAAATTGTGGGTTTGCAAACTTCATGTGAAATTAGAAGAGAGGAATTCACCTTTAACTGACCAACAATAATGACTTAGGTCATGTATAAACCATGGAAATTTAAGTGCTAAGGAGAACATCCTTAATTGCTGTAGAACTAGAGCCATTAGACTTAACTCTGGCTAAACAAAAGCTGCTCACTGAATTCCCTTAGGAGATGTATCATTTTTCCATAGGGATGGAGTACTTTTGCCATGGCAGGACTTTATGACTGCTGCTCAATGATACAGGCTTTGTAGAATGAATATCTCAAAGGTTGTTGAGTTAAGGTGCCTGAAAGAAATTTATACTACCTTCTAAGTGGCACTATGTGCATTAAAATGGCAAAAACTGTATTTGCATAGTGAAAGGAGTTCTGCTTTCTGTAGTATTACTGTGCAAGAAACTGGAATCCTAACCAGATACCCATATAAGCTGAGGGAAGACCCTCATACTTTTTCGGATTGCCTTGCCCATGTATTCAGACAAGAAATATTTTTGATCTTCTTGCCAAATTGTTATGCTTATTTAGCCATGCCTTACTTCAGAAATGTAATACAATAATAGCAAATGAGACAGAGAGTTACTTGACATTGCTCCATAGAACAATTTTGAGTCCGATTTGCGGAAATGCTAACTGCAAAGTGAAGCTTGCTATGTTTTTAATGCAACTTTACAGGAACATACAGGCACAGTCTGAAAATCACTTGTGGTCTCCTGTGGCTCCTGGTGCGATAACTGTGCCGATAGCACAGGGAGCATTACNTTCTGGATGACAGCCCACCTCTCCAACTTATCAACAGCACCCCATAGCTTGGTGACATCTGCAAACTTGCTGATGGTGCACTCAATGCCACTGTCAATATATTAAACAAAAATATTAAACAGTACAGGCCCCAGTATGGAGCCCTGAGGGACACCACTTGTCACTGATCTCCATCTGGACTTGGAGCCATTGACGACTACCCTCTGGATGCGACCATCCAGCCAGTTCCTTATCCACTGAACAGTCCACCCATCAAATCCATAGCTCTCTAATATGCAGTACCAAAATAGAATGCTATTTTAATATAAAAATTCTGTTCTGTCAAACAGCATTATTTAAATTCTGCTCACACAGTGTCTGTGGCTCTCAGTGACTCTTAGTTTCTGCTGATCATTAGAGCTTTGTGAAATTATAAAATGTTAATAGCTCATGGACAAATCACCTACCTCATGATTTTATAATTTGAGACTATTTGTAACCTTTAAAGCAGCATCTCTGTTTGTGTGTCTGCTGTGTCTGTCTGTCTGACTGGAGTCTGTAGTGAAATGGGAAATGGATACAGCTGCAAATAACTTCTATGGATTTCTGATAACACTGGAGAATTACATTGTGAGGAAATGAAGGGTCAGTGACCACACAGTAGTAGTACTGGCTTCATTTTAACAAAGGAAATCTTTGTTGTTTAACTACCTGTGGGTTTTAATCCCAGTTGACCTAATATTTTAGAACTTGAATTAAGCCAATATTGCTACATTGCATGTTAATATTATTTAAAATTGAGTGAAGAACAAAACACTGAAATTCTTCTTGTTACTTCTGTGGCTCCATTATTCTTCATTCATGTCATACAGTGCAAAGTGTATGTAGCAGCCTCCATGTGCCCAACTGCTTACCTGTCACACGTAGAGATTATTGGATTACACTGAACCTGAACCTCCCCTGACACAGCTTCATGTCATTCCCCTGGGTCCTGTCAGTGGTCACCAGAGAGAATAGATCAGCACCTGCCCCTCCTTCATGTCTGATGAGGAAGTTATAAACTGTGATGAGATCTCCCCTCAGTGTCATCTTCTCCAGGCTGAACAGACCAAGTGACTTCAGCCATTCCTCATACAGCTTCTCCTCCTAACCTTTCAGCATCTTCATGGCCCTCCGCTGGGTGCTCTGTAACAACTTGATATCTTGTATTGTGGTGCCCCAAACTGCATACAATACTCAAGGTGAGGTTGCACCAGTGCAGAGTAGAGTGTGACTGTCACCTCTCTCGATCAGCTACCAACGGAGTGCTTGATGCACCCCAGGACCTGGTTGGTCCTTTTGGTTGCCAGGGCACACTGCTGACCCATACTCATCTGCCATCAACCAGAACTCCTATATCCCTTTCTGCAGGACTGCTTTCCAGCCTCTCATTCCCCAGTCTGTAGGTACATCCAAGGTTGTCACTTCCCAGGTGTAGAATCCAGCACTTGCCTTTGTTAAAACTTCATATGATTTGTGACCACCCAGTCCTCTAATCTGTCCAGATTTCTTTGAGTAGGTTGCACGAGTAGATAAAAGCTTGTATAGACATACATTTGGAAAGAGAATTTAATTCTGCAAGAAGCTTTGTTGTTTTCCTTTTAAAATATTGTTTAAAGCACTTGAAGTACTATTAGATTAGTTGTTTTCAACCTAGTTGTCTTTGGAACTCAAATTCATATGGGTGAAATTTCTAATAACGTCTTCCCATCCACTCTGCAGTATTTAGGGATTTTGCACTTGGAAAGATAGGAAATTTGCTATAATATAGGCAGCTATTCTAAAAATTATTTGCAAGCATTTATGTAGAGATCACTTAAATTTTAGGTGGTGATTTTGAGGCTTTTTAAAGATGAATAAAAAGATGAATCTTACAGCAGTTTTCCAGTACCTAAAGGGAGATTATAGGACAGAAGGGGAGAGACTTTTTAAGCAGTCAGACTATGATAGGACAAGGGGGAATGGATATAAACTGAAGGAGAAATTTAGATTGGAGATTAGAAGGAAGTTCTTTACCCGGAGAGTGGTTAGGCACTGGCACAGGTTGCCCAGAGAGGTTGTGGCTGCTCCATCCCTGGCAGTGTTCAAGGCCAGGCTGGATGCAGCCCTGGGTGACCTGGGCTAGTGATTGGCATCCCTGCTCAGTGTGGGGAGGTTGGAACTAGATGATCTTTAGGGTCCCTTCCAACCTGCCCATTCTAGGATTCTATGATTCTATGAATGGTAGGAGCTGGGAAAATAAATAAGAAGCACAAAAGTCCTTCCCTTGTCCTTTTTGTGTCTTTGGAACTACATAAAAACTTCAGGTTATATTCCACATGATCTGTGTTTTCAAGCAGGAGTTGAGAAGAAAGTGAGATTTATTTATTTTTTTTTTCAATTTTCCCATAGTCTGATGGAGAAATGGTGATGGAAACGGACTCTCTCTCTATCATGGGTTCTTTTGAGCTGGAATATATAATGTGTGAAATTATAATTCTTGCCAGGGAAGAGATAGTGCCTTAAAAGAAAGCCTGTAATTGTGTTGGAAATATCCTAATGTTCTTAGTGTCATTTGAAGAACTTTGTACTTTTGTAAATACATGTCATCTATAACCTGTTCCTAACATCAAAAGAGAGAAGATCGTGAGGAAAATAATATTGGAGTTAGTATACTGTTGCATTAACTTTCATATGAAAGATTTAACTAAGTAGCTGAAGAATATTGGAGAATAACCTCAAAGTGCTAACTGTATCTCATTTATCCATATACAGAGAACACTAGAGTAATGCAGCTCTTAAAAATGAAAAAAAAGTGTTTTTAATCATATCGTTAGATCATGCAATCTAATTTTTTCTGGCTAGCTACTCTTAAATCCTGCCTTAGTTCATAGAATCATAGAACCATAGAATGGTTTGTGTTGGAAGGGACCTCTGGAAGTCATCTAGTCCAACCCCGCTGCACTGGGCAGGGACATCCCCAACTAGATCAGGTTGCCNTCATCCCCTAGCCTGTATTGATAGTGGGGATTGTTCTGACCCAGGTGTAGGACCCTGCACTTGGTCTTGTTGAAGCTCATGAGGTTCACCTGGGCCCACCTCTCCATGCAAGATAAGCTTTCACATTCAATGTCAGTGCTATGATAAATGTTGAACAATCCTTTGCCACTTCACATTTTTAATTCATCTTTTTAAAGTCTTTAAAAAACTTCCTGTTTCAACAATAGACATGCCATTCTGGTTTTTAGATAACATTCTTGATCTTATCTTCACTTTCAGATTAAGAAGGCTATTTTCAAATTGGATGGTCAGTTCTGAAGTTGACTAGGGTCCCTTCCAACCTGTTTGCAGCTTATGAGCTTTATTAAGGAGCTCCTCATTGTTTGAATTAATAAACTAATAGTGAAATAAATAAAGCACTTAAACACACATTAAAAAAATTCAATGATTAACATGTGGAAGATTAATTTCCATAAGACATATCTTCAAATTCTGGAGGGAATGGATTTAGTCTGTAGTAATCAGTTAACTAGTTTCATATCCATTCTCTAAAAGTTGGTTAAATATGATTTTTTGTATTTTAAAATGTAATGCTAGTTCAATAATACACTGTGACTTTCTCAGCTTTTTTTAAGAATTAATAATTTTATATAGATTAAAATGGACATTTTTAATATTAAACTGTATTTTTTGTGGCTGCTTACTCCCCTGTTTTCATTTAGGTTTTTTTTAGTGGTATCAATTACTAATACGTTGTTGTAATAGGATTATGAGTTCCATCTAAGTATGAAAGTCTGTTTTTTGCTAGTGGAATGACTTATATGCTTTTAGGTCCAGTGGGTGGTCCAATTTGGTTTTGTGTAGATGAAGTCTTCAATGTTCTAAGAAAACAGAGATCTTTCAGGATGACGTGAGGTTTTATGACAATTTTGTACATAATTATTGTAGATGGTTTGTCTGAAAATAAGATAATAAAAGCAAGTGGTGAAGATCAGGTTACTTAAAGAGTTAGCTACTGAAGGCATTTGAGCTCTGAATTGATGTGGCTTTAGTATGCCAGATACTGCTGAAGGCAAGAGTATTTGCAAGGTAAGCAATGAGAGAACAAATGTTGCTAGTGTTCTGTTGATAGTAAGATCAAGGTTCATTCTAGAGGCAATTCATTTCCTTTCAGTAATCATACTTGGGTTTTATGTTTTTCTTTTCTCCATTCATAATTATTTTAGATATCTATCTATTATTTATTAAGGACTTCTTTTTTATGATTTCATCTTACACTGCTTATGACTTACAGTTCTGCTTTTGTCATCTTATATATGACACAAACTACCAAAAGAATATGATTGACAATGAAACTGGACATACCTTAAATGCTTTCAAGCACTCGGAATACAGGATCTTAGGCTTAGGTTTTATTTGTCTAGTATAGCTGTTTGGAGGTGTGGGATTATTTATGTATTTCTTTTCATTACTCCCCAAATAGTTTTACTAGGAAAAATGTTCATTGGACTGGGTGTCTTAGTTGTTTATGTCAGGTGGTTTTTTTGGTGGGCTGCTTGTTTTTGCTCGCTGCTTACAATCACTAAAATTATTAATGAGTATTCTGACCAGCAAATTCCAGGTCTTTGTATTTGGATGCTTTTAAAATAGTTCAGGGAAGTGGCTCTTAACTTGAGATGTGCACCTTGCACTTAGACTTTATTGTAGTAGGATTGCTAATTAAATTGCCTGGTTACTGATTAACACCGTGACTGGTGGTATGAAATATCAAGCATAGGATTAAGTAAGTTACTTTTTGGCCCTATATGTAAATCTTACAGTCTGTCTTGGCAACAAGTAACAAACTCATAAACGCTGATACTAGTGTACTTCAGTAAATATCTAGTGTGCTGACAGAAGCATGTCCCTATGGACTGGGCTAGTTGTCCCATATTTGATGCAATCCTGATCAGGTAGTGCTGAGATCTCAGTTATTGCTCTACTTTAATGGAGTACCATTCAAAGGTCAAGATACTTACTCAATTAGGATAAATGTGCCAAAAATGTGGGGTTTTTTGTGAAAGAAATCCAAAGCATATGCATCAACATCTGAAGAAAGAATAAAGAAGTGCCTAAATAAAAAGAAAAGGTGATCTGAAGAGCAAATAGGAGTATATAGTTCTATAAAGCATTTTAGTTCAGTCTGGAGTTTACCAAGGTGCCTCTACGCTGTGGGAATGTCCTGCTGGCTTTTGACTGAATGCTGCAGGTGGAGGTTGAATGGGGAAAGGCACTGAAGTGAAAGACTGCACTAGCTTAGTGCAGTCATGCTATACTTAACAGAAAGAGAACACTGATTTCAGCACAGTTTACTACAGTACCCTTTTAATTTTTCTAAAACTGTTTCTAGGCTAGTGTAACTCATTTTTGTAAAATCCCCTGATCAGAAAGTTCAAACATGATGTAGAAAACTCCTTTAGCACCAAAAGTGGAATTAAACTGCCTAGAAAAGTGTATTAAGTCACAGACTGTAAGCTGTGCTAGGCAGAAGTGGTCTTTGTTCTACCTAAACAGCTGTATAGTAAAAAAAGGTAAGATTCAAGAGGCCAGAGAGAACAAGCAAGCAACAACATTACTCTGTAGCTAATAGACAGAGTACTTGGCTAAAAGAGTGGAAAAAGGAACCTCGGCCCTTGATTTCTCTTTAAAAGTGGTATCATTTCGTAGTCTTTATTGAAAGAACAGAAATTATTGCTTTTAAAGAGGCATTTTTCAACCATTTAATGTGCTTGTAGATGGTATTGCTGGTTTCTATTGGGACTGTATCTTTACAATCATACTTCAGCACTTGAAAATTACTGGTGACAGTTCTATTACTGGTTTTATTGAGAGCTGTTAAGGTGCTCAGGATAAGGAAGAGTTTAGAAATGAGAAGCAAGACAGATTGCTAAGGAACTGTCTTTAGGATTATGTGAACCAAAACTGTTCACTTCCTTTATGATATGTTTTGTGTAGTATGATAACTAGTTAAGGCTATGATCTTGTTTGGTTTTTAACTCAGCAGCCTGCTTCCATGGTGATGCATTACAATAGCATACTGTCTAGCTTATAATCATCATCTGTACATAACTGGTAAGACATGGAATGTCTATTTTGTCAGCTGCAAAGCTGAAATCTCTTCTTAAAACCCTCTGCTATTCCCTTTCATCAACCAATTATTTTTGTTTAACCTGTTTATTTACTTTGATTGTGAAGCCTTGTTTTAGCTTATATAGATTTGACTACAGTCCTGCCAAGAAGCTTATCTGAACATCTTTAGAAAGAAAATGTGGGCCTTTTCTTATGGTCATTGATTGTAAAGCTAATTAGGTGTAAATCATAGTTAACATGAAATCAGTTGAAAGGAAGAAGACTGAAAAAACTGATCTTTTTTTTTCTGTGACAATGAAGAAACTGTCATGGATTATGGTGCTTATCAGTCATTTTGTCTATATTTCAGAAAGTGTTGAGTTAGCAATTTAAAACAATGTTATAAGAGATCTTCCTGATGGTGAGACCTGACACTGACTGTGTTATCAGAGATGGCTAAGACATGAGTTGATTACACTAACTACTTTCATGAGGAGGAAACTGCTGATTCCAGTGGACTTCTTAGTCTATAAGTCAAAAGAAGGATCTGTATCTCTGTCTAGAAGGGAAACCTGTTTTCTAGTGGTTATCNCAGTATTCCAGAGGAGGTCTCACTAGAGCAGAGTAAAGTGGCAAAATCATGTCTGTGGATCTGCTGGCCACACTATTTCTTAAATGAGGGTGATTAGTTGGAAATCCTGCCTTGAGCATCTTTATCACTTGGAGAGACATAATTGAACTTACAGAATGTGTGCTGTAATTTGACCAGTTCTTTAGGATTGTGTTATGCAGTTGTCAAACTAGATTATCATTACAGCCACATGGATTTAAAATCCATACTTGCTTCAACTCTTACACAGATACATATATTTATTAATACTTTGTGAAGAAAATACCAAGATAATTGTTTTTAACATTCATTAGTAATTTTTCATTTCTAATTTAGTCCAGAAAAACCATTTGTTTTGGCTGGTTGTGTTTTGCATTCAATACAGAAGACAAAAATCTCATCAATAAAATGTGACCTTCCTTACATTTAATTCCAATGTCGTGTATCTGCTGAAGTTGTTGATAAAAAATGTTGTAACTGTTTTCCGTATTTCCTTAAACCTTCAGTGCCAATGCATTAAAAGATCAGAGGAACTGTATTTCTTTTCATACACTATGAATCAAATAGTGTTATACTACATTCAAGTCAAGCCTTTTGGTTCAAACTCACTGGGGGCAGCTTTGCAGACTTGGCATCTGCTGTATGTAGTCTTTTAGACTGTGGCCCTGGCTTAACAACTAAACTCCCATCCAGCTCCAGAACCTTCATCACCTCAAGCTGAATGTGCAGCTGGAAGTCTGTGTATATTTGTGAAGCACAAATGCATGCCTTAGCAGGTGTGCCTGTAGAGGGAATGCATGAGATATATATATATATATTTATATAGACACCACAAGACAAAACTTTTGAGTCTTCCTCTTGGAAAGACAGCTTTTTCTGATACTGCTTCTTTCATCACTGAGATCATCCATGCCATAAAAGTATCTAATAGCATGCAATTCATATTAACATTCTTCACATGGTGCCCACCTAATGTTTTTAAAGAGATTACCATTTCAGCATTGAAAGGAAGTTGTTGAGAGGCTATTTTTCAGGTACAGAGGTAACATCATGGAACTGGGCACTGAGATGAAAGCTTATATGGGATAATACAAATCCCTGCTAATGTCAGTTCTCTTGTGCTATTTTCACTTCAAAATGTAGCAGTTTTATTTATAAGTTTACATAAGTGAATGCTGTAGTTGCATTTTGTCTGTCTTAATACTGTTCAAAATAGAAATCTGAAGTAAATTTTATTTAAAGACAGCTGTAACTATTTTGATTTTTCAGTAGACCTCAGACAGATATCCCCAGGATGTAACTCAAAGGATGGAGAAAGAACACAATTGTATTTGTTACCTGGTTTGTGTTTTTGTTTTGATTTTGTTATTGGTGTTTACAGTTAATTTCAATTCATTAGAGTACCTCTTCAGCTAGTGAGGCAGAACAGCTGTGGTTTACCCAAAGTCTCTTTAAATTATTAAGTTGTTTTAAAACATTTCTGATGAGTTAAGTTTTGATGCATTACTGAACAGAAAAATTGCACCAGTTTGCTAGAGATGCCATTTGCTCATGATTATCTTAGAAAATTTGTTATCAACTTGTGTTTTCCCAAGGATGCTTGGACCAATTGTGCCATAGTGTGCATTGATTTCCAGGTGGAATAATAGTGAGGTGAATTACTAGAGCTCATTGTTCTTGTTGGTTTTGTTTGTGTGTATGAGCAAGGGGTTAATAAGATGAGAAAGAAGGAAAACTGAAAAATATGCTGCAAAATGATGCTCTGTTGTGTCAATTTTGCTTCCAAAATGAATGCTTTGTAACAGTGATCTGCTTCTTGCACACACAGTTGTTTCTCTCATTCAGCAGTGAACAGATTCTCCCCACCTCATAGTAAGGATTTGAAAACTGTGGTTATGTTACAGACTTCTTCCAAGATTAATTGAAATAATCTTTAATTGTCATGGGGACATGGTGTATTCAGAGGTGTGGTTATTCAATTATTTGCATAGAGGGAAAGGCACAGCAAGGAGATCTTGAAACTATTACAGAAAAGAAAGGGAACTCAATCTAAAAAGTTTGAGAACTTTTATTTCCAGTAGAAAGAGCAGAGTGTTGCAGGGATCTGACTTATATGATGTTCAAAGATATTCTGCCTTACCCTCTTAATGGGCAGTCACAAAAGCCACACTATGTAAGAACACTCAACCTTGCCTTAATTCAGAAAAGCTCTCCAACAACTGATGAAATCTGTCAGTGCAGCATTAATCCTATTGTAATACAATATTCTAATATATAAAATCTTGGAAAAAATGGAAGAACTTAGTTATTGCTGTAATCAAATCTTCTACAGTCTTAAGCTGTAGTGAAGCACTTCACTGAAGCTAAATTTTCACTTGGGAAAGTGGCTAGCAGTAAAGAGTTAAGTAAAGAGAATGTCATGCATGTGTGATTCTAAATCTAGAAGTGTTACATTTCCTTTGTTGGCATTAGTTTCTGCTGAATGTACAGGATATATATGGTGAAGACTAAACCCCTCTGTTACTGGTCTGAAATGTTTTAACAGAAGTCTGGCATGGTTGGTTGAAAAGACAGAGTTTTAACAGATCAAAGCATATATACTTTGTTCTTACTGGGAATTTTTCTGCTTATCCATTTGAGTTGTATTGATCAGCTTCATTAACAGAACTTATATCTAGAATTAAGCATTTTAAATTAACTGTATGTAGTATGTAGAGTAGTGGTACATGGTAGAATTCTGTCTGGAGTGCTTGCAGCAAAAGCATTTTGGGTTGGTTTTTTTGTGTCATCCCTCTCCGCTAAAGTATTAGTTGGCATTTATTAGTGGTGACTCCAGTGTTAATGGCTCTTGATGGGAAAGAAGTGAATAGGACACTGCTAAAAGGTGGCATCTTTCTGCTCTTACGTGTTAGCAATTCTCTACTTGCTGCTGTTGTGAGAGATGAAATCTAATATTGTCAGAGGGTGCAGACTGAGTATTGAATATTCAGAGCAATATAAGCATAATGAGATATATCTGCTGGAATTACTTCATTCTTCCTACGCTTTTTAGATCCTGTCCATTCTCAACACAGCTAGTGAACAGCCAACTCCTTTAATAGCTATGCTGAAATTTATGCTTTTTCCTTGCAACTGTGGTGAGTCTCAGAGGATTAATGCTTCATGGGAGGACTTGTGCTGGCTTTCTGCAGAGATACTCAGTAGAAAGAAGTATTTAGGAGAGCTTATCATCTACAAGTCCTTTTGCTTAAGGGAAGCAGATGAAATATTAGCTCTGCCATTTGTTCACTGCCCGTCTATGCTGTTTCCCATAAAGCCTCTGAAAAGAAAAAGTGTGGCCTGACCAGCCTTGGCTAGGAAATTAGGATAAAGCTTTATTTAGAATATGGGACAATAAATATTTTCGGTTGTCATTGTTCATAGCTCTGTAATCTCTATGGGTATATATTACCTCAAGGAGATTAATACAGAGTTGTCATCTATTTTTTTTTCCTTTTTTTCCCCCCTCTTCCTAAATTCATGGAACTAACGCAACATTTTTTCCTTTTCATTCCCACTTCCTTTATAATTAAGGGCAATTNCCAAGTGATTTTCAGACTGTGCCTGAATTACTTCATAATATCAGAAGATATATCCTAACAGTAATGTACATATCTTCCATGTGTTGTAGAAGCATAAAAAGGTAAGTAGGAGAAGATGATAGAACTTTATGTCTAGAATGCTAGGTATAAGTGGATTTGATACAATGGCAAGGCAAACTGCTGGAAAAACAAAGGCAGATTTGACTGTAATTGAAACAGCCATTATTGCCATTATCTGTGTTTTGAAAAATAGTTATTTGAACATTTGAGAGTTGTAGTAGTGTTATATAAAGGGTTTGTTCATATTCTTTAGTACAGGCTATTTTGTTGGTATATGTAGACTACAACTGTACTTTGACAGGATTATTGAGTGCACTGGTGCTACACAATTCTGTTTCTATTGGCCATTCTCTTTTAAGTAAACTTTATATCTTTATTGCTCTTTTTATTTACTATTTTTTATCAGCTGTGAGACAAAATTTAAGGCTTTTTTACTGTAGCAGATCAACCTTGAAAACTTTATAAATGGATATTAATTTTGTTTATATATATATATCTATATATCTATATATAGATATCTTTTTTGTCTTTAATTGGGTAATTGCTTCCCTGTTTTTGAGTTTGACAGTTAAGGATCAAGGTGGCAGTGCCTTCCTGTCACTATAAAATGCTGGTAAAAGGTCTTATGAAATTGCAGTGTCTTCTATATCTAGCATGTGCTAGATTCCTGCTGCAAAGAATATGGGAACCTTTGGCCACCAGCTTTGGCCAGTGTCTTAAGCTAGATGAATCCAAATCCTGGTTTTTGTACCATGAAAGTGCAAGTTGGGTGTAGCAGGATTTATTAGCCCAGGCTCAGTGCCATGTGAACACAGTGATGGTGTTTGTGGATCAGCTTGTACCTGCAAACAGATTAATGTCTTCTGTGCAGCAAAGAAACTAAGTTATCTCTTGTGTCTGCATCCATGGCACAGTTAACCTACACCATAGCAAGCCACTCAACTATAATTGAGATTTCACTAAGTTTATTTTTCATGAAACTCAGTAGCTAAAATTTTGAATCCACTGTTAGGGAAATTAATTGAAGTAAGATCCTTTTTTAATTTCAATTTAACTGTCTTTTTGTCACCTCTTACTCTTTGACTTTATTCGTTTAAGGCCAAAACTCATCATGCTGTCCTAATCTTACATCAAAGGTGTATCAAACTCTTGCAACAAAATCTAACATCCTGTTCTCATTCTCTGCTATTGCCAACAGAAACTATCTGACTCCTTGTCATTGCCAAATCAGGCCAACACACACAAATTGCTCTGGTTTCCACCATTAATGCATCTCTTAGTGTCATCTTTTTTTGGTTTTTATCACTAAAAATACAAATATATTTCTTTTGAAGAGATTATTATTCAAATAATGTGTAAGCAGCCTTTGAATTAGGCATATGAACACCCTCTGAAAACAAGTCTTCATATGAGAGAATTACATATATATTACATATACCACTTCTGTCAGAAACAGGACATGCAGAGATGTGTTAGAATATTGAACTGTCTCTTAAGGGCTACAACAGTTTAGCTTTCAGATTACAAAGAGTATTTTCATGGCCCTTAAGTATTGGAAACCCTTAACTCCTTCCCTTTATGAAAACATAAGATCTGCAAAAATAGAAGAGACCACCTAAGAAGAAATTGAGATTGGGTATATCAGTAATTACTGGTTTAACCTAACCTTCTTCATTCAGATTATTTTCTTGAAGGGTCTGATTAATTTTTCTTTTATGTTTGCAGGTCTAATTACAACCACATCTAGAAAACTAGATCGAGAGCAGCAGGGAGAGCACATACTGGAGGTAAATCATTTCTTTATGTAACTTCATTGCTCTTTTACAGAGAGTTAAGTTTACTTAAGTTTACAATTGATAGTACTGAATTTCAGAAGGAATTTGCTTCTATTTTCATTGTATTGCAATGCAGGAAACTGCCTATCTTATAAAAACTGTGTTGGAACTTTTTCCTAAGAAAAGAGTTCAGATACAGATAGACAGCAGTTTTTTGTTTTTATATCTGTAAACCAGGATTTTCTTTCAAATGATACAAAGGCATGATTGTTTAAAGGAGTGGGATTCCTTTTTTTAACTTAATATTCACAGCGTTACTTACATGCTAAGATTTAACTGGAGTCTTTATTATGCCTCTCCTCCTGGATAATAGATAAAACACTGCAATGTAAGTTGGCAGAACTAATATTAAAGCTAGAGAAGGAAGTATGTATTTCCTCAAAACTTGTGAAATCTATGGGAATTTTTTCTGGTGTAAGGACTGCGTAGACTTGGAAGTGAAAGTATCCCGTGAAAGCACAAAGTATCCTTTTGCAGATATCCTTCAGTGTACAGGCAGTCTTCCTGGCCCTTTTCTATCCCTTTGGTGCGTTGCAAGCTGGGTTAATGCACCTGTTGAACCACATTTGTATTACTGTTATTTTCATTTCTGTATAAGCTTTGGAAAGAACTCTTTGCACTTTAGTGGCAATAGGGTGGAATTTCCTCTGCAGTGTGTTTCTAGTAGTAGCAAAGTTAATTAAGTGGCAAATCTGATTTAGTACTAGAGACGTTATTCCTGTAAATTATAAAATCATTGTATTATTCTCTTTTTAAATTACCTCCTCAAATCTGCATGTGTCAGTTTTCCAAAGCACTTCATGTCAGTTTTACCTTATTTCTTGACCACTGCTATGTATGAGAGTGGTAAAATCGGTATGTCATGACTTTTACTCCTATGCATATTGTGATGGCTTTTGTATTAGATTTATGCAGTAAATAAATGTGCTGTGGATCATTCTCTGACCCTAAAGCCACGTGGCACAGTATGGCTTTGATTGCTTAGACCTTATCCCTGGAACAGGCTGGCCATGTCCAAGTTGCCTGTTGGGAATGATGCCAATGGAAGAACTCTTACCTACTGACAGACAGCATGGCCCAAAGTAGCTGTTCTCCAATTTGCTAGTTTTGTGTTTACAACTTTGAAAACAGTTTGGNAGTACAGGGGGAGAATCACATCCCTAGTCCTGCTGGTCACACTATTCTTGATCCAGGCCAAGATGCCATTGGCCTTCCGTGCTGCCTGAGCACACTGCTGGCTCATGTTCAGCCGGCTATCAACCAATACTCCTAGGTCCCTCTCCGCTGAGCCACTCTCCAGCCACTCATCTCCCAGCCTGGAGCGCTGCATGGAGTTGTTGTGGCCAAAGTGTAAGACTCTGCACTTGGCCTGGTTGAATTTCATGCCATTGGTCACTGCCCATTCACCTAGCCTGTCCAGGTCCCTCTGCAGAGCCTTCCTTCCTTCCAAGAGATGGACACTGCCTCCCAACTTGGTGTCACCCGCAAATTTACTGATGGTAGACTCGATCCCCTCATCCAGATCATCAATAAAGATGTCAAACAGGACTGGGCCCAGAGACGCATAGAACGGATAGAATGGTGGGCAATATTATGAGCCAAGTGCTGAGCAGCTGGCTAATTAATTGAGCATTAGAATGTTGATCAGCTGGGTTGGTGGGTTTAGTCCATGTTTTCTGTTGAATTTGATCCTTGACTGCACTCCTGCGTCCATAATAGTAAATAA
Organism: Bucco capensis; assembly: GCA_013396975.1. Taxonomy (NCBI): domain Eukaryota; kingdom Metazoa; phylum Chordata; class Aves; order Piciformes; family Bucconidae; genus Bucco; species Bucco capensis. The sequence goes on along the minus strand of VWZO01016695.1, from coordinate 30,155 downwards.
CATTGCCACATTCTTTTTTGTTCACAACTTAGAACAATTATTTTAAGTACCAACTGGTACTTTTTATGCAATTATCTTAGGTTAGCATCACATTATTTTCTCGTATCTTAATATTCTCTTTGTTGTATCAGTAATGCCCTCAAAGTTGATGTTATATTCAAATCAAACTAGATTTTTCTCAAAAACTTGCTATTTTTTTATGCTTTGCTTGGGGCAGTGCTAACTTTGTTAGGAGACAATTTATTCTGTACTCCTTGGTATTTCCCCTTTTGGGATGTGTTTTGGTTTTGAGGGGTTTGTTTCGCGAACTGAAAGATACATGGCGATGTTCCATTACAAGTACTATAAAGGGAGCAGATATTCATGTATCTAGAAATCCTGCCATCTGTTAGAGATGAGCATGAGTATTTGTATTTCATGTTGTGTTTCTGTGTTTTGTTGTGGTTAATCACTTTACTCACATTATTTTATTCACATTTGCGTGTTATACCATGTTTCATTTGTATTTCCGTATTTTTTTCCCTAAAATTGATGAGAAAGGGCAAAAAAAAAAATAAATGTGGTCATAGTAAGATCATAGAAAGCACAGAATGGGTGGAGTTTAGTTCCAATCCCCCTGCCATGGATAGGGACACCTTCCACTAGACCGGGTTGCTCAAAGACCGATCCAACCTGGCCTTGAACACTTCCAGGGAGGGAGCACCCACAACTTCTCAGGGCAACCTGTTCTAGTGTTTCACCACCCTCATTGTAAACAATGTCTTTCTTACATCTAATCTAAAACTACCATCTTTTAGCTTAAAACCATTATCCTTGTCCTATCACAAGAGTTCCTGCTAAAAAGATTGTAATCATCTTTCTTATCGGCTCCCTTTAAGTATTGGAAGTCCACAGTAAGGTCTTCTTGGAGCCTTCTCTTCTCAGGCTGAACAACCCCAACTCTCTCAATCTGCCCTCGTAGGGGAGGTGCTCCAGCACCTCATCATCTTTGTGGTCCTCCTCTGAACCCACTCAAGTAGGTCCATGTCTGTCTTAATGCTGAGGGCCCCACAGTACCCCAGGTGGGGTCTCACAAGAGCAGAATAGAGGAATCGCCTCCTGTATCAGTGGTGCATAGAGCTTTTTGTTTGGATTAAGGGGGACTGATTTTATGGAGCCTTCTATTTTGGTTGGAAAAGACCTTTAAGAACACCAAGTTCAACTGTATTATCTTCCCTATAATGTTTTCCCAGTGCTGCTTTAGTGACTGACTTCTGTGTGAAGCTTCCTCCTAGCAAACACTTGTATCTTCCTTGCAAACTCAAAACCAAAATGAAACTGCAGTGTGTAGCAAATTTTCTATAGAATTTGTAAGAAATGATGGGTGGTTTACTTTTATTGTATTTTCCTTTCCTCTAAAGCTTTGACAAGTATCTGGTAGAATTAGATGAGCATACCTCAGTTTTAGTAGTTTTCCTCTACAGCAGAGCTGGCATAGGTGACCCCCAGACATCCCTGTATATTTCTATAAAATAATAAGGAAGGGAAATTAAGTCAAAGAAGATGATTTTAAGGGGGAGGAGTGAGAAAAAGAAAATTATGAGGAGACCATAAAAAGGCTGAGAAAAAATGCTGTACCAAGTCATTAAATTGTTCTTAAAATAAGAGACACCAGGATTAAAGTTTTACAGCTAAAACCAAACCCAACCCAGTAGCAAAGAGAAAGTAAGGAAAAGAACATGAAAGATTGACAAAGAACAAAAACATCTTTACCTGCCATTATTGTGTCTATAATGCTGATTTTTTTGAAACATCCTTTCAGACACTGAGGTTTAGCTAAAGTGATAGAACTTAGTTGATACTGTTACTGCTGAGGAATTTGTATTTGTTTTAAATGGTTTATGTAATAGCAGCTAAAACTCTTCCCTGAAAATGCCTGGCTTCTGTCTGAGCCCTTGAGCTTTTTCGTGGATGTCAGAGTGCAACCAGAAAATCATGGGCCTGATTCTGTAACTCTTCTAAGTGATCTCTTGCAAGAAGCAGGATCATGATCCCCCCCCCCATCTTTTTCTTCTTTGAAGTTGATACTAAAATAATTTACCTAGGCTCATGTTTAATGCCTTATTCATCAATAAGGGATTAAATAGATAAGAGTTACAGTAATAAGGTAAAATGCCTATAAATGAACTAAGGTTTTCCATCAGATTGATACTTTTCCAGTAGATAAGCATTTTTTTCTGGGCTTTCTGACTTCAAATTAACATAACTCTTGTTTTTATTATAGATTACTACCCATGCCTGCAACATCAGATTAGTCCTAGGTAGAATTAATATTGTAAAAGGTTTCATTTCCCATTTCATTTAGTACATGGAATAGATTGTGTGGTCTTTTAAAAAAGCAGAGTTTTTTAAGCTTCTTTTAAACTAGATAGTCATTTTATGTCTTAAAATATAGGAGATTTTTAGTGCATAGGCCTGTCAAATTCTGAAACCTGTTGTTATAAATTACATCTTTTGAGGTCTAAAACCAAATAAATAAATTGAAAATGTTTTGGGAAACATTAGGCTTGAAAGTATATCAATAATTAATACAGAGAAGTGTTAGATACTATACTTACGTGCTGCTCCTGTACTCAAGTTAATATTTAGAATCATAGAATCATAGACTGGTTTGGGTTGGAAGGGACCTCTGGAGGTCATCTAGTCCAACCCCCCTGCAGTGGGCAGGGACATCCCCAACTAGATCAGCTTGCCCAGAGCCCTGGCAAGCCTCACCTGGAATGCCTCCAGGGATGGGAACTCAACCACCTCCCTGGGCAACCTGTTCCAGTGTTCCACCACCCTTGTGGTGAGGAACTTCTTTCTAATGTCCAGTTTAAATCTACTCCTCTCCAATTTAAAACCATTGCCCCTTGTCCTTTCACTGCAGGCCTTTGCAAACAGGCCCTCTCCAGCCTTCTTGGAAGTTCCCTTTAGGTACTGGAAAGTCACTAGTAGGTCCCCCCAAAGTCTTCTCTTCTCCAGGCTGAACAATCCCAGCTCCCTTAGCCTGTCCTTGTAGCAGAGGTGTTCCAGCCCCCTGATCATTCTCGTGGCCTCCTCTGGACCTGCTCCATCAGCTCCATGTCCTTTCTGTGTTGAGGGCTCCAGAACTGGACACAGTAATCCAGAGGAGGTCTCACCAGAGCAAAGTGGCAGAATCACCTCTCTGGATCTGCTGGCCACGCTTCTTTTGATGCAGCCCAGGGTGCGATTAGCCTTCTGGGCTGCCAGCGTGCACTGTTTACTCATGTCCAGCTTCTTGTCCACCAGCACCCCAAGGCCTTTTCTGCAGGGCTGCAGTTACAATACTGCCAAAGAGTGAAATCGATTTAGTATATATCTGCATGCCATACATCAAGCATCCAAATATTAAGATAGTAGCTGAATAAACTTCTGTTGTACGTCTTGTAAATATTCACCAAATGGCTTTACACAATAGTTTTTAAGTAAGAGCGTTGTTGGAAGGACTGTGTTTGGATTGAGTGCTAATCATATCCTTTTTAATAACAGGTAACAGTGACAGACAATGGTGTTCCTCCAAAATCAACAATTGCAAGGGTGATTGTGAAGGTCTTAGATGAGAACGACAATAAGCCTCAGTTCTTGCAAAAGTTCTACAAAATCCGGCTTCCAGAGCGCGGTAAACCAGAACGAGAGCGAGCTGCTAGGAGAGAGCCCATCTATCGAGTTATTGCTGCAGATAAAGATGAAGGCCCCAATGCAGAGATCTCTTATAGCATTGAAGATGGTGATGAACATGGCAAATTCTTTATTGAACCGAAAACTGGAGTGGTTTCATCAAAGAAATTTTCTGCAGCAAGGGACTATGATATTCTTTCAGTGAGTCAAAATCTTGTATATCATGAATACGACAAGTGTTCTTTTGTCTATATTTATATCACTCCTTATTCAGTGGCTGGCAGCTGAGTGCAGTATGTGAAGGAAGAAAACCTCAAGATATCCAGAAGTTATTTTGGTTTTGTGTTGGTTTGTTGTTTTTTGATGTTTGTTGTTTGTTTTTTTTAAAGTGGTATCAGATGTTTACATTGAGAAGTGAATCAAGAAGTTGCTGTTCTTTTCCAAAACTTCATGCATAATGAACATGATGAGCAAACATAAACAATCAAATTGTCTCTCTCTCAGGAAGAAAGCAAAATAAATGTGAATTTATAGTAATAGTTTCAGGCACAGTCTGAAAATCCCTTGTGGTCTCCTGTGGCCCCTGGTGCTAAAACTGTGCCGACAGCAGAGGGAGCATTAAACTCATTGCCCACGGGAAAGTGTGGGGAGTGATACCCATGTTCCTAGAATCCTTGGATGGGTAGGATGAGCTCATTAGCCTTCTGGCAGTCATCCTAGGAGAAGGACAACTCTGATTCCAAACCCAGGCAGATGGAGCTTGTTTAGCCCTGTAAGGCTTCCATCTAAGAGAAGGACACTCTAATAAAACCTGCGTCCTAAGGACTTGGCTGCCAGCGTCCCAGCTTGCTAGGCCCTGGCAGATGAACCTTAGGACTAAAAGGTGGGTCCAGCTCTGTGCATGCTGTGTCTCACCTAAAAAAAAATCCATAGTGCAGGCTCGAGGGTGCTATCTGCTATCCTCTTTTTATCAGCGCTTGGAAAAGGCACTGAGGAGGAGCGTGGATGGAGCCCTCCCTGGATCTTCGTTCGTGAAGCCTACCCATACATATAGTAATAGTTTGTACCACTATCAGATGCTACATACTTTTTCTCTATTTGCTACTCAGATAAAGAAGGACAAGTGGCACTTTGAGAGACACTTAACCTTTTTGGGTATATTTCCCACAAGCAAATATGCTTGGGGCTTATTACGACTTTTCCATTTATGTGACATAATGATTTATGTGCTCCTGTGTCTGTTTCACAGATTAAAGCTGTAGACAATGGCCGACCACAAAAATCATCAACTACACGACTTCACATAGAATGGATTCCAAAGCCTCTCCCACCCACAGAGCCCATTTATTTTGAGGAGGCTTTTTTTTCTTTTACGGTGATGGAAAGTGACCCAGTTGCTCACATGATTGGTGTAATAGCTGTTGAGCCTCTTGGAACACCACTTTGGTTTGACATAACGGGTAAGGATGCCTGAAGGGCTTTTATTATTAGAAACAAATACATGGAGGCTGAGATACTGGAGGGCTCATTGCAGCTTGGTTTCTTAATCACTTTTCTAAATAATGCAAGATTTTGTCGTTCTTTAGTTGTAGATGCATATTTTTTCCCTTCTTTCATTATAAATCAGAATGACTTAAATTTTTATCAGTGCCACTGTATATCAAAGGTTAAAATCACATTGCAAAATATGTGCTGTGTTGCAGTTTTGAAAATGACTTAGGAATATTGTGTCAGTGAAATTAGAACTAATCAAATTAATCTCCTTAACCATAGGATAAAGACCTAAAATGCCAGTTTTCAGCAAATCAGGACACTACACCCAAAGAGAGATTATTCTCTTCACATCAGTTTCCTGTCCTCTGGGCTGCTTCTCAGTTTGCTGTCCCTTGATTCAGTACTAAATGGAAAGCTTGCAATATTCCTAACCCCAGCAGCAAACTTCTTCCTGTATATATATACTATTGCCAGGGCTCTGGGCAAGCTGCTCTAGTTGGGGATGTCCCTGCCCAGTGCAGGGGGGTTGGACTAGATGAGCTCCAGAGGTCCCTTCCAACCCAAACCATTCTATGATTCTGTGATATTCTTATGATATCATACCTTAACCTCTACCACTGAAAGGGACATTCTAATCAGTAATACAAATATACTGTGCTGTGGTGACAAGATGAATGGTACTTTTTATTTTTAGACTTACTAGACCTATAAAGACCAGGAATATAGAGTGTTCATTGTATAGTGATACTAAAAACAAGTTATATCACGTGTTACAAGCTTTAGAATCAATGAGACTAGCACAGCCTTGTTTCAGGTGAGGTATCTTGTAGTTAACTTTCTGGTCTTAAGATAGCCCTATCAGACTGGTGTTTTTCTGCCACATTCACAAAAGAAGGAAGGATCTTTTTCACCTCAGTTACTACTGAAAGTTTCAGCCATGGTGTTAAATTCCTGGAGAGAGAATTTTTTGCATTATGTCTTAAAAATGTAATTATTTTAAAGGTCTGTTTTGCTGGTGTCTATTTCCTTAGGGATGCTGAGAACAATGACAGTTAAAAACAGAGTTTGTGAAACTGATACATGTAGCAGGAATATATGAATGCTATATTCTTATGAGTATTCTCAGAAAGCTTCCGAGCATATGAGAATAAACAATTCTTTTCTCTAAATGCATGCTTCATACATGACCAAGCTGTGATGATACTGATAATCAGTGCTAAAGTATTAAATATTTACATAAAATTTGTTAATGCTTCTTCCTAATGTATTCTAGGAAATTAAACAAAAAAGGAAAATTAGTTCCTGTCCAAACAGATCATAGTTGAATAAAAAGGTATTTGCATTTAAACAAAACAAGGAGTTGGAGAAGTGTACAACCATGTAGAGGGAGTAGAGTTCAAGGTGCTTTCTTGCATTCTTACAGGTGCAAAGCTCTACATTAGAGGTATTTTGGAACTAAGGCTGCTCTTTCACTGTTCTCCCAAACATGTAGACATGTAAACATGGGAGTAGAGAGGTTGAAAATATTAAAAATAACTTAGGTGAGCAGGAGAGATGAGAAGGTGCCATGTGCTCCAATTCAAACAGGGTTATCCAGTCAGTAGCAAACATGAACATCTGTAGACCAAAAGGAGTCCATTAAAGGAGAGATTAAGAAAGGGAACCAAGCTGTTGGGTTATTTTTAGGGAAGCTGTACATAAAAATCACACCACTCTGTTAGTTTGATGCTAAGCTGCACTTGTACACCTTCACATCATCATTTGCTCCCTGCTCACCAAGCCTGCTGCTGAAGGGGTATTGATAGAAAAAGGTGAGCAGTTCATGGAGGTGAAAGAGAGAGTATATAGGAGAGGCCTCAGAGATCTTGACAGTTCCACAGAGTCCACCTATTTCCCATGGTCTTCTATTAGCAGGATTTGTTAATTAGTTTTGGGATGTACTTTTCTATTGTTTTTTGATTGCTTCAACTACTGTGCACTTTGAACAGTGTGTACATCTGAATAAAATCTTGTGATATAGTATTATTTTGATTTGCTCCTTCCAAGCATGCAGCACAGTTTTTCAACATTTAAAGGTTTTTTATTGTATGCTTAACACAAAAAAATAAATTATCTTTTCCTGGTATTTTTAGAAAAACAGGTACAAAAAACTCCCAAGGGGAAAGAGCAGTATTTGTCCATGCAGTGTAAAATAAACCATTCTGTTTTGACTTTTTTCTTAGTAAAAGTGTCTTGGAAAGTTTGATACATAATCATATTGTGAAGTTAGCTGATACTGCCCTCTTTTACTGTTTCTAATAGCATGAATTAATTTGATTGACAGCTTTCCTTTGTGTTCTGTGCTTGCTTTCCATGCTTTCTTTCTTTTTGGCTGAGCCAGGAGACAAGCTTGCTAGTGAAGTATTTTACATCTTTCAGATGGCTTGTGACCTGAACTGTACAGCAGAAGGTATCTGCTGAGATCACATAATTTATTACCAGATTATGAGATCTGAAATGAAAACGTACATTTATAAAATATTTATTTAATTAACCCTTCGGAAATCAAAGTGCTCACAGTTGCATTTGTGACAGGTTTGTTTTTGTTTTGTTTTGTCATCATTACATTTATACAGCATCAATTCAGAGCATCTGGTTTTGGCTTTAGCCAAAACTGTTGCTGTTACACTTTCAGTGTGTACCAGCTGCAGAAGTTTGGGTTGAGTTCTGCTTCAGTGGATTACCAGATACCACCAGTACTACAAAAATTAGCCAATACTTTTATGATTTCCCTGGTAAGGAGGAAAACAAATTGATTGGAGAGCTTTCCCTTGTATCAGGGAAACTGAATGAACAGATGAACAGATTCCTATCCATTCATCCTACTCTTCAACTAAAATGGAGATGACTTTGTTGAGCCATCTGAGACAATGTTATTGCATGCCAGCTGTAGAAGAAAAGCTAGAAATTTACTTTCTGAAAGTGATATCTTGCCTAAAACCCATTAAACAAAATCCATGTACCCCATTAAAAAGAAAAACAAAAAACCATAAAAAAGCCAAACCCACAAACAACAAAAAAAGATGCTGTCTTTCTTTCATGCTATCCAGTTTATATCCATTTGTGTGATTCGGAGAGTGCAGCTGGGCCAGTAAGAGGATTTGGCTTTCAGTGAAACTAGAAAAATTACATTCTTTGTCATATCTTAAATCCAGTGAAGCAGAATCCAGCCCATCTTTCCTAAACTGATATGTCTGTCATGCAATGGAACCTTCTAAAGGTATAAACCCTTTTACATCTGATTATGGGCCCATTTCAGTATTTACTGTTCTATCTTTGATTAACTGTAAATTTGCAACTTCTGGAACTTCACCCTGTCACTTCTACACGTCTTTTCATCAGATGCCTTCAGTGCTTTCTAAAACAGCATGTAAAAGGCTCTTTTCTAAAAATGATATCTGAACACTATCCTTTAAAAATATAATTAGAAAAGCATCTGTACATAATTAGGACAAATTGGTTTGCCATATCTAGCACTGGCTTGACCAAAATAAAAATTGATTCCTCTGTTTCAGGCAGTTTATTGAGAGATCTAAAGCAATTATAGTTAAATGGCAGTATTTGTCATTGCTAACATCATTTGGACTTGTGGCCATTGTCATGACAGTCTGCATGAGGTGGCATGATGGTGATGATCTATTAGATGTTTAAATGACTAAGTGTTAACTATAGATCTGCATGGTTATTTAACTATATTCAAAGGGTAATTTGAAAGCTTCAGCAGGGAGGTTAAGATAATTTGCTTCAGAAAAGGAGCTTGGCCATACTTAAACATTTAAGTATTCTCACTCATCTGAGTCCTGCTTATCTCAGTAGGAGTTAGACAGTGAGTCCTCTGGAGGTACTGTAGCTTTTTCCATTTTATCTATAGTCATAAAAATGTACAGGAACTTGTACTCTGATCCAAAAGACACAAATTTGACTGTCAATTTATTTTCATTTAAAGTATGTTTTTCACTAATTACTCTAGCAGTCTGTACAAAATAAACTGTTACATTTCACCTAGTAATTCTCAGTTTCCTGCTATTTGTAACCTTTACATTCTGGTTTAAAAAACATAGAGAAACTTGCCAAGAATTTACCTGCTAATTTTCCATGAGCCAGTCAAATCAGCAAACCTAATAATTTTTAAATATCTCTAAGTGGCAGCATATAACATTACCAGAAAAAAACCCCAAAGGGTTTAAAGTAAGTGTGTATGTATGTATATGTGTATGTATTTCCACCTTCATTAAGCATCTGAAGACAGAACATGGTCATACATGAAAACAGTGAAACAGTGCTGCTTTTTATGAACTTATCCCTCTCCCAATTTCCTGAACAAGGTGGCAACTATGACAGTCGATTTGATGTGGACAAGGGTACTGGAACTATCATTGTTGCTAGACCTCTTGATGCAGAACAGAAATCAAATTACAACTTGACAGTAGAGGCAACAGATGGAACCAGATCTATCAGCACTCAGGTAATGGACTTTTTAATAAAATCTCTTACAGAAGAAGAAATTTGTAGCTAGGGGATGGGGAAAGTGTTGTATTTTCTCCTTATGTTTTTTTTTATCCTGGAAAATGAATATGGTTTATATAAATTATAGATACTGTCTAAAATAGAAGTGGGGTTTGATATTCATAGAGCCATGTTGTGTGGTAGTCTAGGTGGAAGACTGTGGGTTATTTACTATACTACGATCTGAATCAGCAGCTTTTTAGTTATATCATGTTCCTACATTAGTTGAGTAAATGCATGATATAATCACAAGAAAAGGATTAATACTTATCTGACTTAACCTCTTTATCCAGCTCCCCTAAAATCATCAAATAATGTTATTTTGCTTGAATTTAAAAGATGACCACTGTAAGGTTGCTTGGTGTGTCCCTGTCATTCCCTTCCCAAGACCTGTGTATGACAAATTGTACAGTGTCCAAGTATTATTTTATGAAACTGAGCTGCTTCTTCTGCATGGTGTTCATATATAGAAACAAAGTTTAGATCATGTCTATGTGTATCTTCTTTCTTTGGGAGTACTTTCTTTTTGCTTCGAGATAGAGATTGCCAAACACTCTCCAAAAAGCAGCAATCTAAGACAACCCAAGTTTTTTTCAAATTACCTTTCTACTAAGGTTCCATGGTGGTGGCAATTCTTTGCATTTGTACCAATAAGTTCATTTTAAGGCAGAATCTTTTTTGTGACACTATTGGAAATAATTCATAGTAAAGTAGGCTATGATGCATATCTGTCCTGTTTATCTCTTCTAGTTTCTTTCTTTCCCCAGCCCAGAAACTGAATATATTTGGAAGTAAGATTTAGCTGAGATAGGTGTGAATGGAGCCATGAGCATAGAGGGTACTCCACTTTTCTTCCAAATAGAAAGGCAGAGGATTTATTTACTTATTGAAGGCTGTGATATTGGAACAGTGGTGTCTGTGTTACCTATTCCTGTCATTGACCTCAGGAGCTCAGAGTAATAAGTGAGTTGCTGCTGCCTTTTTTGTTCATGGAAATAAATCTGTGTTATGAATGCAGTTTCTTGTTTTCCAGTTTCTGTGCAGTATATATGTTTTTCTAATGTCTTATGTGTTGTCTTCCTCCTTTTGGCCAGAGGGAAAGATGTTTCTTGACAGTGTTTAGTATTTAAAACAGAATCTTTATTAAGCTGACTGCATGTCTGGATGCTTGATAGGTAAAGTAAACCAAATTTGATAGTAGGAGATCGCATGGTTATCAGTTTCCTTGGAGAACTCGCTTTTCCTTTAATGGTAACAATTGTGGTACTCTAGACAATGAATCTCCAAACATGACAAAATATCTCCCAGTCAGAACTTGCTGCTGTAATAGCCATGGTGCCATTGCTTCTGGTGCTGATAAACCACCATAAAAGGTTTGAAGAATCTTTCTGTAAATTAATTGCTTAGTTGTAGCAAAAATATTCCTACTAAGTAAGGAATGCTGGATAGAAGGCAGGAAATAGTTTGAAAAGAATTAGAAGAAATACAAATCCAACTAAAAAAAAAAAAAGGAATCCCTTTTGCCAGGAAAGTGAGAAAGACAGCAAGAGACTTTCCACACACACTTCACTCCCCTCCCAAGAATGTAGTCAAAAATGCCACCGTGCAGGGTGTGTTGGGGTAGCCTGGGGATTAGTAAAGGCTGAATATGTGGTCACAATGACTGCAGATATTCTATCCAGTACTGTTACTTATGTAGCTGAATTTATGTAGGTGTCCTGAGTTGTGACAGTTGAACCATTATCTGCTTTGTCTTCTGTACCAACCAAAGACTGGAAGATCACAAAAATGCTTGAACCCTTACCCCTTCTCTTCCTCTGGGTTAATGCAGTTTTTTCTTCTTGGAAGTACACAGTGTAGCCTTTGTCCAGTTTCTTTAAATTCATTTGTTATTGTAGTATTTTGTAAAGCTGAGTGAGCATTATCAATATTTACCACATCAGTCTTCTGCAGAAGTATGGGAGTAACCCCATGCAGAGCTATAGGCTGGGCACAGAGTGGCTGGAGAGCAGCGAGGCGGAAAGGGACCTGGGGGTGCTAATTGACAGGAAGCTCAACATGAGCCAGCAGTGTGCCCAGGTGGCCAAGAAGGCCAATGGGATCCTGTCCTGTATCAAAAATAGTGTGGCTAGCAGGACCAGGGAAGTGATCCTTCCCCTGTACTCTGCGTTGGTGAGGCTGCACCTTGAGTATTGTGTTCAGTTCTGGNTGATTCTGTGATTCGTCTCAAATTTATCATCTTTTATTGCTGTGATTGCTCTTTGTATGATTTTCTTTCACGTCTTTCCTTTCTCAGCTACGGTTGGCAGGAGCAGAGGTTGTGGTTTCTGTTCAAAGTGAGCACAAAGGCTTCCTTTGCATTGTCTTCATTTTTGCCCTGCTTGTGGGATAAGCACAGGTTATGCTGTTGCTGTTTGAGTGTCAGGTTCCTGTGGGAAATAGATTGAAGAACATAGATTAGTTCAAATTCTCCAACTGTTGGTGCATGAACAAATACCTGATTTGAACTGATTCTCTTCTCTCCCCTGTAACTCCTGGCCCACCCAAGTGGACTGATCTGTTAAGATAGCCCTCATGACTGTTACTAAGAAGATACAATTCAGATGAGGCCTAACTTCCAGGGAATTAAAAATGTTGATATTAAATCAGTGGCTGTCAGTGTGTAAATTCCATTACTCACTGCTGAACTAACGAGGGTTTAAGTTTGAGTGTTGATGCAGTGTTGGATTTTTCTAAGAGCTGTTAAACAGTTAAAATGGAGTCACAGGCAAAAGAAATTCCAAATCCTGAGTGCATGCCATACACAGAACTTTTTTTATTGTTTTTCTTTTCCTCAAAATACAGTAAACAATTTAACAGACCTTGACTAACAGCAGATTAAGTAATTTTATGTTTAGTTTGAAAAAGGAAATAACATTTTCAAGATGTTGGGCGGGGGGACAAGAAACATAAATCTTACTGTGTAAAACCACTGTATTGAATCTGACTTGAAACTAGTAGGCATTTACTGGCCTCAGGCCATTAGCATCTGTAGAGTATTTGACTCTTTCAGGACTTCAGTTTAATAGCTTTTTTGAAACATTCAGCAGCAGTAGGCGTGGAGGCTATGAGAATTTTGCATACATCTAAATACCAAATACATGATGCAAAACAAGGACAAACAAATTCCAGGCCTACAGTGGTGGTATTTGACAGACCATATTAGAGATGACCCAGTGTCACACTAGGAAGAAATATCATTTAAAACCAAATCATTGTACCTGTGGTTTCGCTGTATAATGTTTTGGCCTGAAATAGAGAACTTTATTCACAGGCTGTGAGTAACAATATACAGACTACTGTCTTGTTTCTTTGGGGTGAAAAAGAAAAAAATTTAAAAAGTATTTCTTGCTGTAGCCAGATACAGTTATTGCTATGTCTGATTTTTCCACTGGAAGTAAATACTTCAGGTGGTTTAAAGCTAATTGCAGTAATTTACATATTGCTGTGCTATTGCAGAATATTTAATCTTGCTTTATGCAAAATTAATGTGGATATTATGTTTGGGGAATAAAGGACAGAATAGTCTTCATTGATTAAATGTGCATTTTTGCTTGCAGTCTTCACTCTGCTCCAGAGAAACATTTTATAACTGGAATGAAGTTATCTCTGGTTAATATAACTGTTTATGAAAAATGATTATAAACATGTCAGTGTAACTGTGAATGGACAGAGGAGGGGATTTTGAACTCCACATAGAATCAGAAAATGAAAAATTAGATTAAAACAATGCAGAGAAACATCAAGTTTAAATATTATGCACTGTGTTTTGTTAATTCATAGAATCATAGAATGGTTAGGGTTGGAAGGGACCTCTGGAGGTCATCTAGTCCAACCCCCCTGCACTGGGCAGGGACATCCCTAACTAGATCAGCTTGCCCAGAGCCCTGGCAAGCCTCGCCTGGAATGCCTCCAGGGATGGGAACTCAACCACCTCCCTGGGCAACCTGTTCCAGTGTTCCACCACTCTTGTGGTGAGGAACTTCTTCCTAATGTCCAATTTAAATCTACTCCTCTCCAATTTAAAACCATTGCCCCTTGTCCTTTCACTGCAGGCCTTTGCAAACAGGCCCTCTGCAGCCTTCTTGTAAGTTCCCTTTAAGTACTGGAAAGTCACTATTAGGTCCCCCCGAAGTCTTCTCTTCTCCAGGCTGAACAATCCCAGCTCCTTCAGCCTGTCCTCATAGGAGAGGTGTTCCAGCTCCCTGATCATTCTCGTGGCCTCCTCTGGACCTGCTCCATCAGCTCCATGTCCTTTCTGTATTGAGGGCTCCAGAACTGGACACAGTATTCCACAGTATAACCAGGTTGCATCCTTCTCAATGACATCCGTGAGTCAGTTTGCCATGTGAGGGCAGTTGTGCAGCACAGTCCTTTGGTAGCCTTGCAAAATGAGTCGAGTTTCTTTAGTTACAGGCTGGTTTGTTTCAGAGATCACATTATGGTCTCTTAATATCAAACTTTTCTGTAATGCGCCTCTTTAATATTGCACTTCATTCTTAAGATATATTAGTATTTTTCACTTGCATTTAATCATAAAATTTCAATGAGAAATGCTCAATTACTGCTTTCATTGTATTATACATGTTACTTTAGAACACAGGCACAGTCTGAAAACAATAGTTGACATGTTTACTAAAAATGGTTGACATTGCATCTGGACTTAATTATCTTAAAGGTGTTTTCCAACCTAAACAATTCAATGTTCCTGTGTTTATTTTGAAAGCATAGGTGTTGTAATCGTGTATTGATCTTTAAAGCTATTCTTTATACAGAAATATATGTACAGTTTGTTTTATATTGAGGGTTGGGATTTTTGCTTGCCTTTTTTAATTTTATTTGTTGGTCATCTTAATTTAGTTTAATTTTTCATTTACCTGAACACCAGTGTTCAGTGAGCAGGTGTTTTTACTAAAAAGCTTTCCATATTTCCTCTTACAAGATACATTAAAATGTAAAATATAGTTTATTTATACAGCACAGCTGTGCTTGTGTTGCTTTATCATGTCCTCTCTCATCATGACAGTCTAAAAAATTACATATTTAAGGACATATTTTTTCATTCTTTTGTTTGTTTTCCAGTTGAATTTGTTAGTGAACATAATTAAAAACTCAATCTAGTATGTATCCTGGGTCATCTGTGATTAATTTTTCTCTCCACTGAAAATGGATATTTATTCCAACTCTTTGTTTCCTTTCCTTAATCAGTTCCTAATCCATGAGAAAAACTCCTTAGTTTCCATAGCAACATCTTGCATAGGATTTTATCAATGTGCCAAATGATTTCCTATTTCTTTCATTTGCTGAGAAATCTAATGAATTTTGGGAGGCAACATTTTTCTCTGCAGTGACAGTTTGTAGTTATTCTAACAGACTGTTTCAAACACTGAAAAACTACCTATGTTTACGAATATTTACCTAAATGTACTATATATTGGATTATAGCAATAGCTAGAACAATGTCTCCCCACAAAGTTAGAAGCACATCCTTCTCAGTGATTTTATCCAAGGACTGCTTATGTCTGTCTGGAAGTATGTTTTCAGCCTATATTAAAATTTACTTATGGAAGAACTCGTGATATTGGAGCTTAGTTAGTAGTTGAAACCTGGGATAATATAGCTGCATCTGAAATAAATATTTTAGGAATTGGTATGACTCATGTTGATACAGTTAACATATTTTTCCTTGCTACATGTTTTAGCATAAGATGCTAGTTTTGCAGGGTTGAAGTTGAGAAAGTTTCCTCTTCCTGTAGCAAGATGTGTGGCATTTTCTTATTATTTACCACCATCAGGAGTTATCTCACCTAGTTTTTACTGCATGCAATTGAGTACCTTGTCTAAATTTTCTCTCTAGACTTCACCAGGTATCAATGGAAAGCATTAAGTACCTTCAAAGAGCAATTTAACACATTTAAGATATCATAAGTATTTATTTCAAACACCTGTTGATGGCACTTAATGAACTTTAACAAAGCAGCTTATGTTTGGGTGGGAATTCTGCCATTTTTCCATTCTTGCCTAGGCTGGGAAATGTAAAGAGCTGAAAGAACATTGTTTCCATGGCAAAGAGAAGCATAGTGGATCCACTGCCTTGGAAAGCATTGCTCAAAATTCCACATTTGCAAAAATAAAAAGGATTTTTATGCTTTCCCTTCCCATTTTATCATTTCAGGTGTACATCAAAGTTATAGACACAAATAATCACAGGCCTTACTTTTCTGCTTCAAAATATGAAGTTGTTATACCTGAAGACATCATACCTGAGACAGAAATTCTGCAAGTCAGTGCCACAGACAGAGATGAGAAGAATAAACTGATTTATACTATTCAGAGCAGCACTGATGCCATCAGCCTTAAAAAATTCCGTCTGGACCCTGCAACTGGCTCTCTTTATACTTCAGAAAAACTGGATCATGAAACCATGAACCAGCATATTCTCACAATAATGGTAAATAAACAAACATTTCTTCTGTGGTCAATAACCAACAGGTCTTTTTTTTAAATGTCTTTTTATTTTGTCCCCTTAATTCAAACATATATTTGCATGTTTAATCTGTGTGCAGTCTTTGTGACTGGTACAGCTTGAATTNGAGGGGAAGCCATATGAGGAAAGGCTGAGGCAACTGGGACTATTCAGCCTGAAGAAGAGGAGACTCAGGGGTGACCTTATCACCCTCTACAACTACCTGAAGGGAAGTTGTAGTCAGGTAGGGGTTGGGCTCTTCTCCATGGCAGCTAGTGACAGGACAAGAGGCCATGGCTTGAAGCTGCAGCAGGGGAGGGTTAGACTGGACATTAGGAAGCACTTCCTCACGCAGAGGGTGATTGGGCTCTGGAATAGGCTGCCCAGGGAGGTGGTGGAGCCACCATCCCTGGAGGTGTTTAAGAAAAGATTGTATGTGGCACTGAGTGGCATGGTTTAGATGTTGTGGTGTATTGGGTCATAGGCTGGACTTGATGATCCTGGGGGTCTTTTCCAGTCTTGGTGATTCTGTGATTCTGTGAATACCTTGTTTCAGGTTCGAGATCAAGATGTTCCTGTAAAGCGCAACTATGCTAGAATCGTTATTAATGTCAGCGACACGAATGATCATGCTCCATGGTTCACCAGCTCTTCTTATGAAGGACGAGTCTATGAGTCAGCAGCTGTTGGATCAGCAGTACTCCAGGTTACAGCATTAGATAAGGACAAAGGAAAAAATGCAGAAATTGTGTACTTCATTGAATCAGGTATATTGAATTTGTTACATCTTCAGTTTACTTTGAAATGGTTCTTGCTGATACTTTGCTTCAATTTTAACAGAAGACTGAGGGGTTATCTTAGCATTACTTGTAAATACTTAAAGGATGAGTATGAGGAGGATGGGGCCAGGTTTTTTTCTGTGATTCCTACTGACAGGAGTAGAGGCAATGGGAAAAGAACTAGCACACAGGAAGTTCCATCTCAACATGAGAAGGAATTCTTTTTATCCTTTGAGGGTGGTGGAGCACTGGAAGAGGCTGCCTAGGGAGGTGATGGAGTCTCCATCTCTGGAGATACCCAAAACCCAACTAGACACCATCCTGTGCAACCTGCTCTAGGTTTGCCTTCTCTTGCAAGGGGATTGGACTAGATGATATCCAGAGATCCCTTCCAACCCCTAACAGTCTGTGATTGTGTAGACATGTTAAAAAAATAGCTATAAGAAAGAGGGCAATTACAGGTGTATGTGTCATATGCTGTGAGAAATATTTCAGATACACCCCCAGAGCATTTAAAAGAAAATCACAATGTCAAATACTCCTCTCCCTCCCTTAGCTGTTTATATTATCCTTTAGATATATTTGGAACATTTTAATACTGGTTGAAAAAGCTGCCTGTAAACCCTAAAGAGGGTTTTGTCTTTAGAAATTACAGAAGCATTAGATTCAGGTCTGAAAAAAGCACTGATACTGTGATACTTTGTGGCATAAGCAAAGCAAGAATTGGATGGAAAGAGTAAGAGCCTGAGACAAGTGCTTTCATGTTTAGCATAGTGAAAGAAAGGAGCTCAAAGTCAACTTATAAATATTCATACTTAACCACTAAATAGACCCAGTTTTTAAGTTAAACTTTCTGATAGATGTAGCAAGGAAGGAGTTGCTCTGTATAGTTCCCTCTGGCTGATTTTGGATAGTGGGACTACTATTCTAGCTCAATAAAATATAGAAGAAATTCTTTAACAGCCTAGCAATTTTGCATTAAGGCTTGCAGGTTGCAGGCCAGAGAAGAGCATTAGGTGTTGCTGCTTATTTTTAATATCAGAGTCTTTTTCTGAACTTGCCTATAGCAGTATAATTGAAATGATGGTAATTTTGAATAATGTGAAAACAGAATGACATTGACTGAGTTCACTTAACAGATGGAAGTGATTTTTGAAACAGAATTCCATTAAATCTAGATATAAGCCTGCCATTATCAAGGTCCTGAGCTATTTACAGGCAATATGACTAAAAAAAATGTTATTTAAATTTCATTACCTATATGCAGTACTATTTTCAAGTAATTTAAAATTAAAAAATAATTGAAAATAAAAATATCAGCAACAAGCAGAAAAAACTGTATATTGAAGAGAACACCAGGCAAAAAGTTACTTAGTTACTGTTGCATGCAAGGTGATATGTGCACACGTTTTTATTGCTTCATAAAGCATAGGATTTCTTTACTGTGAATGTTTTCCTTTTCTTTCCACAAAGTGTTGTTTTGATAGGAAAACATAACAGTGTATTAAAACAAAACCATGATTATAATACTCTAAAGAGGAAGACTGTATTTAAGTGTCTCCTAAGTTGCTTAAAATATACTTTTCTTTTATTTGTAGAAATACTACCTTTTTACTAAGCAGTACACTGCTGGCCATGAAACCTCTCCCCTTTCAGTATTGCTTGTTTTATGAATGCCAAAGCATAGCAAGAGAAAAAGCTGTGTGCACTGTCTAGAATGAAGTTATGCCCTGTTCTGATATTCTAGCTTTTTGTAGGAATAAATGTAACACTTCTTTAGTTTTCTTTTACAGGACTACTGTACAGTGATCTACTGGGAGATTAAAACATTGTAATTGGTGTTATAATTATATGGAAGGAACATTCCTTAAATGTTTGTAATGGCTGCTTAGACTTGTAATAGGTTATTCTAAGAATGCCACTGTTTAGAGCCTCCACTTAAAAGAAAAAAGAGAAAGAAAACAGAACAAAACCTCCTTGCCTACTTGTGTGCATAACTCAGAAGTTCTTAATAGATTTTTTTTTTCCATGCTGAGAACATGACTTTAGCAATGTAATTTTTGAAGGAAGTGAAATGTTAAATCTTGCCATATTTAGTACGTGAGATGAATATTGTATACAATGTAGTTCAGCTATATATTTGAAAAATATAAAGAAAACAAGTGTTTATCAAATGGTAGCTGGTAATCTTCAGGTAGTATTTTTTTCTAATACTATCACAGGGAATTTTTTGCCTGTGTATTAATAGGAAGTTAGGATAGAGATAAACATGGGTCCCATTCAGAAAGATTAATTTTGAAGCATTGATTTAAACAGTACTTGCATAAACAATTAAGATTCACAAGTGTAAATTCATTAAATGCTTCTTTTTTTAAAGCAGTCTAGTTATTTTAGATCATAAAATGTAGCTTGTATTCCACTGTTGTTACCTTCTGAATGGAATTTTCTTTCAGCATCAGTTGATCATAGAATCATAGAATGGTTAGGGTTTAAAGGGACCTTCAAGATCATCTAGTTCCAACCCCCCTGCACAGGCAAGTATACCTTCTACTAGATCAGGGTACTCAGGGCCCCATCCAACCTGGTCATGAACACTTCCAGGGATGGGACAGCCACAACTTCCCTGGGCAACCTCTTCCAGTATCTCACCACCCTCACAGGAAAGAATTTTTTCCTAATGTCTAACCTAAATCTTCCCTCTTCAAGTTTATAACCATTTCCCCTTGTCCTCTTGCTATGCACCTGTGTATAAAGCCCTACCCCAGCTTGGATGGCTTTGCTAACTATGTTTTATGCAATGTTTCCACAATTAAACTTAGAATTAGTGCTAATTATTGATTACAGAAAACAGAGAGGCTAAAAAATGTTTAACAAATGTTTGTTAAACAAAACGAAGAAACATTAATGTTCTGTGTTCTCACTATGTGATCGCTTTTAGTATATAACTAAATAAGCCATGATCCTTTAAGTTCTGTGTACCTTCTTAATTACTTTTCTTTTTCTTTTTCTTTGCAGGGAATATTGGAAATTCTTTATTTATAGATCCCATTTTGGGTATGATTAAAACTGCAAAGGAATTAGATCGTAGTAACCAGGAAGAATACAACTTGATGGTAAAAGCTTCAGACAAAGGAGATCCTCCAATGAGTGAAGTGACCTCTGTGCATATATCTGTTACAATTTCTGACAATGCCTCACCAAAATTCACAGCCAAAGAGTATTGTACAGAAATCAGTGAAACTTCTAGCATTGGCAGTTTTGTTGGAATGGTTACAGCATACAGTCAGTCTTCTGTAGTTTATGAAATAGAATATGGTAATATAGGTGATGCCTTTGCTATCAACCCAAACTCAGGTGTCATTGTTTCTCAGAAGCTACTTGATTTTGAAACTCTGCCTATTTACACTCTAACTGTGCAAGGAACAAACATGGCTGGCTTGTCCAGTAATGCAACAGTTTTGGTCCATCTTCGGGATGAGAATGACAATGCACCAGTTTTTATGCAGGCTGAATACACAGGACTCATCAGTGAATCAGCTTCAATTAACAGTGTGGTTCTGACTGACAAGAATATCCCATTAGTAATTCGAGCTACAGATGCTGATAAAGAATCTAATGCTTTGCTTGTTTATCAAATTGTCGAACCATCTGTCCGCAAGTATTTTGCCATTGATTCTAGCACTGGTGCCATTCGGACAGTAATGAGTCTGGACTATGAGAAGACAAATATCTTTCACTTTTCAGTGCAAGTCCATGATACAGGGATACCACGTTTATATGCAGAATATGCAGCTAATGTTACTATCTATGTAATTGACATCAATGATTGCCCTCCTGTGTTTTCAAGAGAGTTGTATGAGACATCTGTTTTAGTGCCAACCTATAAAGGCGTGAAAGTCATCAGCGTAAATGCCACTGATGCTGATTCAGGCACTTTTTCACAATTAATTTATTCCATTATTGAAGGCAACATAGGAGAAAAATTTTCAATCAACCCTAAGACTGGAGACATAACAGTACAAAATACAAATCAGTTAAGAAGCAGATACGAATTAACAGTGAGAGCATCTGATGGCAGATTTGCAAGCACCACATCTGTAAAAATTAATGTCAAAGAAAGCAAAGCAAGCCAGTTGAAGTTCACACAGAGTTCTTACTCTGCAACAGTGCAGGAGAATTCCACAGAGGCAAAAACAATAGCTGTTATTGCTGCTATAGGGAATCAAATAAATGAGCCTTTGTTTTACCATATTCTAAATCCAGACAGCAGATTTAAAATAAGCCCAACTTCAGGAGTCCTTTCAACAACAGGAATACCATTTGATCGTGAACAGCAAGAATCTTTTGATGTGGTCATAGAAGTGACAGAGGAATATAAACCATCGGTTGTTGCACATGTTGTAGTTAAAGTCACAGTGGAAGATGTAAATGATAATGCTCCATTTTTTGTCAGTCTTCCATATTATGCTGTTGTTAAAGTAGACTCTGAAGTAGGCCATGTTATTCGACATGTCACTGCAGTAGATAAAGATACAGGCAGAAATGGAGAGGTACATTACTATCTCAAAGAACATTCTGAACATTTCCAAATTGGTCCCACTGGTGAAATCTCACTGAAGAAGTTTTTTGAACCAGACAGACTAAATAAGGAGTATCTGGTCACCGTAGTAGCAAGAGATGGAGGAGACCCTGCTTTATCTGCAGAAGTTCTAGTACCAATTACAGTTATGAGTAAAGCTATGCCGGTTTTTGAAAAGCCTTTCTACAGCGCAGAGATACCAGAAAACCTTCAGCTCCATAGTCCTGTGGTACATGTACAAGCAAACAGCCCAGAAGGACTTAAGGTGTTCTACAGCATCATAGATGGAGATCCTTTCAATCAGTTCACTATCAACTTCAACACTGGAGTTATAAATGTTGTTGCTCCTCTTGACTTCGAGTCTCATCCAGCCTACAAACTGAGTATTCGAGCATCAGACTCCCTAACTGGGGTGCATGCTGATGTATTTGTAGACATAATAGTGGAAGACATCAATGATAATCCTCCTGTGTTTACAGAGCAGTCTTACTCTGCAGCCCTTTCTGAGGCATCTGTTGTTGGAACATCTGTTGTACAAGTCAGTGCTACAGATGCAGATTCCGGAACAAACAGGGGGATTTCCTATCACTTGATTGAGGATAGTAGTGGAAGTCATGACTACTTCCACATAGATACCAGCACTGGACTCATTCTTACAGCAAGAACTTTGGACTGTGAACAAATTAAACAACACAAGTTACTAGTAAGGGCCATAGATGGTGGCATGCTGCCCTTGAGCAGTGATACAATTGTAACTGTTGATGTAACTGATCTCAACGATAACGCCCCTGTTTTTAACCAGTTGCTTTATGAAGCTAAAATTAGTGAACTGGCTCCCAGAGGGCATTTTGTGACATGTGTCCAAGGCTCAGATGCAGATAGTTCAGATGTTGACAAGCTGGAGTATTCCATTCTGACAGGCAATGAACAAAAGAATTTTGTAATTAATAGTAAAACTGGCATTGTCACCATCTCAAACCTACGCAGACAGGCACTGAAGTCACATTATAATCTTAACGTCTCTGTTTCTGATGGGGTCTTCAGGAGCTCAGCCCAAGTCCATATAACTGTAACCAGTGCCAATATGCACAGTCCTGTTTTCAGTCAGAATGAATATGAGGTTGAACTAGCTGAAAATGCTCCATTGCATACTTTGGTGATTGAAGTTAAAGCAACAGATGAAGATTCTGGTACCTATGGCCACATCACTTACCACATCGTGAATGACTTTGCCCAAGACAGATTTTATACAAATGAGAGAGGGCAGATATTTACCTCTGAAAAGCTTGACCGTGAAACCCAAGCAGAAAAAGTCATTGCCATTAGTTTAATGGCCAAAGATTCAGGAGGAAAAGTTGCTTTCTGTACTGTTAATGTCATACTTACAGATGATAATGATAATGCTCCTCAATTCCGAGCAACTGAGTATGAAGTGAATATTGGATCTGATGTTCACCGGGGTACTTCTGTCGTTAAAGTCTGTGCATCTGATGCTGATGAAGGTACAAATGCAGACATCACATATGCTATTGAAGCAGAGTCTGAAAATGTTAAAGAGAATTTAGAAATTGATTCATTGTCTGGTGTAATTACTACAAAAGAAAGCTTAATTGGTTTAGAAAAAGAGTTTCTGACATTTCTTGTTAGAGCAGTCGATGGTGGATCACCCCAAAAAGAGTCAGTTGTTCCTGTCTATGTGAGAATACTCCCACCAGAACTGCTGCTTCCAAAATTTTCAGAGCCCTTTTATTCTTACACAGTTTCTGAGGACATTCCAATTGGGACTAAGATAGATGTTATCAAAGCAGAGCATAATCAGACTTTAGTATATAGTCTGCTTAAAGGGAACACTCCTGAAAGCAATAGAGATGATTTTTTTGTGATTGACCTACAGAGTGGAGCATTGAAACTTGAGAAAAATCTTGATCATGAAACAACTAAGTGGTACCAGTTCTTAGTTCGAGCACAGTATGCAAATGAAGATTATAATGTTGTTTCCTCAGTAGAGGTAAGCATTCAGGTAAAAGATGCAAATGATAACAAACCAGTTTTGGAGTCCAATCCATACGAAGCATTCGTCGTAGAAAACATGCCAGCTGGAACAAGAGTCATCCAGGTTAAAGGAGCTGACTTAGATTCAGGACTCAATGGGCAGATTACTTACAGCTTGGATCCTTCTCAAGAACTAGAGGTTATAGAATCTTTTGCCATAAGTATGGAAACTGGCTGGATTACCACTCTGAAAGAACTCGATAACGAGAAGCGAGACAAATTCAAAATCACAGTGGTTGCATCTGATCGAGGTGAAAAAATTCAACTGTCCTCTCAGGCTGTGGTTGAGGTGACTGTTACAGATGTGAATGACAATCCTCCACGCTTTACTGCAGAGATCTATAAAGGAACAGTCAGTGAGGATGACCCTCCTGGTGGGGTAATTGCCATCCTGAGTACAACTGATGCTGATACAGAAGAAGCAAATAGACAAGTCTTTTATTACATTACAGGTAAATGTTTTTCAGTAATGTCAGAGTAATTATCAGAGTGTTCCTAGAGTGATGTGAGATATAACTTAATCTTTCAAATGATTGAAAAGCGTTTGAAATCATAGAGGAAAACAATGTGTCTGTGAAGAGTACATTTGTCTATACCATAATATACCATGATATTCCTGTCGTGTCTGAGAACAAAAAAAAGGAGGAATAAAAGTAATGATGGACAAAACCAACCCCCTACCCCACCTGAGGCCTCAGATGGTGTTTACTTGGACTTGGGGCTCTGCTCTGCTTTGTTTCCACTAGGCTGGCATGGGTGGCATGCCTGTCCTGGGGGGACCTCTTTATGAATATTAAAAAATTCAGGGGAAAAAGTAAGTTTTAGAAATCAAGTTTCATATATGCCTTGCTTAAAATGCTTTCTTACATCTGTTGTGTACTTACACTTCAAATTTTATTTTAAAAATATACTTAAATTAGTGAGAAGGAACAGAAGGAAGAAATTTCACAAAATAATCGACTTAATTTCAAGTAGAATATTTTATTGTCTTTTTTATTTAGCAAATGTCTTGATATGATGTTAATGCTACATGAATTTCTCCATTTGTTTTTATAGATTCTGCTGGCTGCAGTTAAATTTGTTGTATGAGCATCTACTAAATAGTTCTACATGAAAAATGGAGCTATTTCCCTATAAAGCCACAGACAGTACCTGCTTATTTACATGTACTTTTTTTTTCTTTAGCTAAAACTTTAAGATGATAGAGTAATAGTAGCAAACTCTGGCCTTTAAATGTTTTTGTTCATATTTCAGGAGGTGATCCCTTGGGACAGTTTGCTATTGAAAATATACAGAATGAATGGAAGGTCTATGTCAAAAAGCCTCTGGACAGGGAAGAAAAAGATAATTACCTCCTAAATATTACAGCTACTGATGGGACCTTTGCAACTAAAGCTGTGGTGGAGGTTAAAGTCCTTGATGCTAATGATAATAGCCCTGTTTGTGAAAAGGTGGGCATAATCTTCTATAATCCATGTCTATCTGCTTTCATGCATAAAATCTAATTTTTTTTCTGAAATTGCTTCTCAGGTAGACTGACAAATAGGTATTCCTTTTGTGTTGGTAACAGAAATTTGGACTATTAAGATAGAATGCTGTCAAAGAAAAGTTACTATGGACAGATTTTTTTAAATAAAAATCCAAAGACAATTCATTGATGTACTTTTAACACTCACTGGGTATTTGAAGGGTATAAGGAAAATTGTAGTACATTTCTCCTGTGTTAATGCATACTCTTGCAGAAGGAATTGTTACTTTTCCAAAAGAAATTGTTTTAAGGTACAGCCACGATAGTATAAATGCTCTGTTTCTGAAGGAAGCAAAGTCTTGAAGAAGGTTGTATACCACCACTTACTTAACATATTTTTGCATTTCCTGTAGTAAGAGTTGAAAAGAGAGAAATACTGTCCTGCAGTGGCACTCAAGAGCACCAAAAATCTATAATCCATACATATTTTCTTGTTACAAAGCCATCTACCTTACTAGATTTTAGAAAAATAAAGAATGGGAAAAAAAACAGGAAGGTGGCCCCTGCAAGGTGTATAACTACCTTATGAGAAAGCCCTCTTTTCTTTGTTTACATCCCTTACATGTATGAATTATGAGTGGTTTAAGTTCTAGGTTTTTTTTTCTCTTAGTTTTTATTTAAACTCCAAGCTTTTATTTCATGCCATTACAAAAAAGGCAGGTTTTGTTTCTTTTAGAATGAGTCAGACATAGAAAAGAGTGAAAAATGAAATTGCCAAAAATGTATAACTATTTTGGAAATACATTTAATTACCAGTTAATCAGTTACACATGTTTAGAGTTCTTAGCTGTGCAGTGATTCTCAAGAGTCCCTGTGGTTACAGTATTAATTACCTTTCTAAATAATCTAATACATGTGAGGTAATGAGTTCTTTTCATTTTCAGGTATTTCATGCTCTGATTCACCTTATATGTAGCCAAACATTTAAAGAGGATATTACCTGTTATTTCTTCTTTCCCTTCCCTTTCCAAGCTTATACTTCCTTCATATGTTTAATCTTTCAGTGTAACTTTTAAACCTTGCAGGTTTTATACACTGAGTCTGTTTCTGAGGATGCCCCTCCTGGCAAACTGATAATGCAGGTATCAGCTACAGATGCAGATATTCGTTCCAATGCAGAAATTACATACACACTCCTTGGCACAGGAGCAGAAAAATTCAGACTCACTCCAGACACAGGTAATAATACCTTATACACTATACAAAATTCCAATAATCTCATTTTAGGGGAGACTGACTGATGTCATTTACTTGGACTTTTGTAAGGCCTTCGATACGGTTCCTCATGACATCCTCATCTCCAAACTGGAGAGATGTGNGCCTGGAGAAGAGAAGGCTTCGAGGGGATCTTATAGCAGTTTTCCAGTACCTAAAGGGAGATTATAGGACAGAAGGGGAGAGACTTTTTAAGCAGTCAGACTGTGATAGGACAACGGGGAACGGTTATAAGCTGAGGGAGGGGAAATTTAGAATGGAGATTAGAAGGAAGTTCTTTCCCCAGAGAGTGGTTAGGCACTGGCACAGGTTGCCCAGAGAGGTTGTGGATGCTCCATCCCTGGCAGTGTTCAAGGCCAGGCTGGATGCAGCCCTGGGTGACCTGGGCTAGTGATTGGCATCCCTGCTCAGTGTGGGGAGGTTGGAAATCGATGATCTTTAGGGTCCCTTCCAACCTGCCCATTCTAGGATTCTATGATTTAGAAAATGTTTTGTTATTACGTTAAGTTATCTATAAATGTCAGTACTTGAAACTTTCTGTTGAGGGTTAACTTATTATATAACTGGTTAAAATGTGAGTTGCTACTACACAAATACTATTAATAAATGGAATAAAAGTCAGGGAAAAGGCATTGAAGAGTAACTAGGGTAATTGCCCTGAAGCCAGAAACTTCCATGCTGAAATGACAGGAGTAAAAGTATGCTATAAATTTTGTACTTTTTATACACTCATTGTAGTAGCAATAATGGTTTATAACTGAAAATGCCTTTGTTGAGACTCTGTTTATCAAATTTCGTTTCCATAAGTGTCTCCAGTTTTATTGGAAGCATTATATTAATGACATTATCTTTTATCTTGCCTGACTTTCTGGTTTTCATGGCATTCATGTCTTAATGGTTTATAATGTAGGTCAAAGCTAATGCCAAAATCCTGTGCTCTGCAGGCTGCAATAGGCAAAACAGTAGGAATGGAGTCATAAACAACATAGAAAAAAATTAAACTGGATAAATACAAAGATATAGTGGAAATGCAGAGAAGGAGTTTAGAATACTTCAATGGCAAAATAAATGAGAAGGATCTTACTTCACAGGTGTTTTTATTGTTTTTTTTTCCTTTGAATGTGCTGTGGTAGCATGTCATTACATAAATTCAGACTTGGTGGGGCTAGAATACTCAATATTTAAGAATACTCTTTTGAATTTGTTAGAAGGAGACAAAAGCTACGCAGTTTGTCTGTGGTGACAAGTTATATTTAACAGTATGAATAATTCTGTTTATCCATTGAATATTACAGGAGGGTAGTCAGCTCAATAGCTGTGGAAGGAACACGGCTAAATAACCCTGTAAAACCATATGTGGATTTTATCTTGCATTTTGTTAAAGCCACAGTTCTAATATATTAGTTTTATTTACAAAAAAAAACCCCAAAAACAAACCACATGGATTTGAGCATGTATATTAGGTAGTTTTACTTTAGGTAATTGTGGAGACATTTGGGAAAAAAAAAAAAGGCAGACAATTTTAATATTTAATCTTTTAAAGCTGAAAAGGCAGGCCATTGACATGCTTTGCCTAAAGTGAAGCTCATTAGTCCAGTACAGCTGTTGAGTTAGCCACTGATGAAATTCCCATCAGAAATAAAATTGCTTTTTGTTTCTTTCTGAGTATAAAGATCTTAGAGGAAAACATGTTAGGTATACTTAATTCTTGCAAATTGCATCAACTTATGTGTGTTGTTCTTGCTATAGGTGAACTGAAAACATTAATGCCACTTGATCGTGAGCAGCAAGCAGTTTATTATCTTCTAGTGAAAGCCACAGATGGAGGAGGAAGATTCTGCCAAGCTAATATTATTCTGACTCTGGAAGATGTGAATGATAATGCCCCAGAGTTTACAGCTGATCCTTATACCATTACAGTATTTGAAAACACAGAGCCTAAAACCCTTTTGACAAGAGTACAGGCAACAGATGCAGATGCAGGTATGTGTTCTTTGACCAATACTTTTGTCATGGTTGGTCTCAGAGTTACAGTAATGTTTATGTAGTCTTGTCCTGAGAGATAAGGCTTTCAGTAGAACTGACAGGTGTTCTATACCAGGTACTGAGTCTGTTTGTGTAAATATGCATTCATAATATTTTCCATGAGTGCTTCTCAGGGTAGTCATCAATGAGAACCCTAGCTAGGCTTTATTGTAAGTAATACAATAGCATAAGACCTTTGGAAGGTATATGATTCCTTATGTAATCAGTTTATTAATCAAATAGTATTAATTAATAGCTGCCTGAGTTCTCCTGAATCAACGAACCTGCTTTGTGCTATGATAAAGCTAGGTTGCTGAACTGAGAGGTAACAAACAGATGTTCACACCTCACTAGTCTTTGAGGCTCAGGAGGAGCAAAATACTTGACTTGAAAACTCACTGGTTGGTTGGTTTATACAGAAAAGTTGCCAGAAATTATGTTCCTGTTAATTTGGAGGCATGGTTCTTAAATAAACTTAATGATATTGAGTCTAATTATTTGAGGCAACCTAACTCTCCTATATCCTCCCATGTTATTTACAAGTCTGCTAAGCAGATTCTGTTATTCTGAATTTATATTTAGATTTATATTATTAATCCTTCCATATTAGCTGGAAATATGACTGAAGCAGAACCATTCTTCATGGTTTTTATGTGTCAGAAAATTGGTGCAATGAAGTGTTAGCTGAAGTTTTTTTGAATTAGATTACATCTTTTTGGAAGGCATTTAACTCTTGGTGAAATTTACTTTCACATGAATGATAATATTTAGCACTCATGTTTTATTCCTGTAGCAATCTGTTATTATGTTGGTGTATTTTAAGTCTGCTTGTTGTTTCAAAATGCAGGGATGAACCGTAAAATCCATTATTCACTGGTGAACTCTGCAGAAGGCCAGTTCTCCATTGATGAATTCTCTGGAATCATTCGTTTAGAGAAGCCCTTGGATCGGGAATTACAAGCTGTGTACAGTCTAACTTTAAAGGCTACAGATGAAGGTTTACTTAGAAGACTATCTTCAACAAGTAGTCTTATAGTTTCTATTTTGGATATCAATGATAATCCACCTGTATTTGAGCACAGGGAGTATAGTGCAAGTGTATCAGAGGACATTTTGGTTGGAACTGAAGTTCTCCAGATCTATGCTGCAAGCAGGGACATTGACGCCAATGCTGAAATTACATACTCAATAGTCAGTGGGAATGAACATGGAAAATTCAGCATCGATTCAACAACAGGTAACAGATTACAACTGTAAATATACTTTAGGCTAACGAAGCACAGTGCCATAGTGTATTCTACAGTAATTCAACCAAATAGGTTGTGTATGATCTGTGTGCATGCATCATCCTGGCTTGTAATGCCAGCGCTACTGTTCCTTCACTCATTCTGCCAGCATGCTTACTAGAGGAGTTCAGTAGAATGTGGAATAAAGAATTTCATTTGTTGCTATTTATTGTTATTTGGGTTAGATTCATTTAGCTGGCAAGAATAAGGTTGTCCTAGCTGGAATATTCCCCACCGTGGATACAGAGGGATTGGAAAGACAGATCTATATTGTTGGAAGCATAATAGTCTTTTCACAAAAGCAATATAATCAGAATGAGTGGCCAGATTTGGTAAAAGAAAGAACAGAAACTAAATTGATTGGCAAAACTAGTCATTGATTATAGGACAGTAATCCTAGAGGTCTTTGATACGGCATTAAAGAAAGGTTGGAGGAAATTTTTGTTCAATTATGTATCCATGTCCTGGTTTGGGCTGGAGCAGAATT
>VWZO01016693.1:15683-42568 GCA_013396975.1 Bucco capensis | reverse complement strand
CTCAGGATTCTAGGATGAATCCCATCTGCCCCCATAGATTTCTAGACATCAACGTGTAGGAGTAGGTCCCTGACCATCTTCTCATGGATTATGGAGGGGGCATTTTGGTTCCATTCTCTTGGCTTGGGGAGCTGGCTTCTCTCAGAATAGGTGTTACTTTTATTAAAGACTGAGGCAAAGAAGGCATTAAGCACCTCCGCCTTATTCTTGTCTTTCGATACTGTCTCCCACGGTATCCTCATTACCAAACTTAAGAAGTATGGATTGGGAGACTGTGCTGTGAGATGGAAGGACAGAGGCCAGAGATTTCTGGTCAGTGGAGCAGAGTCTAACTGGAGGCCTGTGACTAATGGTGTCCCCCAGAGGTCAGTGCTGGATCCAGTACTGTTCAAATTAGTCATCAACGATCTGGATGAAGGGGTTCAGTGTACCCTCAGCAAGTTTGCAGATGATACCAAGCTTGGAGGAGAGGCTAGCACACCAGAAGTTGTGGGCAGGGAGAAACTTAATGCAATGTAACAAGGGTAAGTGTAAAGTATTGCATCTGGGAAAGAACAACCCTATGTATCAGTACAAGTTAGGAACTGATATGTTGGAGAACAGCCCTGGGGAAAAAGATCTAGGAGTCCTGGTGGATAGGACCATGAGCCAACAATGTGCCCTTGTGGCCAACAGGTCCAATGGCATCTTAGGATGCATTAAGAGGAGCGTGGCCAGCAGATCCAGAGAGGTTATTCTTCCCCTCTGCTCTGCGCTGGTGAGGCCCCAGCTGGAATACTGTGTCCAGTTCTGGGCCCCTTTAGCTCAAGAAGGATAGGGAGTTGCTGGAGAGAGTCCAGCGCAGGTCCACTAAGATTATTAACAGAGTAGAGCATCTGCCCTATGAGGACAGGCTGAGAGAGCTGGGTCTCTTCAACCTGGAGAAGTGGAGACTGAGAGGGGACCTCATTAATGTTTACAAATATGTTAAGGGTGAGTGTCAGGAGGAGAGAACCAGGCTCCAATGTTAGGACAAGAGGGAATGGGAGCAAGTTGGATCACAGGAGGTTTAATATTGACATGAGGAACAACTTCTTTACAGTGAGGGTGATGGAGCAATGTAACAGGCTGCCCAGGAGGCCTGTGGAGTCTCTTTCTCTGGAGACATTCAAGAGCCGCCTGGACTCATTCCTGTGTCCTGTGTCCTGCTCTAGCAGGGGGGCTGGACTAGGTGATCTCTCTAGGTCCCTTCCAACCCCTAACATACTGTGATACCATGATGTCATTTCATGTCTTGAATTTCTCTCCCAAGTTCATCAATTGCATATAACAACAACATGAGGGAACAGCCTTAAGTAGGAAGGGGAAGAGTGGGGAGGTGGGAAGCCTCTGCCTGGCATGGCAGCTGGGGTCGGGTACCGCCACCCAGCATGGCGTCCAGGGGTGGATGCCNGTGATCTCTCTAGGTCCCTTCCAACCCCTAACATACTGTGATACCATGATGTCATTTCATGTCTTGAATTTCTCTCCCAAGTTCATCAATTGCATATAACAACAACATGAGGGAACAGCCTTAAGTAGGAAGGGGAAGAGTGGGGAGGTGGGAAGCCTCTGCCCGGCATGGCGGCTGGGCTCGGGTACCGCCACCCAGCATGGCGTCCAGGGGTTGATGCCCATGCCCAGCATGGCTGCTGGAATGGGGGGCCTCTGCCTGGCATGGCGGTCAGGATCGGGTGCCTGCTCACCTGGTGTGCCTGCTTTGTGGACCTGGTTCCTACCCGTCCAGCCTGCCTGCCTTGTGTCGGAGCCCGGAGCGCTTGCCTCGCAGGAGTTCGTGGGGTTTGGGGGCTTGCCTGCCTGGCTTGCCTGTCTTGTGGGGCCGGGGGAGTGGTAGGGTGTCAGGTGATTTGTGGGGGTCTTCGGACTGGTGGGCGGGCATGTGGGGTAGTTTTGTATGAAGTCTTGTAAGCAATCAGTCTGAGGGAAGTTGTGTGGTAATTTGGTGGGTGCAGGCAAAGGCTAGGGTGAATAGTGGGTTCCTTTAGGGGTTTGGGGGCACTGGCTGGGCTGGGGCCATGGGTGGTACCCGTGCCCTGTAAGGGCCTGGTGGCCGGAAAGTTTTGTTTTTAGCTTTTCTGTGGTTACTGCCTAGGTTTGATTTGTTTTGGTTTTGTTTATTTTATTGTGTCACGACAAGGCCGTCAGGATAAAGGAATATTCCTGGGTATTTCCCTGGGTTTGAGTACAGATAGATGGCAGAAAAGTAGGGAGTGAAAGGCTTGTCCTAACTGTTTTCAGTGGGAAAGTAGCCTGTGTACCCTTATGCGGTTGTGAGCTATGCTGGCGATGGTACATGCCTTCGGTAGGGTTTCCCATGCCAGACAGGTCTAAACCAAAAGGTTAGATAGTATATGTCTATGGGCAGGATGTACTCATTAGCCTTCTGGCAGTCATCCTAGACAACTCTAATTCCAAACCCGGGCAGATGGAGCTCGTTTAGCCCTGTAAGGCCTTCCATCTAAGAGAAGGACACTCTAATTAAACTTACGTCCTGAGGACTTGGCTGCCAGTGTCCAAGCTTGCTAGGCCCTGAAAGATGAACCTTAGGATTAAAGGGTGGGTCCAGCTCTGCACATACTGTGTCTCACCTAAAAAATCCATTGCGCAGGCTCAAGGGTGATATCCACATTGTAAAGCCCTCTAGCGACAGGCGAAGGTTGAAACAGCAGGTGTTAAGACACACTGGTAGCTGCAGACCCAACCCTGCATGCAGGCGGTTCAGAATACTAAAAAAATACTTTAAATATCGTAAGTTAATACATATATTCTGCAGTACATCAAAACTTTATAGTGTATAAAGTAAACCTACACATTCTAGAAATTTTATGTGGACAGTTATGCAATAGAGCCACTGCTACAGTGACTTTGACACTTAAAGAAAACTTTGTAATATATTAGCCAAGTCTTGAAAGAATCTCAAAGTACCTTTTGACTTTAAGTACACTTCTCTTTTTCTTGTTACATGTCAGAAATTCATCCTGGTCACTTCTGATTACTCTAACAGAGTTTTTCATTTCCTGACTTCTGTGACTGGAGCTCTCCACTTGGTCCAGACAGTTTCTGTCTGTGAGACACTTTATATCCTTTTTGACAGCCGGCAGTGGCTAAGGTGCCATTCTCTCAGTTAGCAAAACCTTGTTGGCATTTACAAAGTCATCCTGAGCTCGAGACAGCTTACAGTCTAGTAAAAATAAAAGCGGTAATTCACAGCATCCAATACTAACATCTATGTTCTTTATTTGTTTGTTTCAATAGAAGATGCTGTAGAAGAAAGAAGTGTAAAGTAACATGAAGTAAGACAGAATTGTCAAAAGTCCTTGAATTCTTCTGTCCATTAAACTACTTCCCCGAAGATACAGACTGGCCACTCCTTTTCACTGAAGTTTGCATATATGTGGAGATGGAAATGTATTTTTTTTTATACTAAATTTATGACTACTTTACTCCAGATGGGAAAAAAACAAAGCCTGTCTTTACTGGCTCAGGCACAATTACAGATGAACTACAGCTAGTCTAGTCTGAGTATGCAGCAATCCTACTCTTTGCAGGCCTCAGCTGCACAGTTCTGTTTCAGCTGTGACACTCACAAACATTTGGTGGATTTGTTAACTCTTCTGGCTGAAAACTAACCATTTTGTTTTATAGGACTATTTTGGAGACAACACAGCTATCTCTGATCTAACCTGCTACACACATGCAGAAGTGTTGGCACAAGAAGGGATGAAGTTATTCCGTATGAATGGAACATATAAAGAGTAGTGAAGCAGGACCAAGAGAACTGTGATTAGGTTTGGTTGAAGATGCTGTGAATGTATATCCTCATAGTGTATCTGGCAGTTGGAAGCACCTCCTTCACTGAATCTTGCCTTCTGTATTACTTTGTAGATTTGCTAACACGTTTAATAAAAAAGCTGAGTAAAATACATTTTGATCACTACTAAGCCACAGTTGGTTGAGATTCACACCACTGAAAGTTGAGAATGTGCTTGCTGTGATTGATCATTTACTACCTTTCTTTTAAGAGTACTGCATATGGCAAAAAACAGTTTATTTGTAGATAGGAATCAAAACAGAGCTCTTGCCTTACAGAGATTTTAATTAATTAGGTCATATCATTTTCTTAATGTAGAACAATGTTATGGTTTGAGTGAAATAACGAGAATTTTGGATTGGAAAAGGCAAAATAACTTTAACTACTTTAATGAAAAGCACTAACAGCAGACAAATATACATAAATATAGATAAAAAGCCAGCACCAAGATCCAAACCTCCCGCTTTCCCTTTGGTCCCTATGTTACCATAGTTGAACTCAGGGGGAGGGAGAAGCTGGAACTCGGAGGCTGGGCTCAGGAGCACCCAGCAGCAAAGCTGGGCCCAAAGCAGAATTGCAAGGGAAGCAAAGAAGAGAGCGCAGAGGGAACTGCCCCTTAAATTTATACTTAGCATGACGTGCATGAAATGGAATACTCAGTTGGTCAGTTTGGGGTCACCTGTCTTGCCTTTTCCTTCCCTATAGGTAGGCGCAGGCTCTCACCCTGCACCCCCCTCACTTCCCAGTGGAATCACAAAGGGTTTACATTCCAATTCTTAGCTGTAACCCAAACATTTAGGCCTAAGCTACTAGAAGTTGGCACTTGTTTTGAAAACATACTACCAGCTGTTATAGGGTATGTAAATGACCGAGGTATCCTTCTTTCTCCCCCTTGATCCCCCCTACCATTAATGTATTTGTTTGTAAACCCTCGGTGGGGGGTATACTTTTCACCGGCTGAGCCACGGGTAGGAGCAGAGCTGAGCTGCGGCAGGTCGCCACAGTGACCCACACCCCCGCCTGGGGGTGTCCGCCCGGCATGGAGCTGCGCTGGTGGTGCTGGCTCCATGGGATATGCACCTGCAGAAGCGGCAGGGTCAGCCCCAGCACTGGAAGGGGTGCACACCCCACCAGGTTCCGGGCAACAGCAAACCCTGGAGAGTGGCAAGCAGTGGCAGCCCGCACCTGCAAGCTCCCCCAGAGCAGCGAACAGGAACAGCCCACTCCCGTTAACCCAGGAGCAGCTGCAGGTGTGATAGAAGAACTGGCAGTGCCACGGCACGCCAGGGGGAGGAACTTCCTCAGTGAGGACTGCTGGGAGCCCTGTTTGCTTCTGGGAGAGAGAAGGGGATGGAGAGAGTGAGAAGGCGTGCTCTCCTCCATTTTTGCAGCAGCCAGACCACCTCTTCATCTCTCATCCATTCCTCCCACCACTATCACCATCCACCACCCGAGTTTCCTCCACTCTTCATCTCATCTGCTACCTCACCTTAATTGGACTGCACCCTAGCAGGTTTTACTGCAAGTGGGGGGGGGTGCATGAGGGGGGGGACTGGGAGGGTTTGTATTATCCTGTATTTTCATTGTTATATATTTTTCTATGTTAAAAAGTTATTTTTTATAACTCACTCCATGTGTGCAGTGGTTTCTTTTCCTTTTGGGGAAGGGGGAGGTTCTTAAAGGGGCCTTCTTCCAAGTTTGTCCTTTCAAACCAGGACACCAGCTTTCAGAGAAATGCAGTCACTTTTAAGGGAACCTTGGTTAGANCCAGGGGGAGGAACTTCCTCAGTGAGGACTGCTGGGAGCCCTGTTTGCTTCTGGGAGAGAGAAGGGGATGGAGAGAGTGAGAAGGCGTGCTCTCCTCCATTTTTGCAGCAGCCAGACCACCTCTTCATCTCTCATCCATTCCTCCCACCACTATCACCATCCACCACCCGAGTTTCCTCCACTCTTCATCTCATCTGCTACCTCACCTTAATTGGACTGCACCCTAGCAGGTTTTACTGCAAGTGGGGGGGGGTGCATGAGGGGGGGGACTGGGAGGGTTTGTATTATCCTGTATTTTCATTGTTATATATTTTTCTATGTTAAAAAGTTATTTTTTATAACTCACTCCATGTGTGCAGTGGTTTCTTTTCCTTTTGGGGAAGGGGGAGGTTCTTAAAGGGGCCTTCTTCCAAGTTTGTCCTTTCAAACCAGGACACCAGCTTTCAGAGAAATGCAGTCACTTTTAAGGGAACCTTGGTTAGAAGCACCTTAGCAGAATCAATTCTGCTCCAGCCTGAACTAGGACAAACAGACAAAAATATAATTTCCATCCAAGGATACAACAACATTTACTGACAGTTTGATCCTCTACCAGTTGTGAATAGATTTAGATGAGTTAGAAATTTAGTCACCAGTCTTGTTGCCTGTTAAAGTCAATAGATTTACATGGGAGTTTGTCTTTGTGTTTCCATGATGCTGCTCTACAGTCAGCATTGCATGAGAGGTACAGAAACCACTTACTGTTGAACAGTATCAATGTATGAATGCAGTTATCAGCTATGTCTGAAACATACATGTAAAAGACAAAGGACAGTGAATGGTTAAAAAAGTGAAAATGCTATAAACAACCATAGGAGCCACAGCAGAAAAAGCAAGAATTAGCCAGGAAAAAATTTGCACAGATCAGGGAATTAGAATAAATGAAGAAAAAGGCTAGTGAGTTCAAGCAGAGGTTAAACACTCATAATGAAAGGGGATCTGTGTGTACAGACAAAACCATAGTCCCAATTTTTAATCCACTTGGTCGCAGACAGGAAATTGACGTATTCAGCCAGTAACATTACTGTGTCCATCATTCTGATATCTGAACAACTAAAGAGAAAAGTCAGGTTCCAACCTTCCTAAACCAGTAGCAAATTGTACTTACTGATAGTGATCATCTCATATATGTCCTATGTTAAAATACGATTTCTGTTTAGCAACGGGACTAGGAGCTGAGTGAAAAGCTAGAGATATAATTCAATCAAGAACTGATCATTATACTGATTGTTAATTGGTTTTAAGTTTACTCCTAGTTATCATTACACAACTTTTCTTTAGTATAAGCTTAATCCAAGTTCCTTTGGTTCATATTAAGATCTTTCATGACTCACTCAATTAGCACTGAGGTTTTATGTGCATTTTATATTTAGATTATGACAATTATTAGTAGGATAATGTACTTATCCAAAGCAGCTAAAAGTACTTACTCCACAAATCTTGATATTTAAAGGGCCTATATGTTTGATATTCACAAGGAGAGTATTTGTCTACTGTAGACTATTATCTCCCTTAAGATCAAAGCAGCCTTCTGTAAAACATATGATAAAATTCTCTCTATGAAACACACATCATCAGTGTAAGATATTGCAATACCCAGAAAAAGTATTTTTGGCCTAAGCAGACGAAATAATTTATCCTTCATGAGCAGTGAATAAAAATAATTGCAGATATATATATATTATTAGTATATTGATTTTAACTCAATATTAATCTGAACTAGAGAGTAAGATCCTAAAAGAGGTTAGAAAATAACAACCAGTGCACTGCTTACTACCAGGTAGGTTTTTCACCCTCTATGTTGTCATAACTGACAAAATGAATTTTTAAATTAAGTAAGGGATATATCTGTGTAACATTTGTGTCTACCTTAATGCATAATGCCTGAGTATCCTGAATTTGGAAAGAATATGAAGTGTTGCAAACAGTCAGTTTGAATAAGGCCATGTCATATTTTCCTCTTGGTGTGTGTATCTTCTATTCATACTGTTTCCACAGTTAGCTCATATATTTATTTATTGCTAGATCTTACTGAAACTGAACTGAATCAGTAGGGGGAGCTTTAAGACCCATGAGCCAAAACTGATTTTGTGTTCTGCTACTAAAGGCTTAAAATGCCTGAGGGCTTTAGTGTTAGACATACTGCTCTGCTCAATGAGTAGTGGCACAGAGATTTCTACAAATGTGTGTTTGTTTCCAAAGCACATGTAGGGTGCCTATAATCACCTTGTCCTTTGTAACATTGATTTTTAATACATATGGCTAGCCTAAGATATTTTATAACCCAAATGAAAAGCTCCTGGAAGTAAATATCACAAAGGATTGGATGTGAATAGTTTATGTATCCAGAAATAGAAAATCATTTGTTTAAATAAACTCAAGCTGAGTGCAGTAATTTATGGCTTCTTTACCCCCTGAAGTTCCATGAAATCACTGTGCCTTTATATAGTAATTAAAATGTGCCAACAACTATTTTATTGTCTCCAATGGAATTGTCAAGCATTGTTCCAAAACCAAATCAAAAGCAAAGCTACTAAACATGGTATTACCTGCCATTGTATTTGTAGGCTTGTATTAAAAAATATGCAGACCAATTGCCTATTAACTGTTAAGATCCTGAGACTCTACTTTCTTATGTCTTAAGTAAAAGGTAGTTTGTTTCTTTTTCTTAAATAAAAGAATCTGTTCTCACTATCTTGTTCTTCTTTAAACCTACAAGATACACAAGAATCACCATCTGTGTATCCACTGGGAAATGTTTTATTTATTAAAAATGAAAATTGTAAACCAAATTTAAAGAAAAGTTTTATTTCAATCTTGTTTTGAAAAGAAAGTTCTAGAAGCCAAATTATACCATCAACATGGTCAGGGAAAAAAATACTTTCGATAAAAAACTTATGTATAAACAATGCTGGAAATGAGCAAACTAAATACCCATGCCCCTATACTTATTTACTTTTCATTTTTACTAAAACACAAGACTAGAAATACACAGTGCCAGTACTGTCAATAGAATAATTGCCCCTTTTCCCATTAAGCTTAAAACAAACAAAACAACAAACCAGGAAATTCAAATTTGACTTACGGATTCTTATTTTTCATAAATGTTATTGTACTAAGAGAAGTTTTACTTGATTTTAAAGCATAAATGCGTTTATAAGATTTACATACTTATTACCTATTTATTAAAAGCAAAACGTATTTCTCTCCATGTCAATCAGGCTGTTCCAAACATAAGCCATTTAATACCATCAATTTTGTAGAAATACAAAATATCTCTTCAACAGAAATTACACTGTATTTTTTAATAAGCCTAAAATTACAAATATAAAAACCACCTTAAAATTCCAACTTCTTTTTTTTTCTTAATCAATCTTAATTACACTGTGAGCCTTCTGTTGCTTCTTCAGGACTTCTTTCTTATGCAGTAAACGTGTTGGAATGTGACCATCGATGAAGCTCATTTTGGAATATATCCATATATTCTTCTTTTTACTTGAAAGTTAGAGGATCATGACACAGTATCTAGCTTAAAGGTTTTATGCTTACATCCTCCAGTTCTGCTTTCAGTTAAAATATCAATTTGTCAAAAGAAGGATCCAGGGAACAACAGGCCTGTCAGCCTGACCTCAGTACCAGGGAAGGTTATGGAACAGATCATTTTGAGGGAGTTCACACAGCAAGTCCAGGACAACCAAGGGATCAGGCCCAGTCAGCATGGGTTCATGAGAGGCAGGTCCTGCTTGACTAACGTGATCTCCTTCTATGATGTGGTAACACACCCAGTGGACAAAGGGCAAGCAGTAGACATCATTTACTTGGATTTTAGTAAGGCCTTTGACACTGTCTCCCACCACATTCTTCTGGAGAAGCTAGCATCACATTGTTTAGATGGTTTTACTCTTCACTGGGTAAGGAACTGGCTGGACAGCCGAGACCAGAAAGTATTGGTCAATGGTGTTCATTCTAGTTGGCAGTCAGTCACCAGTGGAGTTCCCCAGGGCNCCCCTATACTTATTTACTTTTCATTTTTACTAAAACACAAGACTAGAAATACACAGTGCCAGTACTGTCAATAGAATAATTGCCCCTTTTCCCATTAAGCTTAAAACAAACAAAACAACAAACCAGGAAATTCAAATTTGACTTACGGATTCTTATTTTTCATAAATGTTATTGTACTAAGAGAAGTTTTACTTGATTTTAAAGCATAAATGCGTTTATAAGATTTACATACTTATTACCTATTTATTAAAAGCAAAACGTATTTCTCTGCATGTCAATCAGGCTGTTCCAAACATAAGCCATTTAATACCATCAATTTTGTAGAAATACAAAATATCTCTTCAACAGAAATTACACTGTATTTTTTAATAAGCCTAAAATTACAAATATAAAAACCACCTTAAAATTCCAACTTCTTTTTTTTTCTTAATCAATCTTAATTACACTGTGAGCCTTCTGTTGTTTTACTCTTCACTGGGTAAGGAACTGGCTGGACAGCCGAGACCAGAAAGTATTGGTCAATGGTGTTCATTCTAGTTGGCAGTCAGTCACCAGTGGAGTTCCCCAGGGCTCAGTGTTGGGACTGGCTCTGTTCAATGTCTTTATCAATGACCTGGATGAGAGGATTGAGTGCACCCTTAGTAAATTTGCAGACGACGTCAAGATAGGAGGGAGAGTGGATCTGCTTGAAGGTAGGGAGGCACTGCAGAGCGGGCTGAATCGGTGGGCTGAGGCCAATAGGATGAGCTTCCACAAGGCCAAGTGCTGGGTCCTACAATTTGGTCACAATAACCCCGTGCAACGTTATAGGCTTGGGAAAGAGTGGTTGGATTGCTGCCTGGCAGGGAAGGACCTGGGGGTGCTGGTTGACAGTAGACTGAATATGAGCCAGCAGCATGCCCAGGTGGCCAAGAAAGATAACAACATCTTGTCCTGTATGAAAAATAGCGTGACCAGTAGGACAGAGAAGTGATCATCCCCTTGTACTCAGCACTGGTGAGGCTGTACCTAGAATACTGTGTTCAGTTTTGGACCTCTCAGAACAAGAAGGACATAGAGGCATTAGCGAGTGTCCAGAGAAGATCAATGAGGCTAGTAAGGGGTCTGGAGCACAAGTCTTATAAGGAGAGGCTGGGATTGTTTAGTCTGGAGAAGAGGAGGCTCAGGGGAGACCTAATTGCTGTCTACAACTACCTGAAAGGAGGTTGTAGCAAGATGGGGGCAGGTCTCTTCTCCAGGGTTAACAGTGAGATGACAAGATGAAATGGCCTCAAGTTACACAGGGAAGGTTTAGCTTGGATATAAGTAGGAATTTCTGTACTGAAAGTGTTGTTAACTCTTGGAATAGGCTCCCCAGGGAAGTGGTGGGGTCACCGTTCCTGAAGGTGTTTAAGAAATGTTTAGATGCTCTACTCAGGGACATGGTTTAGTGATATGTTAGTGATAGGTGTGGTTGGACTTGATGATCTTAGAGGTCTCTTCCAATCTTAATGATTCAGTGATTCTGTGATTGCACATCTTATGTTACTTAACAGGCTCTCAAAAGAGATCTCAGAATTTAGCTCCAAGTGTATTGTCATGATTCTGTTGCGGAGATCCAAGAACTTTAAAGATATTTCAGATGGAAGTAGAGAGTAACTAAAGGGCTTCGTGATCCTTTTTTAGCACTTGTTTTTGTTTATCTACAGCTTTGAAAACAAGATCTTGAGGATTTGGTTAAGTTG
Source organism: Bucco capensis (assembly GCA_013396975.1). Classification (NCBI taxonomy): domain Eukaryota; kingdom Metazoa; phylum Chordata; class Aves; order Piciformes; family Bucconidae; genus Bucco; species Bucco capensis. Next base: position 31,183 of record VWZO01016693.1, on the reverse strand, counting down.
TATCTGTATGTTTATTTGTATCCAGACAACTGATTAAAATATGAATAATATTTCCTAGAAAGGCTTTTATTATCAAAACCTAATGATTTGGTCATAGCAGAAAGAAGGATGATCATATATTTATGTAGTTTAATTAGACTTTAACTTTATTAATTTTTATAAATATTTGTTTTCAAACACAATTGACCCAGTGTGAGGCAAATTTGTATTAATAAACATTCCCTGACATAAGCTAAGTTCACAAATAATTTTTCTTTATATCATCTTGTAACAATCCTACCACTTGTCGAGTGGTTGAGGACAGAGAATAGGAGGCTGCCCTACCAATTCCACATATGCTGAACTTCTTGGCATCTGTTATTCTTTGTTCTCATTCAATTTAACTTGAGATCAAAAATTCTTCTATTCAGTAGTAGATGTTCATAAAGTTGAAACAATATGAAAGTGTACTCACATATCTGCATCCCACATTTGTGGCACTTGTGTGGGAAGGAACAAACTTCCCCCATTGCTGCGCATCATATTGTATCTAAAATAACTTGTGCTAGTCAAGAATGAGGAACTAAAAAGGAATAATTTTGAAAGCAGACCTAATTCAGCAACAGAATGAAAGTCTTTTTCTCTCATTAGAAAAAAAAGAACAAATACACAAAGCAGCAGCAGCTCTGTGCCTTTCTCATCTCTGCCTAAACTGATGTATTAAAGCTTCCAGACAATCTATTTAGGAAAAAAATTCTAAAGAACTAAATTAAACTCTGACAATTGTCATTTTGCTAAGCGGCTGCCTGAGATCTGAGATTTTTCACCTTCACTTTGTCCTATCTGCAAAGCTGCTTGCCATAGAACTAAGTCTCATCTTTTGTTAGCAGCATTTATGTGGCCAGAGACAACATGCCTAGGATGTATGGTAGCTAAAAAACCTTTGTGTTTTATTCTGTGATTTATTTTAACACAACATGTTGTTATTTTTCAATTAGATTTTGAATTTAATTTCTAACTGCTACCTTTTAATTTTTATTCCATCTCCTCTAGTCACTTTGAATTTCCTGTATTAAAAAAAGTTAAGTATTCCAGTTTGCCTGGCCATTTTCAATTTTAAAGTGCTTTGGTTTCCTTTGGGGAGCTCATTATAAAAACAAGGTCTAAGCACATTCACCTCAAAGTTATGGATGACTCACTGGGCCTTTACATCACTCTTCTTCAACAAGGGCAATTGTAGAATTCTGCACCTGGAAAGGAATAAGCCCATACAACAGTGCACAAGTCAACCATGAACCAGCAATGTGCTTTTGTGGCTAAGAAAGCCAATGGTATCCTGGGGTGCATCGGCAAGAGCATTGCCAGCAGGCCAAGGGAGGTTTTCCTCCTCTTGTACTCTGCCCTAGTGAGGCCACATCTGGAGTACCGTGTCCAGTTCTGGACTCCCCAGTCTAAGAAAGACAGAAAACAACTGGAGAGAGTCCAACAGAGAGCTACAAAGATGATGAGGGGACTGGAGCATCTCTCTTAAGAGGGAAAGGCTGAGAGACCTGCAGCTTTTTAGTCTGGAGAAGACTGACAGGAGATCTTATCAGTGCTTATAAATATCTAAAGGATGAGTGTCAATAGGATGGGGCCAATGTCTTTTCAGTGATAGGACAAGGGGAAATGGGCACAAACTAGAACACAGGAAGTTCCACTTAAAGGAAAAGGAAAAACTTCTTTCCTTTGAGGGCAACAGAGCACTGGAACAGGCTGCCCAGAGAGGTTGTAGAGTCTCCGTCTCTAGAGACTTTCAAAACCTGCATGGGCATCGTTCTGCGCGGCCCAATCTAGGTGAATCTGCTTTAGCAAGACACTTGGACTAGATAATCTCCAGAGGTCCTTTCCAATCCCTACCATTCTGTGATTCTGCGATTTAGTCATACATTTTTAAGGATAGTCACCTTTGACAATAAAAATAAATTGGTTTAGTGTAATGATTTCTAGGTTAAAATTAACCTGATAATATATGCAAAATATTTATACACTAGGATAAGTGAAAAGCAGGAAATATTTTTCTACAGTAGAACTAGGACACATTGATCTACAAATTAACAGATAGATGAACAAATGAATTTCATTTTCTAGATGAGGCTGAATCCAATAAATGTTTTGTTTGGAATATAATTTTAAATACACTACTTTAAATTGAACTGTGGACCAAGTGCAATATATCAGTTCTTTCACTTAGGTTTAGCTGAAATATATGTAGGTCAGAGGAACTTCTAAACATGGTGCTTGAAAGTGGTTTTGTAACACGTGAGCAGAATGGTATGATTTATATTCATGATGCTGTCACAGGAGAAAACTGAAATCATCCCTATGACACTTCAGTGATAATGATACGGCTCTCTTCTGAAGGTCTTCACTGTTGCTGCATTAGATATGAATCAATGACAACAACTCTAAATGAGCTTTTGTTCTGCGGATAGAAAATGTGTCGATTCATTTATCTTACTGAAATCTTTGAAGGTTCATATCACTCCATAGTCCATATACAATAGTAAGTGTCTTTGCAAGGGAAATCAGTTGATATGTCTTCACAAAAACCAGCATAATTTCATTTCCAGTTGAAACTCACATGGAAAAAAAAAGTCTTTTTTTTTTTTTTTTTTGACCTCTCTCCCTTAGTACAAGGCAAGACAGCTCTGAATTTAGTCTGGAGACATTATCCTTTATCACTTTATTGTGATAAAGGAAAATCCTGGTAGCCATGGTTAAAAAACTGTACATGAATGTAGATTACTGTTAGTGATGCTACTGATTTTTTCAACTAAGGATAATGATGAAGAACCAAGAGACAAGCATTAAATTCTGTTTGTCCAGGGACACATTGCGAATTATGGAAGATAGGTGTGTTGCTAATGTCTGGCATCATGAATAGTCATGTATGAAATTACATTTTTACTGTCTTTCTAGTAGAGTGTATTAAAGCAGATATTGAGGTTTCTCAGTGTGTTGACCACAATTATTATTCTAATGAACCTTTAATCCTAATTATGCCAAGAAACAATATGGATATTAAAAACCTGATTGATTACCCAATGTATAAATGGTAAACTGTCTTTCAAACTGATAGGAGATGTGAAGTTCTTAAGGCTCATGAGGAGCAGTATCAGGATGGTTTCTAAGTTGTTGTTTTTTCATGGTGCAAGGAAAGTTTGTTCTATCGTCCCAAGAAAATAGTGTGTGGAAATGACAGACAAGAATGCAAAAAAGTTAAAAGATCAGCAGTATTGTAGTAAAATCTACAAAGACCTGTTTCAAAGGCCTTTTATGGAGAGAAATGAAGAAAAAATAGGCAGTGTTGGCAGAATCGCTTAAAGCAAATGGCAGGGGATTCAGAAACCTGGTACAAAGCTGAATGACTGGAAAGTTAGTTTTTTATGATGAGGGAATTAACACATACCTCCTTCCGTATAGAAGTGTCTCCAACAGCATTTAAGCACACAGATGTCCTGCACTGACTGAAATGTTACCCATTTAGTAGCCACAAGTATCTTGAGTAGACAAGAAAAAGAAGAGTTATGCATAGCCCTGGGAGGACCTAGATGAGAGAGAGACTTTTCTTACTAAGTGAAAGGGTGAGGAAGTGAGCGAGTGGCTGTGTTTGCTTAGTTGCTGGCCAGGGTTAAACCATTACAACAACCAAATTGCTGTCTATATTTTTGAAATAGGAAATGTTGCATTGGCAAAGCAGAAAATAGCATGTGTGGGAAATGGAGAAGAAAAATAAGAAAAAAAAGAAGCTATAAATAGATCATTCTTTGGCTATAGATGAGGAATAACAAAGTTGATACATCACTGAGGAAAGCCAAAAAATACTTTTTGTGGCTGCTGATGCTCAGAGTTTTTGGTTTTGATCTTCTAATTTTGTAGATTTTAGAAGTTATTGTAGTTTTAATATTAGTACTGTAGATTTAGAATTTCTGTGTAGCAGCTTCAGTAGCTTAATGTTTACACATTCTAACCTACTCCCTCATTAGTAGCTTAGTCTTCTTTTCAAGATAGGACTGTAGGAAAACACCAGGCCTGGCACCAGGAAGACATAAACACTGCAGAAGGACCTTCACACAGAGAACTTTGGAAAGCTTCCAAGGGACAGTATGTGTCATGAGGCAGAAGATGATGAAGTAAAGAGGGTCTCCAGATCCCTGACCCAATTCTTGGAGGGGTGTGCCAGAGGCTGGTTCAGGGCAGGACTGAGACAAGTGGCACAATGTGATTGGATGGACATTATTATAAAAATAATGGACCCAGAAGCAGAAGGCACGTGCGTTTTTTATTCCAGGGACTAAAGGCTCATTAAAGCAGCTTTTTCTTATCTCATCTCTACTAAATTCACCTGGAGTTTTTTCTCCAAATCTCCTTAAGGCAACACTGCTAATACATTTCAGAATCAGTACCTTGGAAAGTTAAATGATGTGGTATACCTTATGCTCTGTTGTGTTAGAATGTGTTTAAAATAATTGTTAAAGCACGAGAATAATATGCTAGCTGTGTAGGGCTTTCTTATGCAGCTTCATTGATTCTTTTGTCAGTTGAATAGTTTATTTGAAGATAAGCTTGCCTGTACCCTCACATTAGTACTATTTCTCATTCAAGAACTGTATCTATTTCATTGTTTCATTATTATTAAACATGGATTTATTTCCTATGTGCATTAGTTAATTCAAAACACCAAGAAACACCACAAAATATCTGACCCATTTCAAGGACTTGAATCAGGTTCTTTCTTTTTGTTTACAGCAGTTCTGAAAAAGAATATGCCTTTTACATTAATCTATTTCCATTCCTGGAAGAAATAAACTTTCTTTATGCAATTAAATGGAAACAAGGAAATCCAAGAGAAGTATCACCATCGCACCATCATGAAGAATAGGTTCCCAATAGCTCAATATATTCCTCCATTTTTAGAGCTGAAAGTTTGCATTTTAGCTGTTTACCAGCCTAATTGTCAAAAGGTAAGGACTGTTGAATAAGAAAGATTGGTCATACTAATTCAAGTGTGTCAATATGCCGTTCATATGCTGTTCTGGGTCAAAGCAAAGCTATCCTTTTAACTGTTGAATTTTTGTTTCATGCATTTGTACACTTCTTAAGTATGATAATAAGATCCTTAATAAGATCTGATGTATTGTACCAAGATAAAATGCTTGCTAATATGTGACAGAATTAACCATGATCTTACTGTAGGAGGGAACATCATATTAGATTTTTGGTTTTCTTCGACTCAGTGGTTCTGTACTCTGCTTCACTGGTGATCAGATTAGTGCAAAAAGAAATATTTCTTTATTAAAAAAAGTTGATTTTTCCACAAGCTCATCAAGATGAAAGATATCCTGGCTTATTATAAAATTCTGAAAAGACAAGCAGCTCTATGAAACAGTTCCTATTTTCTAAAAGAGTAAGCAAGACACTCACATAAAAAATGAATAAGCCATTTGTTTTTATCTAAAGAAGAAAAATTAGCTTTGGACTAGACACATTTAATCTTTTTACCTCGTGATTTATTTCTTTCTCTGAACCTCTGAACAAAAAAAAACGAATTATTTACAATAGATCCAAATTCATTAAAATAGGAACAAAATTTGTATATGATTTGAACAAACTTCAGGGAAGTCCAGAATTCACTTTCAAATAAAGACATTTGCATACACTTAGATGAAACAGTAGACATTTTTATTAATGCAAGTCATTTTCTCATGTATTCAGAAAAGTACAAAATAAATGGATTTGTCATGAAGAGAATACTGCACTGGTCTCAAGTGTAGCAATATCACAGAACTGATACGGCTTAGAAAGAATATTTTGAAACAAGGTTTTTGCAGATACATATATACTGCAATGAAGATTCAGATGCTGACCAGATCCTCCTTGTAATGCAAATACAACAGTACAAATACTACAGTGCAAATACTCATAAAAGTGATACTTACAGAAGCAGTAATGCTTTGGAGCAAATGTATGAGGGGCATAGTGAATATGTTCCTTTACAGATTTTTTTTTGTTTGTTTAATTATAAAACTGAAGATCAAAATTAAACTTATACAGCTGAAATGACTGCTACAAAAATGAAAATAATTTAAAAATCAAACTATCTGTTCCATTCTTGTGCAATGTATTACAGATAGAAACACCAAGGTAGAACAATATGCTTTATACTCCTTAATACTGTCTACAGCTTCTTAAAAATACAAACTAATATTTAAAATGTTTGTTATGCAGATAGCAGCATTCACCTTCAGGCAAAAATCAATACTGTGTAAACGAAGTCCAATATGCACCCAGTTCCATGCTATTTTCTTCAGCAGGTTTTTTTTAATAATAAAGAAAGATGATAGCACAGGTGCTGTTCTAAAGCCCTTTTTGAAAGCTCTTCTACACAAGAGAGATTCTACAGGCACAGTTTATTAAAAGCTACTTTACGCTAGTAAAGTTATCTGAATTTTTCTGAGCACCAGGGACTATTACATCAAAATTTGCACTTAGACATCCTTCATTCATGTTGCAACTAAAAGGTCAAAAGCTCAATAAAGGAAGGAAGGTTGCTTGTTTACTTGCTTTTTAAAGCCAGGAGAGTCAAGTATGAAACAGAAAAGAATCACAGAATGGAAAAGCAGAAAAGAAATGAGAGTGACTATGAGAAAACTTTCAGAATATGCTTCCTTGATACAAAAAAGGATAATACTGACCTTCTGTTGCTTTCTAACTCAGGAAATTAATTATGTTATGTTAGCATTAGTGATCATGAGGGTGTGTAAAGGATGTGTTCTGTCTTATAATCTTACTGAAAGCTTCTCCTTTTCCTCCCAATTAATTTTTAGCAGAATCATTGAACTCCATGTTTACTACATGATTCAATAGCTATTAGTTTATACACAGAAAAGGATATGCCAAAAGCCAGGCCATTTCTTTAAAATGATTGATATAAAATTAATTGTGAAATTGCACCTACAGGAAAGAGAGATTATTTTTCCTCATCTGGAGGGAAATCATTAGATGAGAGCAAATAAGCTGAAGAGCCATTCCAACTGTGGAACACATTCGAAGAATCATCTCTTCTGATGGTTTAAATTACATGTTCAGCTCACCACAAAAAATGATAAACATTATTAAAAAGAGCTGACAACATCCTAAGCTTTTCTTGGTAGATAACACTTTTTATAATGATGGAAATGGATCTTCTACATATACCAAACTAATGCAAGAGAAATCAGTAAGCATGTGGGAAGACTGAGCAGAAAAATGAAAGTTGTTGTCAAAAATAGTAGAAACTAATAACACTTTGGATTTCAGCAAAGATGACCTGAAAAATGTTTATTTAATAAAACCCACAAAATCATATCATCTTCAGGAAGATGGGAAAACTTTAAGTCTGAGGAATCTGCCAGAACCTGTATACATTTGTTATTGCAATGGTATAAACAAGATTTGCTATGTTCTCTGATTAATCTGGATCCTAATTGATTGAGTCATAAGGTATTGTAACCAAACATTTCAAACTTGTTCCAGTTGTTTGGATAAAAGATCAGAGCACAAAGACAGTTAAACATATTTTTAGGAACATTTTCCCTCTGTAATCTTTTCTGTTGAGTATCCATTGAGTCAATTCCTTCCAGAAAGAAGTGTTCTTGAGATAATGGAGATCAGTGTTTTGCTGAAATGTGTTGCTTCCATGTTTCTAAAGTTCTCATTGTGTCTGTCAAGCACTTTGTAGGAGTATGCCTGAGGCTACTGAGGGTCTGTTGAAATATCACCAAAAGATGTAATATTCAGGGTTTTTGGTAAGTTGTATTTGATCTTCCCTCTATTTAGAAGCTCACCATCTACTGAACTATGCACATATTTAAAAAGATTGTGTTTATTAGGTGCTCAATATTAAGCAAGTAGTTAATTTAAAATCATGGAAATGCTGATCTTATCTTGGGTAGATACAACTTTACTTAAGCACTCCTTTACTCACTGTATGAAATATTATAAATATTGCAAAATTTGTTTGTTTGTTTGTTTTGTGTACTAGCATTTAAAGAAATTAAAAGATTTGGAGACTGTTATCTTCATTTGGGACAGAGGGTAGAGTTTACCCATAGCTTTAAATATGAGGTGATACAGATTCATACCTCTGTACCAGAGAGGCGTCATGTTAAAGCATGCAAGATTACATGAAAATTACTTTTCTATATTCAGCAATATAATTCGCCATGAGACTGGGAATAGGAAAACAAGTGCATAATTTACTCAGGTTTGAATTTACTGACTTTGTGACTGCTATGTCAGAATCAAGTCTGGGAGGACTGAGACGCTGAAAGGCAGAAAATAGCAACAAGCTTCTCATATGAGACAGCTTTGTTTCTCTTGCGTGAAGTACAATTTCTTCTGCCTTGATCTACAGGTAATTTAAAGGAAGCTGTTTCACTCTCAGCGCCATGTTTGAGAGACAGTTGCTGCTACCAAACCAATTCTAATGCCTGTCACCAGCCTAAAGTAAAGGGCTTGTAGAACAGGCACTCATGTAAGCACCAGTCTCGTCTTGGAGACAAAGCTTAGTGATGCCAGAAACTCTTAAATAAAACTGAAACTTTTCTGCGTGAACCTACCCTTCACTAGTTGGTTAAGCTACAGTGCTTCAGGACAAAGAAGCAATCACACAGCTGGTTGATGAAGCATCAAGTAAAGCAGCTACCATCACCTTTTCCCAAGTTAGAGAAGAGCCTGACTGTTTGAATGCTCCTCCTTGCTTGTGAGAGTGCAGTTGGTAGATTTAACTTGCAGTTATGACTGTTGGTGAAAACCCTCTCTAAAGTGGTAAGGAGAAAATCTTGGCTAGTCTGCAGTTTCAATTGACATTCTTAAGGGTCTCTCAACCAGCCATGCTTGATATTTAAGCTCTGATCCTAAGGATATCTAGGGAGTACTGTAGTCCAGGTTAGAAATCAAAATTGTGTGCACCCGAGGTTTCAGGTGAGATGAAATATATTTGAGCAAACAGTGTTTGTGGTAAATGCCTCCCAAACTGTACTAGTTGGTGATAAGATTGCTAGAATATGTATGACAGCATTTGCTGCTGGCTAGGTTTCTGTACATGATAAAACATCCAGTACATATTTGTTACTTATTTCTTCGTTCTACTTTGCAGTTATGATTACAAGAGCAGCAAATACAAATATTATTTATACACATAGCTCTTGGTGTTAAGTAAACATCTATAACACTTTAGATCAAAACACATAGTGTTGGTATTTTATGGAGAGGTTAGTAGTCCGTAGGGAAGGGGATTTCCCTATCCACCACAGACTAAGTTTGGACATTAGAAAATGGGTAGAAACAGACCAGATTTTTTTTGAGCAAACTGCATAAACTTACTCAGATTCATAGCTTGCTTTTTGAAGAACCATATCTATAAACCAATAGTCATAAAATGGCCATAACGGACCAGAAAAAATGTCTGCTTACCTAAATACTCTGTTTCTAACAGTGAGTGTATTAGATGTTTGCAAAAAGAGTATTAAAGAGAACAAGCATAGAATATGCCTTCTACAGTACAGCTTCTCTGCCTAAGGCAAGCAACAGCTTAGGGAATCTAACTCAATGGCCCAATATTAGCCCTATATACCTATCTTAATCTTTATATGTGTACTTTTGGACAAAACATGGAACTTTTCTGCATTTTTTATCCCTCTTGTCCTTCAACACTAGCTTATTATTTTAAAAAATGCATTTGTACAGGATCTAACACAATGCAGTCCTGATCTTAGTGAGGATCCGTAAATATCATTGTAAATTAAAGAATTCTCCTTAGTACTAATTCAAGATCTAATTTTATTCATTTTGTACATGGTATACCAGAAATTCAAAACTGTTAGAGAAGCAGACTGAACTTATCACTGGCTGCTTTAGGACATTCATTTTTGTTTCCTAGAAAATTAATTTGTATAATTATGCATAACTTGCCAAGCATTGTTTCAGTTCAGATTTATTTAAGTGGTCCTTACACGTGGTGTTAAATCACATACCTAACAAACAGTGTAAGAAGTACATTTTTAACTTCCTTGAGTTCTATTCTAATTAAAAAACTCCAAGTTAAGAGTAAGTAGAACATATTGCAAGTGAAGCTAGAAAATAAATGACCCATTATGGTGTGAAGATGAAATTAAAACATTTCACTTAAAGGTATGATTGAGATGTGCAATATCTAGAGTCAACTGTAATTACAAACTTTGATTGTCCAAGAGACTAAATAGATCATGATCTCAGTAATGCTTGTTACTGAAGTTAACTGTGATGCTGCAGTGCTTCATGTTAAAGGACTTGTGTATCCCTAAAACATTAAAAATCTTCATATGAATGATGCATTAAGAATGCTGTGGGCTGAACCATCCTTTGATGGTGCAGCTCATATGGATCATTTATATGCAATCTGAAGAATATTTGTGTCCTGGAGAATAGAAGAAGTAAATCCCTTTTCTTCTATTTCAGTCAAAATAAAGACTCTGAGATGGAAAGAAATCTCTGATTTTTTTCCTGTAAATATTTGCCAATTTGATCATTAATCTTGAAGGATTAGAAGAGGTCCATAAAATTTTCAGGGTAGCGTTTCATAGCATCAGTTTCATCTTATATTAAAGGAAGGAGTCCTATTCAGAAGTAGATACAATCACTTGTTTTGTTCTAGTCCTCATAGATTTTACACTGTGGAATGAGATGAAAGTCAAGATCTAAGACAGGTAGGCTCCACCAGTTAATCTTTAAAAATGCCAGTAAGTTTGAAACTCATTAAGAAGAAAGAGGTGTTTTGGTGTATTGTGGTAATCCAGACATTTTTTTTTGTTATCTATGTACTAATTTACCATTTGTGCCCAGTGCTGTTATAAGTTGGTGAAGCATGAAATGACCTATCTCCTAGTGATTAAGGAAGAAAAGACATTAGTGTGGTTTGCATCGGAGAAATATTGATATACATTTATAAGTATTAGATCTTCCAAACAAAAATTGGAACAATAAAAGAAATAATGATATTAATATCTTTGTTGAATTTGTGGTTCACATTCTCTCAAGAGCATCTGAAATTCTAACTCATTTACATTAAAGATCTTAATTTAATAAATGTACAGAACCTGCTGTAAGAGATTCTTTTTAAAATGAAACTAATCTGGTAAAAATAAAGCCTTGTTTTTCTCTCTTGAAATCTGTATCTTTGTCCTAGTTCTTCAACATACCATGTATTTTGATATACTAAGATGGTTATGCAGATCTCTCCATCCTACTGGCTGAACACCTCCCACACGAATGAAGCAAATTAAAATTATGGTGTTCATTTTACATCAACCCTCTCTCATTATTAGACTTTCCCTTTTTGGCATCAATAATAAAATATTTTGATCAGGGAATGCAATAAAAAATTCTCTATAGAGCATGCATGTCCAGAATTAAAGAACTATAAAACTTTATTACATAATTTAAACTTCTAAATTTATAAACCTTATGGGAGGAAAACTTCTTTTAAAACAAGAAAACTAAAACTTATTGCACAAGTTTATTTTCCTTGCAACCATTTTGAGAAACATACTTAATACTGAGGAATACTTAATATAACTTATTTTTTACTTTCTCATAACTACCCCAAATATTCATCTCTGCGACTGATGTATTCTTTACTTGATTTCTGCTGAAGGCAAATTTCTTTCAGATAAGTTTTTGAATAAAGTATCTTAATTTGGGGCATGTTTGAATTATTTTACTTCTGTATTTATTTATTTGTTTCAGGAATATTAGACAATCTCCTGTTTTCTTAACAAAATTCCTTACTGCAGTTAACAAGTGAAAGCAGAAAATCGATGGGATTATATTCTGGTTTGAAATATAATTACATGAAGTGTGAAGTGTGTTGTTTTCATTAAATCATGCTCATTCGGAAGATGGATGCTTTTTAAAGTTGAAACTCTTTGTTAGCCAATGTCTTCACTGAAAATGTTTTTTGCTATGAGGTTTTTAAATTTAAAATTATCAGTGTTTTACTTTCTCATAGCATTTAGAAACATCAAGTTGCTACATGTCAGCTTAGAAGCAACAACTGCCCATGTATGCAATCTTAGTCCATCATACGTCTATCTGCCTCGTAATGTATTATTATTGTAACAGATTCCTGACTGAAATCCATGATGCTGTTTGTTCATTCTCCTGTTAGTTTGTTCCATCTCAGTTGCCACAAAATCAACAGCAAATAACAGAGAAACCTACTGAATATGAGTAAAGGAATACATCTGGAAGAGACAGTGGGGAAGCCTTAAGTTCCATCTACAGCTAATAAGCAGAAACAGAAACTTTTCCACTGGCTTCATGCTGCTTCTAAGAAGCTTAAGTTTATCCGTTAGTTCCATCACTACATTTTCCTGAAGCTATAGAAACCTTTGACTGGTAGACAAGATGTTGCAATTATTTTTAGTAATCGTTTCCTTGCTAAGAGCCTTATTGGAAGGCATTAAAGGACTAAAATCATATATAAGAAAGTTAAATAGATAAGTTTGTAGGAATTTAAGGCACCATGTTATATGCAGCCATTGTTTAAGTCCCTGTTTAAGAAGGACAGGGAACCTCTGAAGAGGGTACAGTGAAAAGGCTACATAAATGATTAAAGGACTTGATGCAGAGATGCTTTTTAGCCTAGAGAAGAGAAGACAGAGGGGGGATCTTATCAATACTTATAAATACATAAAGAGTTGGTATCAGGAGAATGGGTCCAGTCTTTTTTCTGTTGTGCTAGGTGACAGGACTAGAGAGAATGGGAAAAAATAGCATACAGGAAGTTCCATCTTAATATGAGGAGGAACGTTTTTACATTGGAGCTCTGGAACAGGCTGGAACAGGGAGGTGGCTGAGTCTCCATCTCTGGAGATATTCAAAACCTGACTGGACACCATCCTATGCAACCTGCTATAGGTTGTCCTGCTCTTGCAGAGGGGTTGGACTAGATGATCTTTCTAGGTCCCTTCCAACCCCTAACTTTCTGTGATTCTGTGATTTTTATGAGCTGTAGTTCAAAGCTCTGATTTTATTCTGTTTTATATCTATTAATTTTTGAAATAGACATTTCTGTTACTAGTGTGTTTTCTTTACTGACTTTTTGAATTGGTGAATTCTAAAATTGTACATATTGTTGCTTTTCTCATTTGGGGGCCGTATACACTCTGTGATGTCTTTGTGGTATTCTAAGTTGCCCTATAGTATTTGAGAAAATTCAGGAACATCTGATTTTCATTCTTAATGTTTCTATTCGTATTTTTAGTGGTCCTGAAAAAACTACTTTGTTTACTTTCATCTTTAAAATTGATCCTTATCATCTCTGTCTCACAGAAACATTAAAAGCTTTTTCATTAATGCCTTTAAGGCATTTTAAAATAGAAAAATACTGCAGGTTTTCTGATATCACAGTCCTTGCAAATAAAGCAGAATTCTTCATCAAGTGTTAAACAATACAGGACAGTATTTCTAATGACAAATTTTAAACCTAACTTTAACTATTGCAATAAACATTGTAAAAACCAGAGCTGTGAGTGATAGATTACTTAATTAATTAATTAATTAATTTCCAGGTAAAGTAAGTTAAGAATATTATTAGCTTGATATTATTATTGATATTGATGGGAGTTACAGCAACAGTTTAACTAGGAAAAGATTCTTTTATGAGATAGTGTTTGTATGATAATATTTGCTGTATCTTTACCTTAACTAATTTCAAACACTAAACCAGGTAAAAATAAATAGGGTCATAAGCCCAGCATCATTAGTGCAAGGGCCTTTTGGGGGGCAGGATGGAGAGGGTGTCTACAAACAAAACATAATTTATGCTCACTGTCTCACTACTTTCAGTGTCCTCTGTTTTGAAATTAGGTTTCATAGCTATCCAGTTCTAATGCATATAACTCAGAAGTCTACTCTATCACTAGGTACAATTCTCAGCTTTCTTCCTTTACCTCTTTGAATCTTCTGCTGAGCTGAGGTGAATCAAGGTTCTCAGATTAAGGGGTCAAACCTCTGAAGTATTAAGGTAAGAGAGTCCAGATCTCTGTGTCTTTGTAAGAAAGAGATGACTTGTCTGAAGCAATAGAAGACTATTAAAGTTTGACAGTGCTGAAAAATACCTCCTTGTCATTTCCTACTGGCTAGTTTAGATAGTTCTTTCTCTTGCAGGCATTGGAAGAGTAGTTCCCTTAGGTTCCTGTGGACTGTACTGCAGAAAGGATTTCTCTTACTGTAGCAGTGAGTGCCTAAGTAGCCAGATGCTTCTTTGGCTGAATTGGTTCGTTGAAAAGAATTTCTTTATTGAGCTAACTACAAAATATTTGCCTATACAAATACATCTTGCTTTGTTTTGGTGGGTTTTTTTTCATTTGTTTGTGTATGAGTTTGGCTTTTTTTCCTTTCAGAAGCTGTTAATTCTTGCCTTGTCATTCTAAAGTTCCTTATTTTCCATAAAGAATTCTTTTATTTGAAAGTTAAACTTAGATAAAGGGAAGTTACACAGTTAATATAGAATAGATTTCTATTCAGGAAAGACTTTTAGAAGCACTACTTGACTTTAAAGCTTTGAATTATATAACACCTCCTTGGGATTCTTAGTTCTAATATTATTATTTGCATTTATATTAGAGAAGCGCCTAGCAGTCTAAAGTAAGTACGCGTTTCCTGCATTTTGCTCTTTGTGGATAAAGAGCAAGAAGCAGACTGTATTCAACGAGCTTAAAAAGTAAACAGGCAAGATAGACTAACAGAGATGAATTTTAAAGGGGCAGAAAAAGGGAAATAAGGTGGTCTATGCTCTAGATCTTTGGTTAAGTACTTTGGTTGGCCCTCAAAAAAGCTTTCTTATTCTACTTAGGATCTGCTCCTGGAAAACCTTCCTTGAAGGCATGCAACTGCTTCAATTCATTCAAAACCTGAAAATGAACAGTCTTTTGTTTTTAAACACAGTGACAGAATCTGTTGCCAGGATGTAAGAACAGATTACAGTGCACGCTGGCAGCCCAGAAGGCCAATCACATCCTGGGCTGCATCAAAAGAAGCGTGATCAGCAGATCAAGAGAGGTGATTCTGCCACTTTACTCTGCTCTGGTGAGACCTCATCTGGAATATTGTGTCCAGTTCTGGAGCCCTCAACACAGAAAGGACATGGACCTGATGGAGCGGGTCCAGAGAAAGGCCACGAAAATGATCAGGGGGCTGGAACACCTCTCCTATGAAGACAGGCTGAAGGAGCTGGGATTGTTCAGCCTGGAGAAGTGAAGGCTTCAGGGGGGACCTAATAGTGACTTTCCAGTACCTAAAAGGAACTTAAAATAAGTCTGGAGATGGCCTGTTTACAAAGGCCTGTAGTGAAAGGACAAGGGGCAATGGTTTTAAATTGGAGAGGAGTTGATATATACTTGATACTAGGAAAAAGTTCCTTACCACGAGGGTGGTGAAACACTGGAACAGGTTGC
>VWZO01016692.1:9479-26068 GCA_013396975.1 Bucco capensis | reverse complement strand
AACTCCAGAGCCAGCACTGTTGTAAGGCTCAGGAGCACAGCAAAACTCTAATCCACAGCGAAGGCTCTCTTCCTAAATGCATACCCTTAGCATCATAACATTCTGAAAGCCAAGTGCTACCCTGAATCCAGCTAATATTGCATGCATTTTATTGCTTTTATTCATCTGCTTCTTCATAGAATCACAGAATCCCAGACTGTCAGGGGTTGGAAGGAATCTCTGGAGATCACCCAGTCCAACCTCCCTGCAAGAAAAGGACAACCTAGAGCAGCCTGCACATGAGGGTGTCCAGTCAGCTTTGGAATCTCTCCGGAGATGGAGACTCTACCACCTCCTTAGGCAGCCTGGGCCAGTACTCCACCACCCTCCAAGGAAAGAAGTTCCTCCTCACGTTCAGATGGAACTTCTTGGGTGCTAGTTTGTGCCCATTGCCTCTAGTCCTGTCACTAGGTACCACAGCTCTTCAAATCTGGCAATGGCTGTAAAAGCAGCAACATCAATTAAAGTCCAGATTTTGTTCTTTTATGCTTTTATTCTTTTATACTTTTATTAAGCCACAGAATGCTGGAGCCTTACTTAGTTCCTGCTGAGTGTGCCAGACTTTTAACAGGTCCAAATCCAGCCATACCCTTCCTTCTTAAATCTATCTCCTTGTTTCCACACCAAGGAAACCTGTACTAGACAGGACACAGCATCAACAGGACACCTAGTCACAGGACCATGAAGAGGGGAATACTCCACGTCTCACAGGGTGGATGGAGCTCACAGTATCAGTGCTGCCAGCAGAGCAAGGGCAGGACAGATTCACAGAATAATGAGGGTTGGAAGAGACCTCTAAGATCAAGTCCAACCATCTACCTATCGCCCTCATGCCACTAAACCATTGCCCTGAGAACCACATCTAGATGTTTCTTAAACCCCTCCAGGGACGGTAACTCCACCATCTCTCTGGGCCAATGCCTAACAACCCTTGCAGGGAAGAAATTCCTCCTGACATCCAATCTGAACCTCTCCTGGGGCTGGCAAGATTCTCCCAACAATGTTTCCAGCAGCATATTAACTCAACGGCCCTGAAGGATGCCAAGGTGGTCTTAGAGAGGACAAGGACCACAACTTTGCTGTCCCAGAAACTCAAGATTAAACTCATGCCACCTCCCCTCCAGAAGGCTGAGACAAACAGTACCTGTAATAATAGACTTTAAAGTCCAACACCCCTTAACACCGGGAACAAAGCCTCTAGGCTCAACCCAAGCAGTTTTCTATCCCCTAAGTTGGAGTCACACAGTGTGTACACATCAAGAGCTGATACTTCCTGGCCTCAGATAATGAAACAGCCTAGGGAAGTCTTATCTCACTTGAAAGTCTGCCATCCTGAGGAGGTTAACCTTGGAAAGCACAGATTTCCCATACAGCTTCTGGGAAGATCACGCTGGGTCCCTGAACAGCTGATGCTTAAGATACAAGAGATTCTGTTCCAAAAATTCCCTCTGACAGATCTTTTCTGCTCTGTATTTCCAGGCAGAACTTAGAAACTTCTAGTAAAAAAAAAATATATATATATACACATAACCTCAAGCAAGTAAATTAATCTGCTTAGGAAGAGAATCACAGAATCACATACTGTTAGGGTTTGGAAGGGATCTCTAGAGATAATCTAGTCCAAACACCCTGCAAGAGCAGGACAACCTAGAGCAAGCTGCACAGGATGGTGTCCAAGTGGGTTTGGAATATCTCCAGAGATGAAGATACAGTGGTGACATGCCTGGGCCAGTGCTCCTCCACACTCAGAGTAAAAAACTCCCTCCTCATGTTAAAATGATACTTCCTGGGTGCTAACAGAATCACAGAAAGAAGAGAATAAACCCAGGTTTTCTGGGACAGTATGCATGCAATGCTCCTTTACATTTCCAAGAGGAAGAGGGAATTGGCTTTTCCTTCAGGCACTCTTTCCTTTTTCTCCTCATCTTTCCTTACAATGCCAAAGAAATACATCCATAACCAAGCCAGTACAGAGGAGCAACTCCAGCTCTGTCACACAAATATTGGGTGCACACCTCAAGTCACATTTCTAATTTAACTAACAAGTCAACAGCAACTCCTTATAGTTGTTGAGTTGGTCCAAAATATTTTCCAACTTTAGTAACCAAAAACAGAACATGCAAACCCACCCAAAATAACATGTTCACTAGACACAAGTATGAACAAGAAAAGCTCCTCCTGAGATCTTCATCTTGTTCTGCAGTGCACAAAAATGTCAAGACACTATTGTTTTAGAGACACACCTTCAATTTCTGATTCAGAAAGCATTCATCAGCTAGAAAGAAACTGCCTTGGGCAAAAGGCACAGAGCAAAATACTAACAGCTGAACTGCACTCTCAGCCCACAGTCGCAAAAATCAGATCTCAAGTAAACATCTTGCTTCAAAAAAGCTCCTGATGGAGCGGGTCCAANCAACCCAAACCATTCTGTGATTCTGTGAAAAAATTCCTTCTGAACCTCAGGAGACCCATCAGCACTAACCAGCTCAAAGCCATTGCACAGCATCTCAGAGGAGTGCAGTGACAACACACTCTGTAACTGGGTGAGAAGGGAAGACTCCTTGCAAGAGTAGCACCTGAAGACAACCAGCTCTGCACTACAGATGTTAAAGGAGACATATAATCTGCAGATAAGAATCAGATTTTTGTCTTCAGGTGAAACTGGGGTGATGAGATAGATCTTTGATGATGCTCAGAAAACTGTCAGATGCAAAGAGGTGTCAGGAGAACCACAATCAACCAATGTAAGGAATGTAAGGGTGAAACGTAGACTGTTCTTACAGCCAACCCCTCTGCTTCAAACACACCAGCCAGTAAAGACCTTGGTAGAGCAACCAGACTGTTAGGGGTTGAAAGGGACATCTGGACATCATCTAGTCCAACACCCCCGCAAGAGCAGGACAACCTAGAGCAGCTTGCACATGAGGGTGTCCAGTCAGCTTTGGAATCTCTCCAGAGTTGGAGACTCCACCACCTCCCTGGACAGCCTGGGCCAGTGCTCCACCACCCTCCAAGGAACGAAGTTCCTCCTCCTGTTCAGATGGAACTTCCTGGCTGCTACTTTGTGCCCATTGCCTCTAGTCCTGTCCCTGGACACCACAGAACAAAGCCTGGCCCCATCCTCCTGACCCCCACCCTTCCTTTAAGGATCAATAAGCACTGATCGGATTCCCCCTCAGTCTGCTCTTCTGCAGGCTAACGAGCCCCAGCTCTCTCAGTCTCTCCCCAGAACAGAGGTGCTCAAGTCCCCTAATCAGTGTATCTCTTTTCTGTCTGCTCCTCTCTCCACCGTTTCTGCTTCACTTACTCATCCTTTAGACCATAAGATCTCCTTGGCAGAAACTGCCTTCTGGGATACAAATGCATGAGACAAGAGAGGACTCCAGTCCCATATGGAGGCCTCCAGATCCTGTTCTGGTGCCAACAACCAATGACACATTTCCAACACAGCATGTGAACCAGTTTCCTCACCTCATCACAGCTAGTCATGTTCTCTTATTATCTTTACTTAAGCTGGATTCAGTGATCCAGGACTACTGAGGCCGTTATCATTCATGTCATCACTTCATGCAGCCATTTCCAAACCTTCCTACTTCTGACTCTGTGTCACCTCCACCACACTGCAACACTGATGTGATATGAGACAAGGAATGATATTCAATTAGAGCATTTTAAAACTTGGAGAATGAGCCATGGCCCAGGCTGCCCAGACAGGTTGTGAAGTCTCCTTCCCTGGAGAGCTTCCAAAGCTTTCTGGATACAATCCTGCTCTAGAACACCCTTCAGCGAGGTGGGGCTGGATGACCTCTTGTGGTCCCTTCCAACCTTAGCCATTCTGTGATTCTGTGAAAAGGAGAATTATAAATTCAGCAGAGCCCATCTAGCTGATCACATATTTAGGAAACACATTAAAATTATGTTTTCTCTGAGAGCCACCTTCCACACTGTTGCTTTCTGTAAAACTTTAACAGAGTGTAAACTTTCCTTCACACTCCATACAGACACCAAAAGCTTCCTCCTATGACTAATAAACCATAAAGAAGACTTTTTAAAGCAATTGCAGGTTCTTTACAGTAACAAGTTGCGACCTAAGTCCAACCAAACCACATAGAGCCATCACAGAGCTGTGGTTTTACTCAGCGAGGACCCTGCAAGTAGACAACTCTTCCTGGCAGCTCCACCACCTACCTGAAGCTATGGACATGCTGCTGACAGAAGGCAGACAGTAGAATTTTTTCCCCAAAGCTGAAACAATCCCATATAAGTTCAGCCTTTTGTCACAAATCACTCTGTTTTGGACCGAGCAATACAAGTTCCATCATCTGGCGGGTTTGCATTACTCAGAAGATGACGGAAACAGCTAACGGCACGAATAACAACAACAAAACAAGCTGTTTTTTTCAGTGTCAAAGTCTGCAGAGGGGTGATGGAAGCAGAGGCAGAGAACATCACGTTCTCATCTGACCCCAAACGCCACTGCACCAGCGATTAAAAATAGTAATAATAATAAATAATTAAAAGAGCGCACTGATTTTCCTCCTAGCACCACAAAATCTCTTCCTTATCCCTTTTTAAGCCTTAACACCACAAAAGGAAGGGAGGGAACCTCCGTGGCACCCTGCCCGAGGCAGCCCTCTCCTCTCCACACCCCATGCGGGCCGCTCACCCACCACCCCACGCGGGTATACCGAGCTTCATTACCCCATCCAGGCTCAGTGCCCGCTCCCCTATTTACCATGGCATACCACCACCGGGCGAAGGCCATGGCGCTGCCCCCGCTGCTCCTCACCAGCTCGGCTCAGCTCAGCTCGGCTCTGCTCGGCTCAGCCCGGGCCGCACCCCGACAGCCCCCTCCGCCCCAGGGCGGCACCCGCCGCCGGGCCCCATAGCAGGGCGGCCCTGCCGAGGCCCTGGGGCGGCCCGGGGTGGGCAGAGCAGAGCACGGCAGCCCAGCCCGGACCGGACCGGACCGCCCCGGAGACCCTCACAGGGCCCCCGTCCCACCTTACCGCGCCAGGGGGCGGCTGCCTCCCTGTCCCGGGCTGCGACATGGCGCCAGAGGAAGGGCAAGCACCGATCGCAGCGATCCCAGCCACCACGAACGTCTCGGCTATGGGCCGGTCCCTCCCCTTCCTGCTGGGGCCGGGCCGGGCCGGGCCGAGGCTGGAAGGGGCCCAGTTGGGGAAGAGGGATGCAGGCAGCGGCTGAGGCTTGGGTGCGGGCTTCGGTTCGGGCCGGGGCGGGTGGGAAGAGGGCATAAGGCGGCAACCCCCTCAGCGCCCCTCGGCCAGAGCGTATCGGTGACCGGACGGCGCTTACCCGAAACACGAGTCTTAAAAATAGAAGGTTTGGAGGGAGGAAAATGCTCAAACGCTTAACTTTTCCTCATGAAAAGGAATACTTTAAGAAGGAGAGTGTGGCCCGCAGGTCAAGGGATGTTCTCCTTCACCTCTGCTCTGCCCGAGTCATAGAATGATAGAATTGTCAGGGCTGGAACATCATCTAGTTCCAACCCCCCTGCCATGGGTAGGGACATCTCCCACTAAATGAGGTTGGTCAGAGCCCCATCCAGCCTGGCCTTCAAAACTTCCAGGGATGGGGCTTTCACCACCTCTCTGGGCAACCTGTGCCAATGTCTTACCACCCTCATGGTGAAGAACTTCTTCCTAGTCAGCCCACAGCTAGAGTGCTGGGTCCACTTTTGGGCTCTCCACTTTAAGAGAGACAAGGAACTACTGGAGAGAGTCCAGCAGAAGCTCCCAAGATGCTGAGGGCATTGGAGCATCTCTGGCAGGAGGAAAGGCTGAGAGCCCTGGGGCTGCTTAGCCTGTAGAACAGCAGAGCCACAGGGGATCTGCTCGATGCTGAGCAAAAGCTCAAGGGTACAGGGGACAAGAGGCTGGGGCCAGACTCTGCTCAGTGGTGCCCAGGGACAGGCCAAGGGGCAATGGGCACAAACTGGAATGCAGGAGGTTCCACCCGAGCAGGCAGAGAAACTTCTTTGGTGTGAGGGTGCAGAGCCTTGGCCCAGGCTACCCAGAGAGGTTGTGGAGTCTCCTTATGTGGAGAGATTCCAAAGCCACCTGGAGGTGATCCTGCTGAAGCAGGGGAGTTGGACTAGATGATCTCCAGAGGTCCTTTCCAACCGACACCATGCTGGTATTCTGGAATATACTTGAAGCATTATGGCAAGAATAATGTGATCAATAACATGAAGTTAAGCTCCAGCAGAAGGGGTTCAAAACGCAGTAGATGTGTAGGTGCACACATGCTTGAATACACAGGTGGTCTGCAGGAACTGACACATTTCGCGAGCTTTGCCTCACCTAGATCGTGTCTGTGCACAGCTAAAGCAAAAGAAATAGGCATTTGGGATGTTCTGGGGACCCTGGGTGATTAGGCTGGTTTGGTGGAACAGGCACTAGATGAATTTTATTACTCTAAAGATGTAACAGCAGCAGTTCCTGGAGACAGACCTGTGCAAGGAGGCTATGTCTATCAGCAGGAGGATCAAAAGTATCTGAGTCTTAAGGGAGTGCTCACCACAGAAGCAGCTACTCCCTGCCTTCTCCAGGAAAAGGAGCAGTAGGACTAAGCCATTTAGTCTGTTAACCCAATTAGTGCTTGTGCCCTCTCCTGTCATACAGAGAGAAGGAGACTAGTGGGCGAAGGTGAACCCCTCAAGGCCTTGGGGAATGGCTTTAACCTCCAGAAAGGAACGTTCAGACCTGTCTTCTGCCTAAAGCCATACTTGCTCTTCCCCTCTGATGACCTCCTTTAGCTCCATTAGCTCCATTTAGGGCTGACCTTTGGAGTGCTTCATCCTGTTACAGGCATGGGGGTTGCATTCCACTTCAGGGGTTACCTGCCTAAAATTTTCAGTACCTAGCCTTTACCTGAGGTCTGCATTCTGTCTGGCCATAGAAGTGTAAAGTGTCTGTCTTAGAAGGATGTGCATCTACGCAAGGTCCTCAGGAGATGAAGGTGAATGCTGTGTTTCACTGCACAGCTTTGTGGTGCATTCCTCAGCCGCAGACAGCAGACCCTCCCTGCTGACACAGAGCTCCAGGAAGCTATCAGTGAACTTCCACCCTCTTCTTGCTACGTGCCTGATGACAGGCAACTGGAGCTGACAGGAATTGAAGTTGTGGAGCTGTACAGTAATGAGGCATTAGGACGTGAAATCCTTGGTGATGTTGGCCTGTGTCATGCTGGGCCTTGAGGGTTCTGCTGATCCAGAAGCACCTTGTCAGTTCTGAGCTCTCCTGGTAAGAAGTTAGGAATGCATACATGAGATTCGGGCACTGGATAGCTGCAGGGAGAGGGAGAGGTACCTGGACACTTGCTCCAGTTCCTGCAGCAGCTTTATGTCTTGGAAGCTGAATGGGCTCCAGCCTTACAAGGAATTCTTGCTTTGGGGCAGTTGCTTCCATTACAAGGCTCCTCCAGTGTTCCACTGCTCTGAGAAACTCATTTATTGGCAATTTCTGCATAAATTTATTCTTAACTAGTTTAGATTATTTTATCTGTAAAGGATGTAGACAACACACAAGTTGGGAGGAGCTGTTGGCTCCCTGGAAGGCAGAGGATCTGGACAGACTAGAGGGCTGGGCAACCACCAGTCAGATGGAGTTTAACAAGGACAAGTGTTGGATTCCACACCTGAGACAGGACAGAATCTGGATGTACCTACAGGCTGGGGAAGGAGAGGCTGGAGAGCAGCCCCACAGAGAGAGGTCTGGGGGTTCTCGTTGATGGCAAGTTGAAGATGAGTCAGCAATGTGCCCTGGCAGCCAAAAGGGCCAACTGTGTCCTGGGGGTGCATCAGTTACTGCATAATTAGCTGGTCAGGGGTGGTGATGGTCCCACTCTGCTCTGTGCTGGTGCAGCCTCAGTTTGAGTACTGTGTGCAGTTTGGGTACCACAATATAAGAAGGATATGAAGCTGTTGGAGAGCATCCAGAGGAGGGCCACAAAGATGGTGAAGGGTCTAGAGAGGAAGCCATGTGAGGAACAGCTAAAGTCACTTGGTTTGTTCAGCCTGGAGAAGAGGAGACTGAAGCGAGACCTCATTGTAGCCTATAACTTCCTGACAAGGGGAAATGGAGGGCCAGGAGCTGATATCTTCTCTCTAGATACCACTGACAGGACCTAAGGGCCTGGCATGAAGCTGTGCCAGGGGAGGGTTAGGTTGGATATAAGGAAAAGGTTCTTCACCCAGAGGGTGGTGGAACACTGGGACAGGCTCCTTACGGAAGAAGTCAAGCCTTGACAAAATTAAAGAAGCATTTGGACAATGCTTTTAAGACACATAGTGTGACTTTTGTGATTGTCCTGTGCATAGACAGGAGTTGGACTTGATGACCCTAGTGGGTCCCTTCCAACTCAGGACACTCTAATTCTGTGGTTCTAATCACACCTTTACAAGGGCAAAGCAGGTACTTTTTCCTATAACAGAAGGGACCTCATTTAGTGGGCGCCTGAGTCAGCTCCTGAACTACTACTGCAGACCTAAACACCACTCCAAGAGTGTGCTTATTTGGGTAAAGATTTGGCCATTAGAGTGGAGGAGTTGCTAGTAATTATCCAAGTCACTCTGACAATTATGATCTTCAATTAGGAAAAAGTAAGTTTTCTTGCTGGTTTCAAAGTCACCTTACGTTTTCTGTTGCATTGTCTACCTATTCCTTCACAACATCTGGAAGCAAAGCAACCCACTAAAGCCTCCTGAGATCTTCCATGGCCTTGGGAGTGGAGTTCTGTACAGGACTGAGCAGAAACAGAGGCAGGAGATGGTGGAGAGTCCAGATACACCGTTTGTTCAACNGCACAGTTATTGCACCAGGGGCCACAGAAGATCCCAAGTGATTTTCAGACTGTGCCTGTTGTTCAATATAACAACAGCAGGTAGGCACATGAGGAGCATGGGTTCATCACTGTGATAATGTGTAATGTAAACAAATACTTAAACCCCCTTGGTCATTTAGGGATACATTTAATGGCTGGGTTTGCATGTAATTCAAGGTGCTGGGAGTCTAAAATTGGAATCTAGACTCCCAGACTCATTTTTCTGTGCCATGCTCCATCTTCAAAGGGCACCAACTGACGTCAAAAGCCTCTGAATAAAAAGGTGCTCAGGATTCTGGCAGGATGGGATGACATTTTTGCCAAGCATACATATTTTATTAGTGCAACTTGCATAATGGCACCACTGCAGTCTTATGAGTCACTCACCAAATTTACAAAATAAAGTAAGAAAATCTCTTGTGTAATTGGATTTTGATCTAGGGTAGTTTAAAATAAGCCCAAAAGTTGGTGGAAAAAGAGTCAGATAAATTGCTTGTTTCATCTCTTTCCTCTTCTTCTTCTGGTCTACCAAGGAACTCATCACAAGTTTTCATTCTGTTATTTCCTCTCAAAAACAGAACCATCAGGATTTACTGGTTGGGGGGGTTATGGTCTTTTAGTCTTGGTCCAGGCTGCCCAGGGAGGTAGTGGAGTCAAAATCTCTGAAGAGGTTTAAGAAACATTTAGACGTGGTCCTTAGGGCCACGGTTTAGTGGGATGGTGGTGAAAGGGAGATGGTTGGATGTGATCTTGGAGGTCTCTTCCAACCTTCATGATTCTGTGATTCTGTGGTGGGTTTTTTGGGGGAGTATTGGGGGTGTTGTTTGGTTTTGAGGTTTTCTTTGGTGATTTTTTAAAATGCGACGCCTGCAGTTCCACCCTGGTTTTAGCACACCAACAATAACAAAGACACAATTGCATTTAATTTATTTTTCTGTTTTTCTTCACACTGTGTTCAGTAAATGGGAACTGGAATTTTCAGTGACAGAAATCCTATTTGTTGATAAGAGCAAATAGTTTGATAAAATCCTTGATCAATAAAGCAATAGTTCAATTCCTATTGAAAAGTTTCTTTATATATCAATACTTAAAATTTTTTACATGTTACAAACATTTTCTCTTTTACCCATATAAATTAGAGTTGATTCCATAGTCTTCCTTAGGTTTTCTTACTTTGTAAATCTCTAAATACTGAGCTGAGCTTTAATTAAAACAAGAAAACAAACTTTGAAATTAGCTTTAAATAACTACAGGAGCTGAAGTAGGGTGCTAGGTAGATGGTTGGACTTGATGATCTTAGAGGTCTCCTCCAACCTTAGTGAGTCTGTGATTCTGTGATACGTACAGAAGTTTTTAATTAGCTGGCTGTTCTATTTCATTACACTGAAATAGAGTAAATCCCAAATTTTTAGCAGTATGTATCATGTCCAACCATCAGTGAAATAGAAGCATGTTGTAGCCTTTGTCATATATACTTCCTTCCACACTTATGTTTCATGGAATCACAGAATGGTTTGGGTTGGAAGAGACCTTTCAAGGTCTTCAAGTCCAGGCCCCCCGCAGTCAGCAAGGACATCTGCAACGGCAGAGCCCCAAACAACCTGACCTGGAATATTCCAGGGATGGGACATCTAGCACCTCTTTAGGCAATCTGGGCCAGGGTCTCACCACCCTCAGTGTAAAACTTTTCCTTCTTTCTATGTAGCCTAGATCACCTCTTTTAGTTCCAAACCATCACCCCTTATCCTGTCCCAGCAGGCTCTGATAAAAAGTCTCTCCCCATCTTTCTTCTAGGCCCTTCAAGTACTGCAAGGCTGCAGTAAGGTCTCCCTGAAGCCTTCTTTTCAGGCTGAACAATCCCATCTCTCGCAGCCTGTCTTCAGAGCAGAGAGCTTCCAGCACTCTGATCATTGCTGTGGCCTCCTCTGGACCTACCCCATCAGGTCCATGTCTCTGCTGTGCTGAGGACTCCAGAGCTGGACCCAGCACTCCAGCTATAACTAGGTCGGGTACATATTGATACTCCTTCCAAATACCCTCCTATATCCATAATTTGTGGCTCAATTTCTGCTGAGAAAGCCAAAAGTGCTGTCAGTTTGGAGAGTCAGCAGAGATTCAAGGCAGCTAAGGTGAGGCCTGCACATCCCCATGATAGTTCTAGCTGTTGAATTTGGAAGCAGTTTAGGGTTTTGTGCTTCAAATAATTGATTTATTTCAGTATAAATTCAGCTTTCAGCAAAACCTAGGCGTTTTCCAAGACTGGATACAAACAGAATGCAGTTATTACTCCAAAGAGGTGTCCAAAAGGAAGTATAGCAGGAGGAACTGGGCGTTGCCCCCATGAATATCAAACATTGCAGCTATGTAGGAGTGGCGAGCCTGCTCCTCATCTCTGTCTGCTGGATTTGTCTGAAGAGAAATTCCCTGAGATGAGGGATGTCCTCTCAAGTGTAAACTAAGTCATGAAATTCATAGTATCACAGTTTGTGGTTGGAAGGGACCCCAGGAGATCATCTACTCCAACCCCCCTGCTCCAGCAAGAGAACCTAGAGCAGGTTGCACAGGATGGTGTCCAGGTGGCTTTGGAATCTCTCCAGAGATGGAGATTCCAGCACCTCCCTGGGTAGCCTGGGCCAGTGATCACTCCACCCTCAAAGGAAAGAATGTTCAGATGGAACTTCCTGGGCGCTACTTTGGGTGCTAGTACCTCCCCTATGAGGACAGGCCGAGAGAGTTGGATTTGTTCAGCTTGGAGAAGGCTTCAGGGAGACCTCTCATAGCAACCTTCTGGTACCTAAAGGGGCTTACAGAAAAGAGGGTGAGAGACTTTTTACCTGACTAGAAAGAAATAGGACAAAGAGGAGGGGTTACAAACTGAAGAAGAAATTTAGATTGGATGTTAGGAAGAAATCCTTCATTCAGAGGGCAGTGAGGCACAGAAGCAGGCTGCCCAGAGATTATGTGGATTCTCCATCCCTGGTTGTGTTCAAGGCCAGGTTGGATGTGACCCTGGGCAACCTGGTCTAGTGGGTGGCATCGCTGCCCATGGCACAGGGGGTGGAAATAGGTGATTTTTAAGGTCCGTTTCAACCCAAACCATTCCATGAGGGGATATTCTATGATGTGTCATTCAAAGCAAGCGAGAAAGCAACCTTTCACCTTTTGCTTGTTCCACTGTAAGCTGAAAAGATCTCTCCCACCTCAGTGACTGATTGCAGCTGCTCTGTAGCTGCAAAATAGCACAGTAATATAAACCATTGTTCCAGCTGAGCAGCCAAGCAGCAGTGAGAGGGCAAGAGCTTCTGCACTGCATCGCTTGGGGACATCCCTGACTGCAGCAGCTGCCCTTCCTGCTCATGCTCCTCTGAAAACAGATATTTTCAGCAGCGTTAACAGAGACAGAGTCACAACAAGCCCATGCAAGGCTCTAGACTTGGGGCCGAGTGGTTGGAATTGGTGCCTGGCAGAGAAGGACCTGGGGGTGCTGGTCCAGAGTTGACTGAGCATGAGGCAGCATTGTGTCCAGGTGGCCAAGAAGGCCAAGAGCATCCTGGCTTGGAGCAGCAATGGTGTGAGCAGTAAGAGCAGAGAAGTGATCATCCTCCTGTCCTCAGCACTGGGGAGGCCACCCCTAAAGTCCTGGGGTCAGTTTTGGGCTTCTCATGCCATGAAGGACCCAGAGGCATTGGAGTGTGTCCAGAGAAGGTGAAGGAGGCTGGGGAGGGCTCTTGAGAATAAGTCTGGTGAGGAGAAGCTGAGGGCACTGGAGTTGGTTAGTGTGGAGAAGAGGAGGCTTAGGGGAGACCTTCTCTCTCTCTGAAAGGAGGTTGGAGTGAGATGGGGATAGGTCTCTTTTCCAGGGTTAGCAGTGAGAGGACAAGAGGAAATGATGTCAAGTTGCATCAGGGGAGGTTTAGATTGGAGGAATTTCTTCCCTGCAAGGATTGTTAGGCATTGACCCAGGATGCTCAGGGAGGTGGTAGACTCACCATTCCTGGAGGGGTTTAAGAAACATCTGGAAGTTGTACTCAGGGCCAGGTTTAGTGGTATGGGGGTGATAAGTAGATGGCTGGACTTGAGGATCTGAGAGTTCTCTTCCAACCCTAATGATACTGTGATTCTGTGTATAACTTCCTCTCAGTATGCATCAACCTTCCGTGGAAGTGGTTCTCCTTTGTGTTTTAAGCTGTGTATCAGTTTTGTGTTTGCCCTCAGATGCTGTGGGGTGGGGTGGCCCTGCATAGCAGCAAGACCCATTTCCAAACACATTCAGGAAAGGCATGAAGAGGACTTGGTTTGCAGCGAAAACACTTAGTAGAGCAACCCAGCATAGTCTAAATCCAGCTGATGTGCAAATCATTGTAGAATCATAGAACTGTTATGGTTGGAAAAGACCTCTAAGATCATTAAGTCCAACTGCTAACCTAACACTATCAGGCTCACCACTAAACCATGTCCCCTTTTTTCTTGAACACTTCCAGGAATGGTGACTTCACCACCTCCCTGAGTAGCTTCTCCCAGGGCTTGATAACCCTCTTGGTGAATAAACTCTTCTTAATATCCAATCTGAACCTCCCCTGGTGCAACTTGAGGCCATTTCCTTTTGTCCTATCACTCATTCCTTAGGAGAAGAGACCTATCCCCACCTGGCTCTAACCACCTTTCAGGGAGTTGTAGAGAGTGAGGAGGTCTCTCCTGACCCTCCTCTTCTCCAGACTAAGTAACCCTAGCTCCCTCAGCTGGTCTTCACAACGCTTGTGCTCTAGACCCTTCCCCACCTTCCTTGTCCTTCTCTGGACACACTCCAGCACCTCAATGTTCTTCTTACAGTGAGGGGCCCAAAAAATTATATGAGGTAACAAAGTTGTGAGCACATCACCAACCCCCAAATCTGCCATTTCTACCTGAGGACTGTGCTGCTACTTCAAGACAATGTAATGGAGTCAGCCATCTCCATCAGCCAAGGTGATGCTCTACTCCCTCTGGGCAGTGACCATCTCAAGGCCATGTGTGTATGTGTGCTTGTGTGGGTGTCTAAGTGCCCTTGGCTGTGCAGCTCAGGCTGTCCCAGGCCTCCTGGGTGTGGGTGATGGAAACACTGTTTGCAAATACACAGTGACCTCAGAAGTCGGGGTGGATGGCAAATGCTTGGTAGCTCTGCAGGAAATTGCATTTTGTCTACATCAGCCCCAAATGTTGCAAAACCCAAAGTGATTCAAGACACAGTTTCAAGCTGGCAGAGCAGCCACATCCAAGGTGACATCCTCTCCCCTTGAGGAGATGCATTTGTTTGGTGTCGTCAAGAGTTAGTGCTGGGCCAACTGCCAACCCAGTAACAGATATTCTCCATTATGCCCTTCTCCCCGACTCCAGGGAGGAACAGGAGAAATTTACAGAGAAAGAGAGAGACTTAGGGACTGGAAATGTAACTGAAACTACTTGGAGGAAAATAACAACAAGAAAATGAAATATGTATATATATATATACACACACAAAACCAATAGCAGAACCAACTCCCCTTGATTGCAACTCCCTCACCACTGATGCTGCAGCAGGAGGACTTCAGCAGCAGACAGGACTCAGCCTCAGGGGCTGGATGCTGGCGCTGGAACTCAGGAACTCTTGGATTGAGATGGAAGGCAGAACAGAGAAAGTCCTGTAGGAACAGAGCTGGGCTTCTGATCTACACAAGGCTCAGGTGCTCAACCTTCAGGGAAAGTAGAGACCCAAACCTCTCCTTATTTGTACTGGTAGTTAACTAAGTGCTAATTAGCTCAATGATGAACCTGTTTTGCTTGGGTCTTAGGCCTTAGGTAAGACACCCCAAGGCCCAGTCTCAATGTCCAAGTTTCAAGGACATAATATGACCTCTACTGCGTGTAATACCTTCTTTGGCTCATACTGGGACAGATGTGGAGCAACTTGCAATGACACTGCCCAGGATAGCTGTACTATGCCTAGGCTTGTTCTACCAGAACCAGCCTGGCCACCGCTGCTCATGGTTTTACTGTGCTCTGTCCCCTCCCTGAGCCACCAGAAACTCATAACTGCCCTGTTTCCAAACACCAAGATCCTCATGCTACATCCTGATTCCCAGGATGAGGAGCAGGGAAGCTCCTGGCAAGGGAGTGGGGCTGGACAACCATGCTGGAAGGTGGGTTGCACCCTCACCCCATGCCTCTGCTGTGACTCACCACCAGCGAGCTCCCAGGACAGATCTGTCCTGCTCTGCTCTGGAGAGGCCCCAGGCCTGTGACACAGCAGCTTCTGGGTGGAGTAATAAGCTAAAGAACTAATGTGTAGTTATTATATGTAGCAAAAATCAATGAGAAAATAAACTTTCCCTGAAAATGGGACACAAACTGGAACCCAGGATGTTCCACCTGAACAGAAGGAGAAACTTCTTTGATGTGAGGGTGGAGAGCCTTGGCCTAGGCTGCCCAGAGAGGTTGGGGAGTCTCCTTTTGTGGAGAGATTCCAAAGCCCCCTGGAGGTGATTCTGGGCAAGCTGGTGTAGGCGAGGTTGGATTAGATGATCTCCAGAGGTCCCTTCCAATTCCCACCATGCTGGGACTGTGTGAGAATCGAGATGAGAGTTTTGCAGCCAGCGTATGACCACAAGTACCCACCTCCTGCACTGCAGAAGTGACAATCCTCCCCCACCCCTCACAACTGCCACAACCAGAGGAAATGTCTTCACTTGTGGTTGCCAGAGACTTGCTTCAAACATGACTACAAACAGTGGCTTTCAAATGCTACCACAGGCATTTCCTCCATATCCTCTGCCTCTGCTGCCAAACCAGAGGTTTGCAGCTCCAGGCAGGGGACATGCTTCCCATGATAAAGAGACACCATCCCTAGAGGAAGCCAGGACATCCCGGTGGCACTGCTTCAAAGCTGGAATTCCAAAGGGATTCCCAGAGCACAGGAAGGCTTGGAGAGACCTTGGCAGTGCTGTCAGATGGGGAGTAGGTCACCCTTTTCTGGGCACAGCCCAGGTCCTTCAGAATGGTGGCATGTCTCTGGGGAGAAGTTTGTCCATGCTCTGATTCCAGGGTTTGGCACAGACGGTGAGTGTCTCTAGGTGGATTTTCCTCCCTCTGACCAAAATCCTGCTGTTATCTGCTTCCCTCTGCCTACACTTTGGAGTGTTTACTGACAGCAGGGCTGTGATCCACACCTTCAGGAGATGCTCAAAGCATGAATCACCTACGGCCGCACAGAGACGATCACAAAGCTTTACCTGGAATCAAAGAATCACAAAGGTTGGAAGAGACCTCTAAGATCATCAAGTCCAACTGTCTACCTATCGCTCCCATGCCACTAAACTGTGGCCCTAAGTATAGCACCTAAATGTTTCTTAAACCCCTCCAGGGATGGTGACTCCACCACCTCCCTGCGCAGCTTGGGCCAATGCCTAACAACCCTTGCAGGAAAGAAATTCCTCCTGACATCCAATCTAAACCTCCTCTGCTGCAGCTTGAGGCCATTTCCTCTTGTCATCTCACTGCTAACCCTGGAAAAGAGACCTACCCCCATCTCACTCCAACCTCCTTTCAGGGAGTTGGAGGGAGAGAGAGAGAAGGTCTCCCCTGAGCCTCCTCTTCTCCACACTAACCAACTCCAGTGCCCTCAGCTTCTGCTCACCAGGCTTATTCTCCAGAGCCCTCCCCAGCCTGCTTGCCCTTCTCTGGACACACTC
>VWZO01016691.1:58158-71304 GCA_013396975.1 Bucco capensis | reverse complement strand
CCTCCAAGCCAGATGATTCATCTTCCTCATTCATTGGTGTTCCATATTCCTACAATGATCTCAACTGCTGTTTCTAAAGACAGAAATGCAGGTCTTCAGCTTCCAAGTTTTCTAGTCCTTAGCTCCTTTGCCAACACTTGTATACAAAGCTGAAGATATAATCTGTGTATGCTTTCTTTGTGGAATAAAGGGCTGTTCAGTTTGTACATGAAGCAAGACTACAGATCACATGTTCAGCATGGCTTGTACTATGCCCCTACCCCTCAATTCACTTCTCAATGTGGAGGAGCAGATTATGTGGGACAGGAGCTGTATTCAATTGGCAGCACTCCCAGGAAATGCCTACAAACTTCTGGGCCTTAGCACACAAGCTATTTTTTCATTTTACTAAAATTATTTTGCCCCTTGGTGCAGATTGATAGCCCTAAATAATCCTTTTACAGGTAGAAAGCTACATACAGTCATTGCAGTTGTCATTGTTATTAGTGCATACCTTTGAAGTTTCATCGGTTTTCTCGTTCATATTAATAACACGTTAGAAAAGACTTTTTGACAGTAAACCTCTGGCAATAGAGCAGCCTGACTGGGAGCAAGTGGGATGCCATAGATACCCATTTCTCTGCATTTACTTAGCAAAAGTTTAATGTTTTTACTGAAGGGCTAAAAATGTAACTTGTTAATATTTCTTAATGAAAGGTTTCATATTAGATGGCAAGAAACAATTATTGAAATTTCTCTCTTAAAATTATTTGCCTGCATTTCTATTTACTGCTTTTGCCTAACTGAAGTATTTCCTGTGTGACTCCTACTGAGAGTATTAGCCCAGGTTTCCCCTGGACTTAGGCATTTGTCCAATAGGTTGGGGAATTTGCACAACTTTAAAAAAAGCTTTTAATTTGTTGTTTTTGCAAGTGCTTTACAAAGGTGCCTTCTATCATACCATTAAAATATTTTCTTTCTTATAAGTGAAGAAAATGCTAGGCTGTAAAAAGGTAGGATTGGAAGACCTTTAGGAGAAGATCTACTGTGATCCTGTTGTCACCAACAAGTGTCACTCTGTGACTAACCAGAGCCCAGACAAACTTTTATGATAAAATCACAGTGCAGAGTACTTTGGTTAAATTATCAATGAATTTTGGGTTGGTTTGGTTAAGTTTTGGGGATTTTTTGCCCTTTTTTGTTGTTGTTGTTGTTTTGTTTTTAATTCACTGGCTTAACTTTTTGTCATATTTCATAGCATGCAAGGGAGTAAGCATGTGACTTTATCCATTTGATGTGGAAAAAAATTGTATTTCCAGTCATTTCACTCCATACTGACATCTACTACAAGGATTATAATTGGTCACAGGCTTTCAAATTCTTTGCTTCACTGAGTTTTTATTCTTCACTGTTATATCTTGTGCTGCATTTGGTAACTGTAACTACTATGTAATACAATCATTCTCGTTTAAATATTTTATATAAACATTTAAAGATGGGACTCCTTATACTGAATTTTCAAAACATCTGCTGAGCTTTTTTTAGGGGCTTTCCCAAAATATAGTATCAAGCCCAACAATGAAGGTTAACAACTATTATTAATAATAAAATATTTTTTTATATCAGTTAATGAAGATTTGTATACAATAAGTTTTTCCAGAAATATAGTTCTTAATTTTTTACTAAAGTAAGAGTAACCAAGCCTCTGCTCCTTTTACATCACTTTTTTTCTGTAATAGCTTTAAGTTATCAGTTCTCTCCAGCTATGATTTCTTTGGTAGGATTAAAATCTAGTTTCTTCCTTTCCCATACATAATGAAATGAATTAACTCCATCATTCATTCATGAGGAGCATTCATTCCTTGTAATATATTTCATAGAATCATAGAATGGTTTGGGTTGGAAGGGACCTCTGGAGGTCATCTAGTCCAATCCCCCTGCAGTGGGCAGGGACATCCCCATCTAGATCATGTTGCTCAGAGCCCTGTCAAACCTCAACCTGAATGCCTCCAGGGATGGGGCCTCAACCACCTCCCTGGGCAACCTGTTCCAATGTTCCACCACCATCATGGTGAGGAACTTTTTCCTAATATCCAATCTAAATCTACTCTTCTCCAATTTAAAACCATCGTCCTTTCGCTACAGGCCTTTGCAAACAGGCTCTCTCCAGGATTCTTGTAAGTTCCCTTTAGGTACTGGAAGGTCACTATTAGGTTCCCCTGAAGCCTTCTCTTCTTCAGGCTGAACAATCCCAGCTCCCTCAGCCTGTCTTCATAGGAGAGGTGTTCCAGCCCCCTGATCATTCTCGAGGCCCTCCTCTGGACCTGCTCCATCAGGTCCATGTCCTTTCTGTATTGAGGGCTGCAGAACTGGACACAGTATTCCAGATGAGGTCTCACCAGAGGAGAGTAAAGTGGCAGAATCACCTCTCTGGATCTGCTGGTCACGCTTCTTTTGATGCAGCCCAGGATGCGATTGGCCGCCTGGGCTGCCAGCATGCACTGTTTGCTCACGTTTAGAAACATTGTTTCTTATTGATTCATCCGCAGCATTTTTGTTTCTAAAGGATGTTCAAAAAATAGTTATATCCCAAATGTTAGTATTTTTGTGTATCTTAGAGCGTTAACCTTTTCAGCTATTGTAAACTTTTCAGATTATTTTAGACTATGTAAAATACAATTTTGTGCAAAAAAATATTGCAAATATCCCAAAGAATGAAATTTTGCTTTTATTAATGTTGAGATTTTGTGAATAATGCTTAGAACACATTTAATAGACAAAACAAAACTAATTCCAAAAGTTTTACCAGTGGCAGAATGTTGTTGCACCCGAAGCTGAGGACCAGCAGTGAAGATGCAGAACTGCTTCAGAAGGCTCTCAGCAGACTTTTTACAACCACTGAGTAAGTGGATGGGAAAGGAGGTGGGGAGAAAGGGTAGTTTGCTGTGCTGAGATAAACATGCAACTAACTGACATTCGTCTTTTCTTTTTATAGAAAAAGAACATTTCTAGATGACAGAATGATCTGTTTTTTCAGTGTCTGGTGACTTTCATATGAAATAGAGAGCAGGATGATTGCAATGGAAGGTTTCTTCTCTATTTAATAAACATAAGCTATGTGCCATAGTGGGTCAAAATATTGATCAGAAATGTAGTCACCTTTGTTGTTTCAGAAAGCAATAGATACCAAATGCTACATAAAAATAAAATAATAGTTTTAACAATATTGGAAGTTTTTTCTGGCCTCATACTGCTGTAATAAATCCTAAACCACAAGTACCGCTATCCTTTATCATATATAATTATTGTGACTATTGTACCTGTAGGTGATAAAAGTTAATTGGAAAACTAAGTAGAAAAAGGTCGTATCTTTGGTCAGATGAGCTGGTACAACTAGAAACACCAGACAAGCCTTTAGACATGCATGTTCTTCAAACCAGCTGAAGTAGTCTTGTATATCTTAACATTTTTTTGCTAGTTGGCTTTATAAGACTTTCTTCCCAATGGAACATGGGCTTCTCTTGTGTCCTTAGGAAACCATGGCTACAAATGTCCTACTTTAAAATTTTGTGAGGTCCATAAATTGTTTCTTTCATTTGATTTTTAACATACTGCTTTTTCATTAAATAGGTTTTTTCTATTCCCTTTTGCATTAAAGAAAAGAGCAGAGGTATGAGTCCTTCTTATTCTCTCCATGCCATTTCCTAAATTAAATCTTGACCACATCTGCACTTATCATTCCCTGTATATTAAATAGTCTTAATTTTTTATGTGCATTCCTGTGTGTACGATATTGTGCTTCTAAAAAATTTTGTTCATTTCTTCTGAAGTCTATTGCTTCTTTATCTTTTGTACCAGATAGTGTACTAAAAACTGAACGTATTTCATAGTTCATCTCAAGCTGAGGTTTTCCTATGTATTGGTGCAATAGTATTATAAGTTTAATATTGTATATATTGGTGACATAATCTTACTTTAGTCAAAACTATGAGTTGTGGTCTTTCTAATAATTTTATGTAACATAAGTGCATTTGTTGCACTTTTGTAATATCCGTAATTTATACATGCATAGAAATGGGAATATATTGCATTAAGCTTCGTGGAGGACTGTTTTAAATTTTCATACATTCTTTTTTAAATTTTTTTAGTTCTGATATGATAATACCAAAAAGTAAGAGAGCTTAGAAACAAATTAAAAAAATAGAACTAATTTGAAGTATAGACAGAAATCTGTGTTTCCATAAACATATAAAGTTTGGGGAAAGGTTGAGCAAGTAAGTGTAAGCAGTAAAATAGATTTAGGTCTCCCTCTCTTGAAAGGATGTTCTAAATTGCATGACCTCTTCAGGTACCTTCCAGACCTGTAATTTTACAGAATGAAATGCATCATTAAAGTGTTTAGACCTCCCTGCACATGCATTAATCTAAGTAATTTATGAATATTTACATTTTACTAGACTTTCTTTCAAATTGCTAATAAACTGAGTAGATAATGGTGGTCTTAGTATGTATAGTGCCTTTCCTCATTCAAATATGAGCACAACAGAACTTGAAGACTTAGTTCTTTCGTTATTTCTCTTCCTCAGTTTGCTTTTTTTCCTAATTGCCCTTTACACTGTGACTTGCTTCTTTTCTCCTTCAAAGGAATTAGATTATCTAAGAATTTTTTTCACATGGAAAATAATACTTAATGTGCTAACACATCAATTTATATAGTAATTTATATATCAGCATGATTCCTTTTGTAATGAAAAAGAGTATGTTATTCACTATGTTGCTTTGGAAGGAGTTTTAATTTCAGCAAAAAGACTTCTTTTAGTCTAGAACAATCATAGCCATGCAAAGATTGATGCCATTCTAATGACTACATAGTGATTTAACAATATCGCTATAAAATGTACACTCGTATAACTGTTCCTATAGAAACAGTCAAATATTTCAGCATAGACAGGATGTTTATCTCTTACACAGTTATGTGGATTAACTAGCTTTAGAAAACTAGTCATACCTGAGAAGCAGTATATGACTCTATGTGTTTTCATTACTTTTAAATAAATAGATATTTCATTAGACCATTGTGACTGCGTTCCTCTGTTACAACAACAACAAGACACTAGATTCTTTGTGAGAATGAGACACAAGAGGTTAAAATGACGCTTTGAAACATCAAGCTTTGGCTTTAGGTAAATCCAGATAGCATATATTTAGGTGTTTTCAAAGTCCATTGCTAATTTTAATGCTCTTCTAGATCTGTTTCACAGTGAGCTGTGCTTGTCTTCTTTTCTGTCATAACTGTTGAATAACTGGGGAGGAGCTGTTTTCTGTCAATTGTACACGTGCTACAGACCCTCTACCTAAAACATATGAAGAAAGAAACATTGTAAGCTAGATGCGAAGTTCTAGCCCATAGCTCTTAAACATCTGTAAAAAGAGGATCATCCTTCATTTTTTGGTTTTATTTAAATCCATGGTCAAGCTCATGACAATATTATACTGGTCTTCACTTAGAACCAAATTCATTTCATTTAAACTTCGTGTGTCATTTTAGTCCTTTATTTTTCATCCCCTTTTCTTGTCTGCTTGGCTGGGAACCAAAGCAGAGTCTGTTGAGACTTTTTTATTATTTTACATTGTTTTTTCCAGACTACCTTCTGATGCCTTGTGATCTTCTTGCCACAATTTGAGAGCCACTAATCTGCAAGGACTTTTGTTATCAGTCGAGAAGAGAAGCTGGGGAAGGCTCTATGAGTTGTCCACTCCTGAAGCACTGAGAAGACAACAGATCAGTATCTATCATGATGGCTTTATGGACACCTTTGTCTTTCTCTAGTGAGCTGCCATATTTTAAAGCAAGCTGAAAGAAGTTGTCTAAAGAGGTTCAAAAATACACCTAAAAGTTCCAAGCAGAGGGAATTTCTACCAGTGAATGTAAGATGCCAGAGGTGGATCTTGCACTGTTAGCTCTTTTTTATTGACACAATTGAGACCTTGCACCATAACATGTAAATCAGTACTTTTATATCTGAAAGAGAGACTCTGTTTGCTTTAGAATACAGAGTAAAATCTTCCTTGCATTAGTCTCATGTGGGTGCAATACTGCTAAGCAATTGATGGCAATAGAGAAGAGCTCAGTGATTTTCCATTGTGAAATGGAAACACTCTGGCAAACAAGTCTTCATTCCCCTGGTAGCAGAGAAGTGCTTTCTCACAACAGCTACCTAGCCAACTGACATTATATGGTAAGGACCCTTCCAGAGCAAACACATGGTTTTTTTTCACAGTCTCTGTGCTGCACATCAGTTCACATCCACAAATAAAATGTAGGGAGGCAAAACCAGAAAGCTAGTGCTAAGTCCTACAAACAGATTAATTGCACAGACTCAAGCAATTACTATTTTCCCCACTAGGTTCCCATCATTCTGCAGTTGATCTACTTCAGGCACTTTATGAGGCATAGGATACTTTACCTCCTCGTGCCTGTCAGGCAGGGAAGGATCATGATGCAGGTTCATGCCCTGTTTTCTACAAGTTCAGGCCTGCAGGAGGGCTTTGCCTTGTGATAGCACTTCTGGACAGCAGGAGTTTATGACAGAGGACTTGTCTGTGCTGATGCTTCCATGCTTAGGCATGAGCTAAAAAGAGACTTCAAGCATTATCTGTTCTAACCTGGCAAATGAAAAGGAGAAAGAAGGGCAAACTGCCTCTGTCTATTCTCCTTTATAGTCCCAGAAGGGGATAGTCTTGCCATTTTAAAAGTTAGACCCCAGCTTTAAGAAACCTTTGTTGTCCTCTGCTCTTGAAAACTTCTGGTATGTGGGCCAGAATATGTAACAGGGTGAGTAATGCTGCTTCACTTTTTGTTAAGAATTAATTAATAGTAGGATGCTCCAATGTTTCTTAAGGTTAATGATGGGACTACAAGTGATGATCTGAATTGCATATGGTAATGGTTCCTTCCATTCTGATTTGGCTTTGATAATTCCTTTGATGTAGAAGAACTGTTAGCTTAATTTGCATAGCATTACTCCCACTCCTATCAGTCTGTTGATGAGTTATCTTTATTAAATTTTTCACCATTTTGGGATTATTTACATGCTTCCTGGTTTTATAATGAGATCCTGCTTTACTACACAGAGACTGTACTGATGAACATCTGGTACCTTATGAGTATTGGTATTTAGCATGGTATTTAAAATTGTGCTCCCGTTACAACTTATTCTACTCCATCAGAAATTACTACCATTTTTAATTGATGTGCAATGCCTTGTCAGAGAAATGGCAACTGGAGATGATAAAATGAGTATCAGGATAAAAAATATGAACAAGTTCAACTGGTGATTTTGCCTTTTATTAATATGAACATATCGGATATTTTCAAAATAAAACATTAAAATAAATGTTTGTGTCTTTACAAATTCTTTTCTAAGTTATAATGTTCACTTTTATTTTATCCCCAGCTTCCTTACTCTCTTTCTGTAGCAGAATGTCTTCTGAAAAAAAAAAAATTCTCTTACTGCTGAGCAGGTGAGTGAAGATCTGTTTTCACATATCTCTTGAATACAAAGAAGTGCCAATTATTGGCCAGAATACAGATTAAGGTTTTTGAAACTCTGTTAAGCATGAAAGGCACACACTTACTATTGTATTTTCATGAATTCATATGGTTATAATATTTAACGTGACATCACTCACTTTCCGGTTTCTGGCACTTTTTTTCTCTTATTCTCCAGAATTTTGTTCAACTTTGGGTTTAGGCAGAGCAGAGAGAAGGACGAAAAAAAATTTCAGATTTGCAAACATAAAGCTTTCCTTCAAAACTTGGGAGTTTTTTTGAGTCTCTTCAGGAGATGGAGTTTAATTTATTGCCTGAAAGAAGCAAACAATCCTAGAAGCTGTTCTAATCTGTTTTGCAGCGGTCTCCCAAGCATATTCCTGGGACTAGAGAGAGGGAAGGTGCTAGTGCACCCAGAACCAAGCAAGGTCTAACAGTGGTTACAGTTTGAGGCTTTCACTGCGATCCAACTAACAATGACAGCATTACTTGTGCTATATGCAGCCTATTAAAAATACCCACAAGAAAGCTTATTTGTCTACAGATATACACAGGCATCAAGAAAATGATTCTGGACAACAACATCAAGGACCTGCAAGCTTTATTATTTTGGGGGGCCAAAACAATGTTATAGACCACCCTCTAGCTTGCAAAGAACTATTTATCTCCCAGGTACCTTTGAAACTTTTTATTTCACAGCTTGCCAACTTGCCCATCCTTTAAATCAGAGAATCTTGATGCCTGTAAAAGTCCCAAAGTGCCCATTACTAGTAAGGTTCTTCTTCCTGAAAATAGTGTTTTGGACTCACTGTGAAATGTTGTATTGGGTTTGGCTGAGATGGAGTTAATGTCCTCATGCAGTTTTCAGAAACGCTGTGCCTCACCCAGTGTAACCGTTAATTTACAATTTGAATGATAATATAATGTTTCAAATAAATTTTATGTGCTTACAAGGTCTATAATAGACAATATATTCTGTAATTACAAATAAGGCCTTATATAAAATAATGTAATATATTTTAAAATACAGTGCCTTTCAGATTCTGCTTTTCCTTCTTTTAGAAGAACACTGGGCATTTTGAGAGGTACATGGAGAGGATAATTTTTTATTTGATGAATCAAGTTTATAATAAAATGACTCCAAAGACCAAACAAAAAATATCTAAGATGGCAGAAGGCAGGATATTAATGTATTGATATCATCTGGGTAATAATACAGTATGTTTCTGAACTTAGACATTTTCAGAAACTTAGAACTAAAATGACTGTGTTTTTCAGGTATCAAAAAGTTACAAAGTAAATTTTATCATTTAAAAGGTGTACTTAAAAATAGATGATACAAGCATACACACACTTGGGACTGCATTGCCACGATGAAGCTGTGGATTAATCCATAAGGATCAGCTCTCTTTCTGAAAAATTTCCTCCACAAAGATTAAGTGGGCCCGCAGGACTCCTGTGGCAGCTCCATACCTCACAATTCAGGAGGCAATGATGCAAAAAAAAGACCAATTGCAATATATAAACATCTCAGCTATCTTCATATGCTAGACCAGCCCTTGTGGCAGCAGGTAGCTCGTATTGGTAGCTACATTTATACATCAAATAAGAAGGCGTAAAGTTCCTCTATGTCACCTTTGCCCTCTTCTTACACCCTCAGGCCAAGCACAAGTCCGAATTTGTTGATGCCACATGTTTGCATTTTCACTGAGTTCTTTAATACTGAGCATGTTCCGAAAATATCTCTGTTCTTGCTGTTCTCAATGGTTAATTCAATAAACAAAACACAATGTAAGCTACTGAAAAGTCTGGAGCAGGAAGGAAGCTGGTTTACTGCTCCTTGGTTTCCTGTGCTGCCAGTGTAATAAACTGACATTTTCAATAAGGTGGCTGCAGCTTGCTTAGGATTTAACTTTTTTATTATTATTATTTCCAGATGTAATTAAAAATTAATATATCAGTCATGAGCCATTGTTGTGGGAGGAGGAGACAGAAGAGTTTAATTGCTGATGCACCCATGGTGGGAAGATGCTCCTTTGAAAGTATTATCCATCTTGAGTGATCAGTGAGAGGTGGAGTAAAACATTCATCCTAAGCAATCTGCTTACAAAATTTACTTTAATGTCTGTATGGACAGGAATCTGACTTTTTAATTTGCAAGAAAACCTGATTTTTAAAATTGCTAACAACCTCTTATATCAACTTTCTTCATGCTTCCTAGCTCCCTTGCTCTACCTGGCACTTAAGCTTGTGTATAGGAAAGACTGTTATCATTCTCCTCATGTATTTGTTCACCCTCAATTTTTACTTTGTGCTTTTCAGCTGGTTTGTTGAACAGCTAAGTGTTAAAAAAAATTGTGTGTTATACTGAAATATGGTTTTCCATAACCTAATTGCACTGGTCACTCCATATAATGAGCTAAATCCCTGATCACTGTCTAAATTCTAATTAAAAACTAATTAAAGACAAAGCTGAAGTGCCACTTTATTTTTAGATAGCAGGCTTTATTTTTATGTAGATTTTTCTGGCTGTGGGTATGAATGAAATGCATGACAATGAAGAAAGCAATACTGATTGTGCTTCAGCCTTTCAGAGCACTGAATAAATATATGGTATTTCTCCTCAGCTCTGTACTGACACACAGGTCTGACCTGAGGATGCAAGTTCTATTAGGGATAATTTTGAATGCGGTGTTTTAGCTTCTACCCATGCAAATACCTAATTGTTTGCCAGATATTTAAGCTATATTTTAAAAGACACAAGCTGAAGTCATATTCTTTGTACTGAAAGGACTTATTGCTTTATTCAGCAGATTTTTATACCGTATAGAGGAGAAGTGTCTGCAGAGTATTTGAAAGTTAGTCCTTTGTTATACTGAATATTATGTGCCTCTGGGACAGGAAGAAATCCTGTGCAACAGGTTTCTGCACCCTTGCCGACGTGTTCAGACAAATTAACTTGTCATGGCGAGTTTTGCTTGGTGTTCCTGAGGGGAGGTAGAGAGGTGTGGATTGCCATAATGCTGCCTCACTATTTCTCAGTAGATATCTTTGATTTGTAGCTATTGAAATGGATTTTTCTTTATACACATGATGCTTCCCCTCCAATCTCTGTGCTTGCATAGATCTCATGTAATGTAAGCCTACATCCTTCTCTCTGGAGTAGGTACAACCAAAACAGACAGTTGTTTAGATCTCCCTGGCAAAGGATCCCATCAGTCTCATCCACACTGGATGCACATACATGGTCTCCTGGCTGTCAGACCCATCTGTTATGATGGCATGGTGCCTATCCTCAGACTTGTGAGATAGACTTGCTGCAGCACAGATAGAAAGCAACCATGGGGTATAGGGCAGGC
Organism: Bucco capensis; assembly: GCA_013396975.1. Classification (NCBI taxonomy): domain Eukaryota; kingdom Metazoa; phylum Chordata; class Aves; order Piciformes; family Bucconidae; genus Bucco; species Bucco capensis. Next base: position 60,414 of record VWZO01016691.1, on the reverse strand, counting down.
ATTCTATACAGTGTGGCAAATAGTATCTATAATAGAGGAAATAACACCTTTGGGCTATTAGCATCACCATATGTTTATTTAGCCTATATGTGTCATGTAGATACATGTCATGGGATATGTGGATACAAAAGACACGAGTCAAAATATTTGCATCTGGAAGCATGAAATTAGACTCCCAAATGTGTACATCTGTGTAGATATAGATATATATATACACATAAATGTGTTTTTCAAAGAGCTCAATACAGTACTCTGTAGAGAACTGACACACAAACCTTCTGAAAATCAACCCACTTGAAAATGTGCACTTGAGAGACATTCAGTATGGCATTCTTTAGGAAAACGCTCTCCTTTAGCCTCCTGGTTTTATAAAGGGTGGTTATTTCTGATAGCCCTCTGGATAAGACAATGACATCTAGAAGTGAGACTTCAAAGGAATAGTCTTAAGTCTCCTAAGTGCAGTCAGGCAATGCACAGACACGTATGGAGAGCACTGCATTTACTTGCTGAGGAATTGCCTCTGGAGCATCCCTTCACCAGTGCACAGGCAGATTCACATTATAGCTTTCTAAATAACGGACTCTGGGGCTCCAGCAAATTTTCTCCTCAGACTTTTTTGTACAGCTGATCTCTGTGTGCTAGCTGTGAGGTCTTCTGACTTCTTGCTCTGTGTGAGGGTGGATTAGCATTCTCTGCACATGTAGGCTCCATGATGGCAGTATGCTGGCAGCAGAGCAGCAGGAGATTTGCTTACATCCACAGGGCCAGACAAAGGTCCCTTTGTAGGAGTGAACAGCTTCAGAATACACTGTTGGTCATCAGCAATTATCTGGGTGTCATAGCTGAAGATCTGCTACAACACCTACAACACAAAACACAGTGTGTCTCTTTCATGCAGTTAATTTTTTTTGACTTATTATTATACTGAATTCCCTTTGTAACAGTCTAATTAAGAGGGTCTAAACATCACCACATATAATGGACCCACAAAGCTCCCTAAGCACTATTAAAAGTTGGAAAGATGTTAAAAAGCAACAGAATAAATGAAAACTTATCCCTTATATATTTCTGTGTACTTATGGTTAGACCTCATGAAAATGTGTGACTACTTTATTGTTTTAACGAGTCCTTTTTGAAACACAGAGATGTCCATTTATAGCCTCAGAGTTCATTAGGGACTACTTCTGAATAAAGGAGAACTATGATCAGTAACAGGTACTATTTTCCAGTTTTTTTTCTTTTCCAACATTTGTTTAAAAGAAGAGGTTTATTCATTTATTCAGTTAAATTCACCACAGGTAGATGCATAGGAGAAGGGACTGAAAGCTCCAATTCACTTTAATTGTCTATTTGCTTACACTCTGTATTGGAACGCAGTAGCAAACAGCCAGAAATTATTTTATTCATGAACATACTCTGAACTAAGTACATTTGAAAATACACATCCAGTTCTTTAACTGGGAATGTAAGTTCTAGCTCCAGTAAAAGAGAGGCAATGTATTCTGTCATAAAAGCACTGCAGAATTAAGTTTCTGTGGGCCTCAATGTGGTAGAAAGTGGAAATATAAAATTCTGTGATTCATATTATGGAGGCATTGGCTCCTGCTGTTGGATTGAACAGTTCCGATGGTCCTGTGTCCTGGTTTGGGCTAAAACAGAACAATTCTGTTCAGTGATTTTACTTTTCTGATGAAGCTGCTACAATTAGAATCATAGAATCATAAAATGTTAGGGGTTGGAAGGGACCTAGAAAGATCATCTAGGCCAAACCCCCTGCCAGAGCAGAATCACTTAGACAAGGTCACACAGGAATGTGTCCAGGCGGCTCTTGAATGTCTCCAGAGAAGGAGACTCCACAGCCCTCCTGGGCAGCCTGTTCCAGTGCTCTGTCACCCTTACTGTAAAAAGTTTTTCCTCAGGTTAATACTAAACCTCCTGTGGTCCAACGTGCTCCCATTCCCTCTTGTCCTAACATTGGATGACATTGAGAAGAGCCTGGCTCTCTCCTCATGACACTCACCCTTAACATATTTGTAAACATTAATGAGGTCCCCTCTCAGTCTCCAGCAGCTCCCTATCCTTCTTGAGCTGAGGTGCCCAGAACTGGACACAATATTCCAAGTGGGGCCTCAGCAGGGCAGAGTAGAGGGGGAGAATAACCTCTCTCGATCTGCTGGCCATACTCCTCTTAATGCATCCTAGGATGACGTTGGCCCTCTTGGCCACAAGGGCACATTGCTGGCTCATGGTCATCCT
>VWZO01016691.1:45686-57168 GCA_013396975.1 Bucco capensis | reverse complement strand
CCTCCCTACACCCTCTGACAACCTCCCTATATTCTTCCCAAGTGGCTTGTCCATTTTTCCATGCACTATATATTTCCTTCTTATGGCTAAGCTTATCCACTCATTCCCTGCTCAACCATTCAGGTCTCCTAACTCTCTTACTAGATTTCCTACTCTTTGGGATGGGTCAGGGTCCACTTGCTACACCTCTGGGACAATATTGCTCATCCTCAGCTGAGTCGACACCTACACATCCTCCTCCTGCCTCAGTCATCATGCGCAGCCCCCCAGAGCACTCTTTTACTCCTCATGGCTTAGGGAATAGCCAAGCTCCTACTTCTTAGTGATCAAGTGGGTCCTTCCAGCCCCAGAAACAACAGATTGAATATTTATTTACATAAATCCATGCATGAACCATCAGAATTACATAGTTCTCCCCCCTTTTCCCCCTCAAATGTATTGTCTAGAAAATGATGAAATTTTAACAAAGGAAGTGTCTGGGTTTTTTAGAAAGCATGTGTTGTTTTATTGGTCTCAAATACTGTGAGTGTAGATATGCATGGATGTGTGTATGTCTGTCTGCCTGTCTCTCTCATAGATCTAGTTTTGTTTTGTTTCACTTTTGAAAGCAGAGAATTCAAGTGATGTTTGCTATATGACATGTAAGTATACGGTCATAATATTTGATACGTAATTCTCTGAATGATAGGTATCATATTAAAACCAGTAATTATGACCTGAAGTATAATTACAAAATGAGATGCCTGTTTAAATGCAGGAGTAGTGCTGTATTTAAATTTTCATTTTATTTCCATGCTTTTCTTCATTCTAGGAAGCCTTTCTGCAATAAAAATATCTATCAAATGTATAAATCCTTGTCCAGTTTTCTCTTTCTTCTTCAAATTATATTACATGATACATATTATGTGATATGTGCCCATCTAATTTAACAGCTTAAAAAAATAAGCAAACCTTCTTAGTTGTGTTTAACCCTGTTAACAATATTCCACAGTCTGTGGTATTTCCCACAGGAATTTTTCTCTGGATGTTAAAATAAAGGCCTTTGGGTGTTAAAATAAAGGCCTTCTTGTACATAAATAAAATATTTGTAGTTGTATAAGGACAAAATAATTTCCTAAATATGCAAATTAAATAACCACTTTAGTCTTGCTTAGTGTATAGAGAAGGTGGGACAAAAAGTGTCTTTGTACCTGTGTGTCCCCACTGATGTGCCAGCATCTCAGTGCAAAGTTACTACTGTTAAAAACATCTGCTGCATTCCTCTGCAGCCTCGCAGACAGCAGACCCAGAGAAGTGAACTGTTTGTCATTCTGAAAACTACTCACACTTCCCTTTCTCAGCAGCATCTCCTGTATTTTTGAGCCCTTGAAGAAATTATAAGACTTTATTTTACTCAAACTTTTTTTTTTTAGTAAAATGTTTTTTTCAAGTTTTCCCATATCAACTAAGTGGACATTCTTCACAATCAGTTATATTTGCTCCTTTACTGCTGGGCTGAATGTGACATTTTGTTTAAGCCTGTGTAGTGAAAGCATTTGCTCAATGAAGTTTTTTTTTCCCTTGGTAATGGTGCCAGTTCCCCCTCTGTACCCACTGACTTCTCTTCCCTGGGCTGTGCCAACTGTCTGTGGAGGCACACACTGCACTGGATGGATGAATGAATGAACTTCTTGATACTTCGTGTTGCCGTGTCTGCACTGGCGTGGTCCTCAGGAATAAGCAAAGGGAACAGTAGAGGCATAGACTTTGGACACCAGTTACAGAAGACAACAGCCATCTCAATATAGTTATCATTTTCACCCATTGCTTACACTTTTCCCAACATTTTTGATCAGCTATGACAAAGCATACATAATAACATGTATATTTGTGTATCTTATTACTTCATGAGATGTTCAGGACTTTATTTACTGCTTTGTGTTCAAAATACTGGGGTAATTTTGTGTTTACACAAATTGAGGCTCTAATTATAAATGAGCACAAAATTCCAATTCAATATTTTGCTGGAATCTGTTAGGAGACAAAACAAAAAATAGATAGCTTGTACATTAAGTACATGAGTACCCCTAGCATTTAAATCAGCTTTTATTTTGGCTTTGGTGTCAATTCAGAGGTCACTGTTTCCAAGAAAGCCTAGAAACATAACTGAAAATACAGTATTTTCTGGGTGCACACTCCCAAATCCAGGAAGCGTCATGAAGGGACAAGAATTAGTCAGCTCATTCACTTATAGATTGACATGCCCGCTGTGTGCTTTGTCACAGGCACAACAGAGTTAATCATATCTGTGAAAAAGTATACCTCTCCTGAGGAGAGAACACACATGAGGACAGAACACATATGTCTGAATTATGATTAATGCAGATGTGAAAGCAACATTTCTTGCTAACAGAGTTTGATCAAACAAATGTTATACATGCCTTCAAAATTAGCTTAGTCACCTCTGCCGCAACTTGTTGACACTCTTTGAAGTTTAACAGAATAAATGATTAAGAAGAATTGCTATACAGTGTAACAGGCATGAAGGATGTTGGAAGGCAGCAGAAAAAAGGTGGCACAGAAAAATCACCATTTTCTCATTTTTATCCTAGCTTAATAATAAGCCCAACAAAATATGTGTTGTTTTGGACACTGAGACAACATTTTTGGTGGTAAAAAGAGCAATCTAAATTATGCCATTGACATAAATGAATCAAAGCAGTCACAACTACGTGTAAATGCTGTAATTTATGACTCCTAGAAATCCATGGTGCTGTTAAAAAAGGTTACTGGCAGGCAGGGTCAGAAAGAGCAGAGAGAGATGATTACAGCCAGAAAAGGAGGTAAGGTTGTCCAGGAGTCCTACATAAAAGGAGCACGCCGAGGAATATAGCAAATTGAGGTGACTCCTTCATTTTACCGTCTTTAGACAGCTTAAAGATGTAAAATATATGAGTTTCTTTGATACAGCAAGGAATATTTCAACTTTGTAAAAAAAAGAACAATGTTATGAAGCTGATGTATAAGATGCTTTATATAGGTGACTTCCTTATTGTTTGTTGTTATTACTTTAGAAGTACCACATAAGTAACTGTAACCACCTTTGTGGCAAGGCAGATGAGGATGTGACCCAGCTCTGAAGGTGGCTAAGTGCCTTTTTGTCAGAAACGGAGTTTCCTGGGGTATCCCACTCAATCAGTCAGATAGTCTCTGTCTGAATCAGCCTGAACTTCTCACAGATCCTCTTGCTTCAGTCTTGTCTACCCATTTTGAATAGAGCTAAAAATTACTTACATGAGGAGGAAGGAATCATCTAGAGACACTTATGGACAGTTACTCTGATATTTTTTGGTGTGGTTTTTGTCCTTCAGTAAATTCACTGAGCTAAGTACATTATATACATCTAAAATACAACTCTTTTATAAAATGAGGATTTACTGATGGATCTCAGCATCTTCCAGAAGTGTCACCACAAAATGTGAATGTTGCAAGTAAAGGTAAAAGGGAAAAAATGTGAATATGTACCAACCTGCCAGTTAATGTAAAGAAACATGGTCTGGTTCAGTTAACAAGAAATAGCATTTAAGCAGTCAGTGATTTCCTTCCTGTATAATTCCTCTCAGGTGTTTCTGTTGGGTCTCTTACCACAGAATCACAGATTCACAGAATATCCATGGTTGGAAATGACCTCCCAGATCACCAAGTCCAACAAAAAAACCAAACCAAAATACAAACAATGACAATCACGCCTAACACTAGAGCATGTCCTGGAGTGCCATATCTACATGTTTCTTAAACACCTCCAGGGATGGTAATTCAAGCACCTCCCTGGGAAGGCTGTTCCAGCGCCTCAACACTCTTTCTGTAAAGAATTTCTTCCTAATATCCAGTCTAACCCCACACTGTCTCAACTTCAAACCATTCCCTCTGGTTCTGTCATTAGTTACTAAGGAGAAGAGGCCAACCCCCACCTCTCTACAACCTCCTTTCAGGTAGTTGTAGAGGGCAATGAGGTCTCCCCTCAGCCTCCTCTTCTCCAACCTGAACATGCCCAGCTCCCTCAGCCTCTCCTCATATGGCTTGTCCTCTAAAACCCTCACAAGCTTGGTAGCTCTCCTCTGGACATGCTCCAGCATCTCAATATCTTTCCTGTAATGAGGGGCCCAGAACTGAGCACTCCAAATGAGGCCTCAAAAATGCTGAGTGCAATGGCACGATAACCTCCCTTCTCCCTGCTGACCACGCTATTCCTGATACAAGCCAGGATCCTGCTGGCCTTCTTGGCCATCTGGGCACACTGCTGGCTCATATGCAGCCAGCTGTCCACCAGCACCCCCAGGTTCCTCTCTGCTGGGCAGCTTTCCACCCACTCATCCCCAAGCCTGTAGTATTGCCTGGGGTTGTTGTGCCCAAAGTGCAGGACACGGCACTTGGCCTTACTCAACCTCATACAATTGGCCTCGGCCCATTTATCCAATCTGTCCAAGTCCCTCTGCAGAGCCTCCCTGCCCTCAAGCAGATCAACACTCCCACACAATTTGGTGTCATCTGCAAACTTAGTGAGGGTGCTCTCCAGGAGAATGCTGTGGGAAATTCTATGGGAGACTGTGTGAAAGGCCTTACCAAAGTCCAAGTCGACAACATCCGCAGCCTTCCCCCCATCCAAAAGGCAAGTCACATGGTCATAGAAAGAAATCAGGTTGGTTAAGCAAGACCTCCCTTTCATAAACCCAAGCTGGCTGGCCCTGATGCCTTGGCTGCCCTGCAATTGCTGTGAGAGTTCACTCAAGATGATCTTCTCCATGATCTTTCCTGGTACCAAAGTCAGGCTGACAGGCCTGTAGTTCCCCGGATCCTCCTTCCGGCCCTTCTTGTAGGTAGGTATCACATTAGCTACCCTCCAGTCATCTGGTACCTCTGCTGTTGACCAGGTGAGTAACGTCAGTTACTGTATTTCTCTCTTTTTCACAAAAAGTTGGTCTCTCAACATGAATCACTTGCCTATAGATGAATCATTTTAAGTGTATGGCTTTAAAAAGTCCACTGGAAAAAGAAGTAATTTTTAGAATCTAGGCCATTACGTTTTCTAAATTCTTTTTGCCACTTACTGTCATTTGCAGTGAGTCACGATACAGTATCCATTGGTAGCTTGAATTCTATTCTATGTCAGTGTGTACCAAAGTTTCTACTCCAGTATTCTTGAGAGGCAAGTATTTCCAAACTAGTCATAAATGCTGATACGAATGGTCAAGTATTTTTTTTATTCATTGTTTCACAACACTGTTTTTAAGTCTGAACTAGAAATACATATATGATCACCTGATCAGTTTTCTCTGTATTTCTGTTCAGTGATTAGTTATGAAGAAAAATCACAGATTTTCTGATAGAAAATTAAACTATTAGGATTTCAGAAAATTCTCTTTTTCCTTACTTAATACTCTTAAGTCTCTAAAGGAATCAGTCTACTGTCAGGACAGGTATCTGGAATCACAGTGACAACTGAATCAATTTTGTGGTACATTTTGTACTTTAAAACAAGTATTGACAATAGTCTGGGCTTTTCTCTCATTGTGTAGGAATTTCTTTCTGTTTGTAATTTCCTGCCATGAAAGATTTCATGCAGATAATGGTTTTCAAAGAATGCAATTGCTTGAGCAATTTGAGACGATAGCTTACTAGGTATTGTTTCCTGTCCCAGCCAAAGAACAATAAGGAAAGCTTAACAGAAGCCTAGCAAATTTTGGACTGCTTTATCCCGCTGTTGTGGCAAAACAGAAATAACGTAGTATGATAGAATACAAGTTATATGAACTTAGTAAAAATATTTTTATTTTTTACTGACCTGTTCTTTTAGTCTTACANTTGTTCACGAAGCCTAGCCACGACGACGACATCAGATGACTGGGTGGAGCTTTATGTAGTGATGAGATTTCTAGAACAGTGCTTCTGGTCAGACTGACACACTGAACCATATGACAGATGTCAGAGTTCAGAATAATTTGGTATTACAGTATATGTCTGTTGGTCACAAACAGCGGCATCAGATTTTTAATTTTATAGACAATATCTGTATTGTCAGCTTTATAAATTTACTGTGTGCTGTTACTTTCATATAAAAGTATTCATAAACCCTAAGTGTTTTTGTATTCCAAGCCTATAATCCCCTCAGTTTGAGATATTGCTGCCCAGTAATGTTTTGCATGTGCACTGGGAGAGCAGCTCTACTCCTAGAAAATCAGAGTATTATGAAAAGTAATTGTCCGTGGATTTCAGTTCTGCATTAGTGTTTCATGTCAGTCACTTGTCACTTCTTCAGCCTTCAACACTTCAGTAATATTCAAGAACATTTACACAACAAATTATGGCCTCTAAAGACTTTATGTAGAAGGTTAATATAATTAAAAGCCTATGCTTTATCCACAGGTTCTATTCTGTTATATTTAGTGGAGTGTTATATTGTGATGGTCATCTCCATTTACTGATATTATTAATATGCATTTGTATTCCAGACAAATAAAGAAGATCTTAGTTATTTAATAATAAGGAATTAATACTATACTTAACAAGACTTCAGAAAAAAATATATTCCAGAGACATTTGGATAGGTTAGAGGTCTGGGCAATCACAAATCAAATGAAATTTAACAAGAGTTAAATTTAAACAAGTGCCAGGTTTTACACTTGGGGAGGGGTAACCCAAAAACCACCTACTTCCTGGGGTATGTTAGTCTGGAATGCAGCACAGCTGAGCGGGATCTGGGAGTAATAATAGATAGTAAAATGAAGATGAGTCAACAGTGTGCCTCAGCAGCCAAGAGAGCCAACCATATCCTGGGGTGCATCAAGCACTCCATCACTTGCCAAATGAGAGAAGTGATAGTTCCTCTTTTCTTGGTGCTGGTGCGGCCTCACCTGGAGTATTGCATGTAGTTCTGTGCACCACAATACAAGAAGGACATGGAGTTGCTGGAGATTGTCCAGAGGAGGGCCACAAAGATNAGGCTCCCCAGGGATGTAGTCATGGCTCCACATCTTGTGGAGTTTAAGACACGCTTGGACAATGCCCTTAGCCACCTCGTGTGATCTCAGGGTCTTGTCCTATGCCTAATGGAGCTGGACTAGCTGATACTTGTGGGTCCCTTCCAGCTCGGGTTGTTCTATGATTCTGTGATTCTAAGACTCAATTTTTATTTTCAGAGCAGGTCTAGGGAAAAATAAATTATTCAAAGAAGAAAAATAGAAGTGATGTTAATAGCAACAACAAAAGGCAAATTGAAGGAACAAATTAAAAGACAAAGTAGCAGGAATAATTGCCAATTATTATTAATGTAAGCTTTGTTTTGTTAAGGTTATATATCAGCAGGTTTGTATAAGCAATCCTGAGTGCTAGAGCCTGGTAAAATGTGCACATTAATAGTAAGGTTTCATACACACTCAACCTTCTGAAAAAAAATAAATCCTAGAAATACTAACTGTAAGGATGTTTATACACAGTTTTGCCTTTTGAGGAAGTTTTTTTATGTTCTTGATACAGGAAAAAGTCCTATGAGTGTGTGAATTACATATCAACACATTTGATTTCTAGTGTGTTTACAGTTTGGTAATGTGGAACATCTAAGATATTCTCAACAGGAATGATGAAAGATATGAGGAAGGAAACCTGTCCTTCTCCATATATTTCTGATTTTGAATCTTTTATTCCTTCCCCAAATTAATTCCTCATGTTTCCCACAAAAACATTTTCTAGAAAATTTCCTTTCCCGCTACACATGTGGCAGAGATCTGCTGTCATTAGACAGCCTTCCTTTCTTATAGAAAACTTTCCTTTCTGCCAGACCTTGAAGCCTTCTCTTCCCCAGGCCCTTCCACTACTGTCTCCACATGCTCACTGAAAGGAGAAGCTATGAGGGAAAGTAGGGGAAATTTTCATTCCCCACACAGTCCTGGAGGAGCCAGAAAGATGTGTGGGACTGCACGGACAGACAGCAGGAATTTCTGTTTGAGCCCTGAAATCCTGTACACAAGGGGAGAAGACAGCAGGAAGCTTGAGTCATTTGTTGAGGGACAAAACCACCACATCAGGGGAAACAACTGCCTTTGGCCAGATTTCCAGAGGATACAGTAGAAACAAGGGAGGAGCCAACCAGGAGCTTGTCCAAGTCCTAAAGAGATGTATTGAGGGGTTGGAAAGTTTAGGATTATGAGACTCTTCCACTGGACGTGGCCTAAATGTAGCCTGGGTTTACAGTGATTACCATCACTGGTGGGTGCCATGATCTGGAATAGAGTCAGGTGTGACGTGCATGTCTACATACTGGAAGCAAACAGTTGCCTGCATTTGTATTAGATTTATTCCCTAGAGAATTGTCCCATCCTTCTATTTGGAAAAACAGTAATATGCTATACTCATTATAGGTGAAAAACTCACTAGTAAGCATAATATGTTGCATGAAGCACTGAATATCAACTGAAATTGCAAACAGTGCTTCAGAAGGATTTCTGCATTAAAGCTCATTGTTTTCTAAACCCACAATTTTCCACAGCATTTATCTGTGAGATTATCCGCATTTCCCAAAGAAAGTTGTAGGCTTACATTCTTAACCTTTGTGTTCCCTCTGTTACACTAAGGGAGTTCAACAGCCCAGGGCTAAACAGCTCACACTTAAGTAAAGCTTTCAGAGGTCTCTCCTCTGCTCCCTGCCCTGCCTATGGTGTTTTCATGACATGGTCAGGGTAGCTCTGTGGCAGGTGCTCTCAGATGGCTGCTCCAGCCTCCTGTGAGAATAGGGAGGGTGTGGCTTTTGGAACAGGAGACATGACAAACATATCTCAGTGCAAAGGGGTTTTGTACCACCATGGTCAGAAAAGAGAAGAGATCCTAGCACAAACTAGTTTATGTTGCACATAAGAAACATCTCAGACACTGCGGCAGATCAGACTCTACTAATTTTACAAGGTGTTAATCTGAAATGTATTAATGCAAACTGCAATTCCCAGCCTGCTGAGACAAGAATTGAATTTAAATTCTGGAACCAGACAAGGTGATGATGGGAACTGTAGGAAAAGTTTATGAACAGCAGAACTACACACCAATTTTCAAATTAGTGTGGCATAATCACTCTAAAGTGTGCCTTTTTCCTCTCTGGGATGGGAAACTTCAGCTTCCCAGCCCTCCTGTTCAAGACTAGAAGCTGATTCAGCTCAGGTCTTTCATAAGTCTGTAATGTTTTTAGTGACCAAGAGAGTCATCTTGGCCCCTTTCCCAAAAAGACATTTGAAAGCTGTCTGGAGGAGGTGAGCTGCATAGCTTCTGCGGTCATCAGAGGCAGGGCAGCATTCCTCTGCTCCCAGCCCTCATCCATCTGTCCCCCATCAGCTGGGGGATACTAAAATAAATCCAGAGTAGGCTGATGCAGAAGTAGTGTTTCAAAAGGTATGTTCTGCATAGGAAATGTATAAACAAATATTTGGAAGATCTAAAAATATGAACAAAGAGGCCTCTGTGGCACAACAATGAACCTTAAAAAGTCCACTGCACATGTCTCACAGTTGTTAAATAGCAAAGTTAAATTACTTAATAGAAGTGGTTTTAAACAGCCAAATCTATAGACACTTCAACCTCAGGCTATCATCCTTAATATTAAGGTTTTAGATTAACATGCCAGTTTTGATATAGCCTTGTTTGTATAGAACAGAAATATTAGATACATTAAAAATAAATGTTATACCAAAACATTCAATGACAACTTGTTCAGATTCCTGCATAATATTTATTTTTTGGCCTGGCCTTTGTTACTGAAAAAAAACCACAGGCTTGCATCTGTAATATTGTTGAATAAAGTTTTGGAAACACTGCTGGAGATGTCTCTATCTGCTTCAAGTTGTATCTAGTGCTAAACACTTGAGAACTTTCTACCTCAGCACCAGTAGCGCCACTCCCTCACTTGGTTAGTAAAAAGTCTGTAAGAAGAACAATGTCAAGGCAGCGTTACAATTTTACTTCTCTGGGCCTTAATACCACCATTTCTCCCTATGAAAACACACAAGTAACTGACATCCTGTTGCTCTTGCTCTGTGCGGGACCTTCTGATGTTTATGATTCCTTTCCCTTGTGCTGAATCTCTGCTCAGTTATGTGTCATGTTATGTGTCCACTCCCTTATAGCCATATTCCCTCACCCTGGCCAGAGACATGAATGCAAGGAATGAAGGCACTCCCAGTTATTACTTGTTTCTGTGGCACACAGATCCTTGTATTTCTCAAGCCCAAACTCTTTTTTTCACACTCTTGCTCTCTGCCTTTGCTATCCAAGGTAGTCTTTTATCTCTGCCATTATCTGACCCTTAAAATACTTAGTTATCTACTTCATAAAGAGATCTTTGACAAGCTTTTTAAAGGGGTTGTAAGGCAAAAGTGCTCTAAAAGACCTTGTAAATTAGGAGCACAGATACTCAGCTATTTTATTCAAAAGCAGTATGATTTGCCAAAGATGAACTTCTTTCTGTGACTTTATGTGAATTTTCTCCACTTAAATTCTAACTTTTTTGGTGAGTTCTTGTGTTGTACTCTAGGCAGTGTTTTGTCCCCTTCTCCATTCTGGTATGAAATTTCATGGCAATAAAAGACTGTGATTTTAGTTATGGGATTTTTTTGCATAGTCATAGCCTTGTAATCATTTTAGTACTTTTTCCTCTGTTAAAATTTGATACAATTAATTTTTTTTAAAAGGTTTTCTTTAGAAGCTAGAAAGCAATCACATGTAGTCTCCTATATTCTAAAACATCAACCATTCCAACTATCAGAGAATTTTCCTGATTGAAAATATCTCCACCCATCATGTACAACACTGTTTGTTTTCAGGACTTCCTGTAATCTTTTTCAGAATGGACACTTTTGAACCAGTTCTCCAGGAACTTCTCTGCTACTTGCATCTCCTTCCTCCAGCTGTTGGCTCCTCCATTGCAGACAACCGGTGCAGAGAGACAGGAGAGCATATTCCCACAGCACTGCTACTTCTCTAAATTGTCATCAATCTTTCACACTCCTACCATGTCAAATATACTCAAAATAGCCCACACTCCTACCAAAGAGTGGAGGTTGTCAGAGGGTGTAGGGAGGCAACAAGGAAAGCTAAGGCCTCCTTAGAACTTAACCTGGCAAGGGAGGTCAAGGATAACAAGAAGAGATTTTTCAAGTATGTTGGAAGCAAAAGGAAGTCTAGAGGTAGTGTGGGCTCTTTGAGGAATGAAATGGGTGCACTGGTGAATGAGGATACAGAGAATGCAGAGTTACTCAATGCCACCTTTGCCCTGGTCTTTACTGCTAATGCCAACTACCAGGAGTCCCAGAACTTCAAAACTGCAGAAGAAGATGGAAGGAAAGTAGTTTTTACCTCAGTTGACGAGGTTTGGGTCAGAGATAAGTTAAGAAAACTGGACATCCACAAGTCCATGGGTCCGGATGGGATGCACCCAAGAGTGCTGAGGGAGATGGCAGAGGTCATT